>OZ023150.1:21740629-22129414 GCA_963675895.2 Styela plicata
TTTTTTGAAAAAAATCCAAGAATGTTTTGTTTGTCTTAACAGATTTGAGATAGCGTATTTTTCAAAAGTGTTAAAGTGACAATTGTTGTAACTTCAAAATTCACGGAATAAGCAATATCTCCCAACCAGATTTTACATTGAATTTTTCTCAATGTCCGCCAGTTTTATAACAATCAGCAAACACATTAGGAATATTGACGTATAGGAACTCTAACAAAATTCAACAATTTCGAAAATTTTAAGACTTAGATCATGCTAACCCAAACTCTTTTTAAGTTTCCTGCAAAAACCTTCCCGAATTTTGAAGATTTTTTTCCGCAACTTACTACAACAACCAGATAATTAGAATTCAAATATATATTATCGAAGTTTAGTGTTTTCTACAATGAGTGTTCTTATTGACAGCGACTCTGAATCAAACTCTTGAAGGAAAATGAGCTAGATTTTAGACTGTTCAGTTTGTCCTCGTTGACTTGAGAAAGGTACTTATTAGAATGTAAAAGCGACCTTTACTTTTGATGCAGTATTCACATTAATTAAGATAAGTATTAAAACCCTTTGCTTTCTGTTTTTCTACTGGTCTTCAAGTAGTTAGTTAAATTGGTAGCAAAATTTATGCAAAAGACGCCTTCGAACAATAAGAAATATTGTAATTATAAAGGATGTCCGGATATGCTCAACAGACTATATTCATGCCAACTACGAGAACCCTTCAAAAATGACGAAGATTTTTACAAATTTCTTACCACAATATGCAGGCAAATAAAATCTATAAATACAATTCAAAACATTTATCTGTTTCGCCAAAAATATAATTTTTTGAAAAAAATCCAAAATTGTTTTATTTGTCTTAACAGATTTGAGATAGCTTATTTTTCAAGAGTGTTAAAGTGACAATTGTTGTCACTGCAATATTCACAGAATAAGCTACAACTTCCAACCGGATTTACATTGAATTTTTCTCAATGTCCGCCAGTTTATAACAATCAGCAAACACTGTAGGAATATTTACGTAAAGGAACTCCAACAATATTCAACAATTTCGATAATTTAAGAATTAGATTATGCTAACCCAACTATTTTTAAGTTTACCCCGAAAACCTTCCCGAATTTTGAAGATTTTTCCGCGACTTACAACAACATCCAGATAATTAGAATTCAAATATATATTATCGAAGTTTAGTGTTTTCTACAATGAGTGTTCTTATTGACAGCGACTCTGAATCAAACTCTTGAAGGAAAATGAGTTAGATTTTAAACTGTTCTGTTTGTCATCGTTTATTTAAGTAGGCTACTTTTCAGAATGTAAAAGCGACCTTTACCTTTGATGCAAAATTCACATTAATCATTATAAGTATTAAAACACTTTGCTTTCAGTTTTCTACTGGTCTTCAAGTAGTTAGTTAATTTGGTAGCAAAATTTAGGCAAAGACGCCCTAGAACAATAGGGAATATTGTAATTTTAAAGGATAGGATATGCTCATCAGACTATATTTATGCTAACTACGAAAACCTTCAAAAATGACGAAGATTTTACAAATTCTTACCACAATATGCAGGCAAATAAAATCTATAAATACAATTCAAAACATTTATCTGTTTTGCCAAAAATATAATTTTTTGAAAAAATTCAAGAATGTTTTGTTTGTCTTAACAGATTTGAGATAGCTATTTTTCAAGAGTGTTAAAGTGACATTTTTTTACTGCAATATTCACAGAATAAGCTACAACTTCCAACCGGATTTACATTGAATTTTTCTCAATGTCCGCCAGTTTATAACAATCAGCAAACACTGTAGGAATATTTACGTAAAGGAACTCCAACAATATTCAACAATTTCGATAATTTAAGAATTAGATTATGCTAACCCAACTATTTTTAAGTTTACTCCGAAAACCTTCCCGAATTTTGAAGATTTTTCCGCGACTTACAACAACATCCAGATAATTAGAATTCAAATATATATTATCGAAGTTTAGTGTTTTCTACAATGAGTGTCATTATTGACAGCGACTCTAAATCAAACTCTTGAAGAAAAATGAGTTAGATTTTAGACTGTTCTGTTTGTCATCGTTGATTTTAGTAGGCTACTTATTAGAATGTAAAAGAGACCTTTACTTTTGATGCAATATTCACATTAATTAAGATCAGTATTAAAACACTTTGCTTTCAGTTTTCTACTGGTCTTCAAGTAGTTAGTTAATTTGGTAGCAAAATTTAGGCAAAGACGCCCTAGAACAATAGGGAATATTGTAATTTTAAAGGATAGGATATGCTCATCAGACTATATTTATGCTAACTACGAAAACCTTCAAAAATGACGAAGATTTTACAAATTCTTACCACAATATGCAGGCAAATAAAATCTATAAATATAATTCAAAACATTTATCTGTTTCGCCAAAAATACAATTTTTTGAAAAAAAATCCAAGAATGTTTTATTTGCTTTAACAGATTTGAGAAAGCGTATTTTTCAAGAGTGTTAAAGTGAGATTTTTTTTTAACTGCAATATTCATAGAATAAGCTACAACTTCCAACCGGATTTACATTGAATTTTTCTCAATGTCCGCCAGTTTATAACAATCAACAAACACATTAGGAATATTGACGTATAGGAACTCTAACAAAATTCAACAATTTCGAAAATTTAAGACTTAAATTATGCTAACCCAACTCTTTTTAAGTTTCCTGCAAAAACCTTCCCGAATTTTGAAGATTTTTCCGCAACCTACTACAACAACCAGATAATTAGAATTCAAATATATATTATCGAAGTTTAGTGTTTTCTACAATGAGTGTCATTATTGACAGCGACTCTAAATCAAACTCTTGAAGAAAAATGAGTTAGATTTTAGACTGTTCTGTTTGTCATCGTTGATTTTAGTAGGCTACTTATTAGAATGTAAAAGAGACCTTTACTTTTGATGCAATATTCACATTAATTAAGATCAGTATTAAAACACTTTGCTTTCAGTTTTCTACTGGTCTTCAAGTAGTTCGTTAAATTGGTAGCAAAATTCAAGCAAAGACGCCCTAGAACAATAAGGAATATTGTAATTTTAAAGGATAGGATATGCTCATCAGACTATATTTATGCTAACTACGAAAACCTTCAAAAATGTTGAAGATTTTACAAATTCTTACCACAATATGCAGGCAAATAAAATCTATAAATACAATTCAAAACATTTATCTGTTTCGCCAAAAATAAAATTTTTTGAACAAAATCCAAGAATGTTTTATTTGTCTTAACAGATTTGAGATAGCTTATTTTTCAAGAGTGTTAAAGTGACATTTTTTTACTGCAATATTCACAGAATAAGCTACAACTTCCAACCGGATTTACATTGAATTTTTCTCAATGTCCGCCAGTTTATAACAATCAGCAAACACTGTAGGAATATTTACGTAAAGGAACTCCAACAATATTCAACAATTTCGATAATTTAAGAATTAGATTATGCTAACCCAACTATTTTTAAGTTTACCCCGAAAACCTTCCCGAATTTTGAAGATTTTTCCGCGACTTACAACAACATCCAGATAATTAGAATTCAAATATATATTATCGAAGTTTAGTGTTTTCTACAATGGGTGTTCGTATTGACAGCGACTCTGAATCAAACTCTTGAAGGAAAATGAGTTAGATTTTAAACTGTTCTGTTTGTCATCGTTGATTTAAGTAGGCTACTTTTCAGAATGTAAAAGAGACCTTTACTTTTGATGCAAAATTCACATTAATCATTATAAGTATTAAAACACTTTGCTTTCAGTTTTCTACAGGTCTTCAAGTAGTTAGTTAATTTGGTAGCAAAATTTAGGCAAAGACGCCCTAGAACAATAGAGAATATTGTAATTTTAAAGGATAGGATATGCTCATCAGACTATATTTATGCTAACTACGAGAACCTTCAAAAATGAAGAAGATTTTACAAATTCTTACCACAATATGCAGGCAAATAAAATCTATAAATATAATTCAAAACATTTATCTGTTTTGCCAAAAATATAATTTTTTGAAAAAAATCCAAGAATGTTTTGTTTGTCTTAACAGATTTGAGATAGCGTATTTTTCAAAAGTGTTAAAGTGACAATTGTTGTAACTTCAAAATTCACGGAATAAGCAATATCTCCCAACCAGATTTACATTGAATTTTTCTCAATGTCCGCCAGTTTATAACAATCAGCAAACACATTAGGAATATTGACGTATAGGAACTCTAACAAAATTCAACAATTTCGAAAATTTAAGACTTAGATTATGCTAACCCAACTCTTTTTAAGTTTCCTGCAAAAACCTTCCCGAATTTTGAAGATTTTTCCGCAACTTACTACAACAACCAGATAATTAGAATTCAAATATATATTATCGAAGTTTAGTGTTTTCTACAATGAGTGTTCTTATTGACAGCGACTCTGAATCAAACTCTTGAAGGAAAATGAGCTAGATTTTAGACTGTTCTGTTTGTCCTCGTTGACTTAAGAAAGCTACTTATTAGAATGTAAAAGCGACCTTTACTTTTGATGCAGTATTCACATTAATTAAGATAAGTATTAAAACCCTTTGCTTTCTGTTTTCTACTGGTCTTCAAGTAGTTAGTTAAATTGGTAGCAAAATTTATGCAAAGACGCCTTCGAACAATAAGAAATATTGTAATTATAAAGGGTGTCCGGATATGCTCAACAGACTATATTCATGCCAACTACGAGAACCTTCAAAAATGATGAAGATTTTACAAATTCTTACCACAATATGCAGGCAAATAAAATCTATAAATAAAATTCAAAACATTTATCTGTTTTGCCAAAAATATAATTTTTTGAAAAAAATCCAAGAATGTTTTGAATTTTATTTAACAGATTTGAGATAGCTTATTTTTCAAGAGTGTTAAAGTGACATTTTTTTACTGCAATATTCATAGAATAAGCTACAACTTCCAACCGGATTTACATTGAATTTTTCTCAATGTCCGCCTGTTTATAACAATCAGCAAACACTGTAGGAATATTTACGTAAAGGAACTCCAGCAATATTCAACAATTTCGATAATTTAAGAATTAGATTATGCTAACCCAACTATTTTTAAGTTTACTCCGAAAACCTTCCCGAATTTTGAAGATTTTTCCGCGACTTACAACAACATCCAGATAATTAGAATTCAAATATACATTATCGAAGTTTAGTGTTTTCTACAATGGGTGTTCTTATTGACAGCGACTCTGAATCAAACTCTTTTTGTCATCGTTGATTTAAGTAGGCTACTTTTCAGAATGTAAAAGAGACCTTTACTTTTGATGCAAAATTCACATTAATCATTATAAGTATTAAAACACTTTGCTTTCAGTTTTCTACTGGTCTTCAAGTAGTTAGTTAATTTGGTAGAAAAATTTAGGCAAAGACGCCCTAGAACAATAGGGAATATTGTAATTTTAAAGGATAGGATATGCTCATCAGACTATATTTATGCTAACTACGAGAACCTTCAAAAATGACGAAGATTTTACAAATTCTTACCACAATATGCAGGCAAATAAAATCTATAAATATAATTCAACACATTTATCTGTTTTGCCAAAAATATCATTTTTTGAAAAAAATCCAAGAATGTTTTATTTGCTTTAACAGATTTGAGAAAGCGTATTTTTCAAGAGTGTTAAAGTGAGATTTTTTTTTAACTGCAATATTCATAGAATAAGCTACAACTTCCAACCGGATTTACATTGAATTTTTCTCATTGTCTGCCAGTTTATAACAATCAGCAAACACTGTGTGAATAATTACGTAAAGGAACTCCAACAAAATTCAACAATTTCGATAATTTAAGAATTAGATTATGCTAACCCAACTATTTTTTTTTTCCGAAAACCTTCCCGAATTTTGAAGATTTTTCCGCGACTTACAACAACATCCAGATAATTAGAATTCAAATATATATTATCGAAGTTTAGTGTTTTCTACAATGAGTGTCATTATTGACAGCGACTCTAAATCAAACTCTTGAAGAAAAATGAGTTAGATTTTAGACTGTTCTGTTTGTCATCGTTGATTTTAGTAGGCTACTTATTAGAATGTAAAAGAGACCTTTACTTTTGATGCAATATTCACATTAATTAAGATCAGTATTAAAACACTTTGCTTTCAGTTTTCTACTGGTCTTCAAGTAGTTCGTTAAATTGGTAGCAAAATTTAGGCAAAGACGCCCTAGAACAATAGGGAATATTGTAATTTTAAAGGATAGGATATGCTCATCAGACTATATTTATGCTAACTACGAAAACCTTCAAAAATGTTGAAGATTTTACAAATTCTTACCACAATATGCAGGCAAATAAAATCTATAAATGTAATTCAAAACATTTATCTGTTTTTGCCAAAAAATAATAATTTTTTGAAAAAAAAATCCAAGAATGTTTTATTTGTCTTAAACAGATTTGAGATAGCTTATTTTTCAAGAGTGTTAAAGTGACATTTTTTTACTGCAATATTCACAGAATAAGCTACAACTTCCAACCGGATTTACATTGAATTTTTCTCAATGTCCGCCAGTTTATAACAATCAGCAAACACTGTAGGAATATTTACGTAAAGGAACTCCAGCAATATTCAACAATTTCGATAATTTAAGAATTTAGATTATGCTAACCCAACTATTTTTAAGTTTACTCCGAAAACCTTCCCGAATTTTGAAGATTTTTCCGCGACTTACAACAACATCCAGATAATTAGAATTCAAAATATATATTATCGAAGTTTAGTGTTTTCTACAATGGGTGTTCTTATTGACAGCGACTCTGAATCAAACTCTTGAAGGAAAATGAGTTAGATTTTAAACTGTTCTGTTTGTCATCGTTGATTTAAGTAGGCTACTTTTCAGAATGTAAAAGAGACCTTTACTTTTGATGCAAAATTCACATTAATCATTATAAGTATTAAAACACTTTGCTTTCAGTTTTCTACTGGTCTTCAAGTAGTTAGTTAAATTGGTAGAAAAATTTAGGCAAAGACGCCCTAGAACAATAGGAATATTGTAATTTTAAAGGATAGGATATGCTCATCAGACTATATTTATGCTAACTACGAGAACCTTCAAAAAATGACGAAGATTTTACAAATTCTTACCACAATATGCAGGCAAATAAAATCTATAAATATAATTCAACACATTTATCTGTTTTTGCCAAAAATATCATTTTTTGAAAAAAATCCAAGAATGTTTTTATTTGCTTTAACAGATTTGAGAAAGCGTATTTTTCAAGAGTGTTAAAGTGAGATTTTTTTTTTAACTGCAATATTCATAGAATAAGCTACAACTCCCAACCGGATTTACATTGAATTTTTCTCATTGTCTGCCAGTTTATAACAATCAGCAAACACTGTAGGAATAATTACGTAAAGGAACTCCAACAAAATTCAACAATTTCGATAATTTAAGAATTTAGATTATGCTAACCCAACTATTTTTTTTTTCCTGAAAAACCTTCCCGAATTTTGAAGATTTTTCCGCGACTTACAACAACATCCAGATAATTAGAATTCAAATATATATTATCGAAGTTTAGTGTTTTCTACAATGAGTGTCATTATTGACAGCGACTCTAAATCAAACTCTTGAAGAAAAATGAGTTAGATTTTAGACTGTTCTGTTTGTCATCGTTGATTTTAGTAGGCTACTTATTAGAATGTAAAAGAGACCTTTACTTTTGATGCAATATTCACATTAATTAAGATCAGTATTAAAACACTTTGCTTTCAGTTTTCTACTGGTCTTCAAGTAGTTCGTTAAATTGGTAGCAAAATTTAGGCAAAGACGCCCTAGAACAATAGGGAATATTGTAATTTTTTAAAGGATAGGGATATGCTCATCAGACTATATTTATGCTAACTACGAAAACCTTCAAAAATGACGAAGATTTTACAAATTCTTACCACAATATGCAGGCAAATAAAATCTATAAATATAATTCAAAACATTTATCTGTTTTTTGCCAAAAATATAATTTTTTGAAAAAAAATCAAGAATGTTTTTATTTGTCTTAACAGATTTGAGATAGCTTATTTTTCAAGAGTGTTAAAGTGACATTTTTTTACTGCAATATTCACAGAATAAGCTACAACCTCCAACCGGATTTACATTGAATTTTTCTCAATGTCAGCCAGTTTATAACAATCAGCAAACACTGTAGGAATATTTACGTAAAGGAACTCCAACAATATTCAACAATTTCGATAATTTAAGAATTAGATTATGCTAACCCAACTATTTTTAAGTTTACTCCGAAAACCTTCCCGAATTTTGAAGATTTTTCCGCGACTTACAACAACATCCAGATAATTAGAATTCAAATATATATTATCGAAGTTTAGTGTTTTCTACAATGGGTGTTCTTATTGACAGCGACTCTGAATCAAACTCTTGAAGGAAAATGAGTTAGATTTTAAACTGTTCTGTTTGTCATCGTTGATTTAAGTAGGCTACTTTTCAGAATGTGAAAGCGACCTTTACCTTTGATGCAAAATTCACATTAATCATTATAAGTATTAAAACACTTTGCTTTCAGTTTTCTACTGGTCTTCAAGTAGTTAGTTAATTTGGTAGCAAAAAATATAGGCAAAGACGCCCTAGAACAATAGGGAATATTGTAATTTTAAAGGATAGGATATGCTCATCAGATTATATTTATGCTAACTACGAGAACCTTCAAAAATGACGAAGATTTTACAAATTCTTACCACAATATGCAGGCAAATAAAATCTATAAATATAATTCAAAACATTTATCTGTTTTGCCAAAAATATAATTTTTTAAAAAAAATCCAAGAATGTTTTATTTGTCTTAACAGATTTGAGACAGCGTATTTTTCAAAAGTGTTAAAGTGACAATTGTTGTAACTGCAAAATTCACGGAATAAGCAATATCTCCCAACCAGATTTACATTGAATTTTTCTCAATGTCCGCCAGTTTATAACAATCAACAAACACTGTAGGAATATTGACGTATAGGAACTCTAACAAAATTAAATAATTTCGAACATTTAAGACTTAGATTATGCTAACCCAACTCTTTTTTAAGTTTCCTGCATGCGAAAACCTTCCCCGAATTTTGAAGATTTTTCCGCAACCTACTACAACAACCAGATAATTAGAATTCAAATATATATTTATCGAAGTTTAGTGTTTTCTACAATGAGTGTTTCTTATTGACAGCGACTCTGAATCAAACTCTTGAAGGAAAAGGAGCTAGATTTTAGACTGTTCTGTTTGTCCTCGTTGACTTTAGAAAGCTACTTATTAGAATGTAAAAGCGACCTTTTACTTTTGATGCAATATTCACATTAATTAAGATAAGTATTAAAACACTTTGCTTTCAGTTTTCTACTGGTCTTCAAGTAGTTAGTTAAATTGGTAGCAAAATTTATGCAAAGACGCCCTCGAACAATAAGAAATATTGTAATTTTAAAGGATGTCCGATATGCTCAACAGACTATATTCATGCCAAATTACGAGAACCTTCAAAAATGACGAAGATTTTACAAATTCTTACCACAATATGCAGGCAAATAAAATCTATAAATAAAATTCCAAAACATTTATCTGTTTTGCCAAAAATATAATTTTTTGAAAAAAATCCAAGAATGTTTTATTTGTCTTAACAGATTTGAGATAGCTATTTTTCAAGAGTGTTAAAGTGACATTTTTTTACTGCAATATTCACAGAATAAGCTACAACTTCCAACCGGATTTACATTGAATTTTTCTCAATGTCCGCCAGTTTATAACAATAAGCAAACACTGTAGGAATATTTACGTAAAGGAACTCCAACAATATTCAACAATTTCGATAATTTAAGAATTAGATTATGCTAACCCAACTATTTTTAAGTTTACTCCGAAAACCTTCCCGAATTTTGAAGATTTTTCCGCGACTTACAACAACATCCAGATAATTAGAATACAAATATATATTATCGAAGTTTAGTGTTTTCTACAATGGGTGTTCTTATTGACAGCGACTCTGAATCAAACTCTTGACGGAAAATGAGTTAGATTTTAAACTGTTCTGTTTGTCATCGTTGATTTAAGTAGGCTACTTTTCAGAATGTAAAAGCGACCTTTACCTTTGATGCAAAATTCACATTAATCATAATAAGTATTAAAACACTTTGCTTTCAGTTTTCTACTGGTCTTCAAGTAGTTAGTTAATTTGGTAGCAAAATTTAGGCAAAGACGCCCTAGAACAATAGGGAATATTGTAATTTTAAAGGATAGGATATGCTCATCAGATTATATTTATGCTAACTACGAGAACCTTCAAAAATGATGAAGATTTTACAAATTCTTACCACAATATGCAGGCTAATAAAATCTATAAATATAATTCAAAACATTTATCTGTTTTGCCAAAAATATAATTTTTTAAAAAAAATCCAAGAATGTTTTATTTGTCTTAACAGATTTGAGACAGCGTATTTTTCAAAAGTGTTAAAGTGACAATTGTTGTAACTGCAAAATTCACGGAATAAGCAATATCTCCCAACCAGATTTACATTGAATTTTTCTCAATGTCCGCCAGTTTATAACAATCAGCAAACACTGTAGGAATATTGACGTATAGGAACTCTAACAAAATTCAACAATTTCGAAAATTTAAGACTTAGATTATGCTGACCCAACTCTTTTTAAGTTTCATGCAAAAACCTTCCCGAATTATGAAGATTTTTCCGCAACTTACTACAACAACCAGATAATTAGAATTCAAATATATATTATCGAAGTTTAGTGTTTTCTACAATGAGTGTTCTTATTGACAGCGACTCTGAATCAAACTCTTGAAGAAAAATGAGTTAGATTTTAGACTGTTCTGTTTGTCATCGTTGATTTTAGTAGGCTACTTATTAGAATGTAAAAGAGACCTTTACTTTTGATGCAATATTCACATTAATTAGGATCAGTATTAAAACACTTTGCTTTCAGTTTTCTACTGGTCTTCAAGTAGTTCGTTAAATTGGTAGCAAAATTTAGGCAAAGACGCCCTAGAACAATAAGGAATATTGTAATCATAAAGGATAGGATATGCTCATCAGACTATATTTATGCTAACTACGAAAACCTTCAAAAAAATGACGAAGATTTTACAAATTCTTACCACAATATGCAGGCAAATAAAATCTATAAATATAATTCAAAACATTTATCTCTTTTGCCAAAAATACAATTTTTTGAAAAAAAATTCAAGAATGTTTTATTTGCTTTAACAGATTTGAGAAAGCGTATTTTTCAAGAGTGTTAAAGTGACATTTTTTTAACTGCAATATTCACAGAATAAGCTACAACTTCCAACCGGATTCACATTGAATTTTTCTCATTGTCTGCCAGTTTATAACAATCAGCAAACACTGTGTGAATAATTACGAAAAGGAACTCCAACAAAATTCAACAATTTCGATAATTTAAGAATTAGATTATGCTAACCCAACTATTTTTTTTTCACGAAAACCTTCCCGAATTTTGAAGATTTTTCCGCGACTTACAACAACATCCAGATAATTAGAATTCAAATATATATTATCGAAGTTTAGTGTTTTCTACAATGGGTGTTCTTATTGACAGCGACTCTGAATCAAACTCTTGAAGAAAAATGAGTTAGATTTTAGACTGTTCTGTTTGTCATCGTTGATTTTAGTAGGCTACTTATTAGAATGTAAAAGAGACCTTTACTTTTGATGCAATATTCACATTAATTAGGATCAGTATTAAAACACTTTGCTTTCAGTTTTCTACTGGTCTTCAAGTAGTTCGTTAAATTGGTAGCAAAATTTAGGCAAAGACGCCCTAGAACAATAAGGAATATTGTAATCATAAAGGATAGGATATGCTCATCAGACTATATTTATGCTAACTACGAAAACCTTCAAAAAAATGACGAAGATTTTACAAATTCTTACCACAATATGCAGGCAAATAAAATCTATAAATATAATTCAAAACATTTATCTCTTTTGCCAAAAATACAATTTTTTGAAAAAAAATTTAAGAATGTTTTATTTGCTTTAACAGATTTGAGAAAGCGTATTTTTCAAGAGTGTTAAAGTGACATTTTTTTAACTGCAATATTCACAGAATAAGCTACAACTTCCAACCGGATTCACATTGAATTTTTCTCATTGTCTGCCAGTTTATAACAATCAGCAAACACTGTGTGAATAATTACGAAAAGGAACTCCAACAAAATTCAACAATTTCGATAATTTAAGAATTAGATTATGCTAACCCAACTATTTTTTTTTCCCGAAAACCTTCCCGAATTTTGAAGATTTTTCCGCGACTTACAACAACATCCAGATAATTAGAATTCAAATATATATTATCAAGTTTAGTGTTTTCTACAATGAGTGTTCTTATTGACAGCGACTCTGAATCAAACTCTTGAAGAAAAATGAGTTAGATTTTAGACTGTTCTGTTTGTCATCGTTGATTTTAGTAGGCTACTTATTAGAATGTAAAAGAGACCTTTACTTTTGATGCAATATTCACATTAATTAGGATCAGTATTAAAACACTTTGCTTTCAGTTTTCTACTGGTCTTCAAGTAGTTCGTTAAATTGGTAGCAAAATTTAGGCAAAGACGCCCTAGAACAATAAGGAATATTGTAATCATAAAGGATAGGATATGCTCATTCGACTATATTTATGTTAACTACGAAAACCTTCAAAAATGTTGAAGATTTTACAAATTCTTACCACAATATGCAGGCAAATAAATTCTATAAATATAATTCAAAACATTTATCTGTTTTGCCAAAAATACAATTTTTTGAAAAAAATCCAAGAATGTTTTATTTGTCTTTACAGATTTGAGATAGTGACATTTTTTTTAACTGCAATATTCACAGAATAAGCTACAACTTCCAACCGGATTTACATTGAATTTTTCTCATTGTCTGCCAGTTTATAACAATCAGCAAACACTGTAGGAATATTGACGTATAGGAACTCTACCAAAATTCAATAATTTCGAAAATTTAAGACTTAGATTATGCTACCCCAACTCTTTTTAAGTTTCCTGCAAAAACCTTCCCGAATTTTGAAGATTTTTCCGCAACCTACTACAACAACCAGATAATTAGAATTCAAATATATATTATCGAAGTTTAGTGTTTTCTGCAATGAGTGTTCTTATTGACAGCGACTCTGAATCAAACTCTTGACGGAAAATGAGCTAGATTTTAGACTGTTCTGTTTGTCATCGTTGATTTAAGAAAGCTACTTATTAGAATGTAAAAGCGACCTTTACTTTTGATGCAATATTCACATTAATTAAGATAAGTATTAAAACCCTTTGCTTTCTGTTTTCTACTGGTCTTCAAGTAGTTAGTTAAATTGGTAGCAAAAATTTATGCAAAGACGCCCTCGAACAATAAGAAATATTGTAATTTTAAAGGATGTCCGGATATGCTCAACAGACTATATTCATGCCAACTACGAGAACCTTCAAAAATGACGAAGATTTTACAAATTCTTACCACAATATGCAGGCTAATAAAATCTATAAATAAAATTCAAAACATTTATCTGTTTTGCCAAAAATATAATTTTTTGAAAAAAATCCAAGAATGTTTTATTTGTCTTAACAGATTTGGGATAGCTTATTTTTCAAGAGTGTTAAAGTGACATTTTTTTTTCTGCAATATTCACAGAATAAGCTACAACTTCCAACCGGATTTACATTGAATTTTTCTCAGTGTCCGCCAGTTTATAACAATCAGCAAACACTGTAGGAATATTTACGTAAAGGAACTCCAACAAAATTCAACAATTTCGATAATTTAAGAATTAGATTATGCTAACCCAACTATTTTTAAGTTTACTCCGAAAACCTTCCCGAATTTTGAAGGTTTTTCCGCGACTTACAACAACATCCAGATAATTAGAATTCAAATATATATTATCGAAGTTTAGTGTTTTCTACAATGGGTGTTCTTATTGACAGCGACTCTGAATCAAACTCTTAAAGGAAAATGAGTTAGATTTTAAACTGTTCTGTTTGTCATCGTTGATTTAAGTAGGCTACTTATTAGAATGTGAAAGAGACCTTTACTTTTGATGCAAAATTCACATTAATCAATATAAGTATTAAAACACTTTGCTTTTATTTTTCTACTGGTCTTCAAGTAGTTAGTTAAATTGGTAGCAAAATTTAGGCAAAGACGCCCTAGAACAATAGGGAATATTGTAATTTTATAGGATAGGATATGCTCATCAGACTATATTTATGCTAACTACGAGAACCTTCAAAAATGACGAAGATTTTACAAATTCTTACCAAGATATGCAGGCAAATAAAATCTATAAATATAATTCAAAACATTTATCTCTTTTGCCAAAAATACAATTTTTTGAAAAAAAAAATCCAAGAATGTTTTATTTGCTTTAACAGATTTGAGATAGCGTATTTTTCAAGAGGGTCAAAGTGACATATTTTTAACTGCAATATTCACAGAATAAGCTACAACTTCCAACCGGATTTACATTGAATTTTTCTCATTGTCTGCCAATTTATAACAATCTGCAAACACTGTGTGAATAATTACGTAAAGGAACTCCAACAAAATTCAACAATTTCGATAATTTAAGAATTAGATTATGCTAACCCAACTATTTTTAAGTTTACTCAGAAAACCTTCCCGAATTTTGAAGATTTTTCCGCGACTTACAACAACATCCAGATAATTAGAATTCAAATATATATTATCGAAGTTTAGTGTTTTCTACAATGGGTGTTCTTATTGACAGCGGCTCTGAATCAAACTCTTGAAGGAAAATGAGTTAGATTTTAAACTGTTCTGTTTGTCATCGTTGATTTAAGTAGGCTACTTATTAGAATGTAAAAGAGACCTTTACTTTTGATGCAAAATTCACATTAATCAATATAAGTATTAAAACACTTTGCTTTCGGTTTTCTACTGTTCTTCAAGTAGTTAGTTAAATTGGTAGCAAAATTTAGGCAAAGACGCCCTAGAACAATCGGGAATAATGTAATTTTGAAGGATAGGATATGCTCATCAGACTATATTTATGCTAACTACGAGAACCTTCAAAAATGACGAAGATTTTACAAATTCTTACCACAACATGCAGGCAAATAAAATCTAAAAATATAATTCAAAACATTTATCTCTTTTGCCAAAAATACAATTTTTTGAAAAAAAAATCCAAGAATGTTTTATTTGCTTTAACAGATTTGAGATAGCGTATTTTTCAAGAGTGTTAAAGTGACATTTTTTTTAACTGCAATATTCACAGAATAAGCTACAACTTCCAACCGGATTTACATTGAATTTTTCTCATTGTCTGCCAGTTTATAACAATCAGCAAACACTGTGTGAATAATTACGTAAAGGAACTCCAACAAAATTCAACAATTTCGATTATTTGAGAATTAGATTATGCTAACCCAACTATTTTTAAGTTTACTCCGAATACCATCCCGAATTTTGAAGATTTTTCCGCGAATTACAACAACATCCAGATAATTAGAATTCAAATATATATTATCGAAGTTTAGTGTTTTCTACAATGGGTGTTCTTATTGACTGCGTCTCTGAATCAAACTCTTGAAGGAAAATGAGTTAGATTTTAAACTGTTCTGTTTGTCATCGTTGATTTAAGTAGGCTACTTATTAGAATGTAAAAGAGACCTTTACTTTTGATGCAAAATTCACATTAATCAATATAAGTATTAAAACACTTTGCTTTCATTTTTCTACTGGTCTTCAAGTAGTTAGTTAAATTGGTAGCAAAAGTTAGGCAAAGACGCCCTAGAACAATAAGGAATATTGTAATTTTAAAGGATAGGATATGCTCATCAGATTATATTTATGCTAACTACGAGAACCTTCAAAAATGACGAAGATTTTACAAATTCTTACCACAATATGCAGGCAAATAAAATCTATAAATATAATTCAAAACATTTATCTCTTTTGCCAAAAATACAATTTTTTGAAAAAAAAATCCAAGAATGTTTTATTTGCTTTAACAGATTTGAGATAGCGTATTTTTCAAGAGTGTTAAAGTGACATATTTTTAACTGCAATATTCACAGAATAAGCTACAACTTCCAACCGGATTTACATTGAATTTTTCTCATTGTCTGCCAATTTATAACAATCAGCAAACACTGTGTGAATAATTACGTAAAGGAACTCCAACAAAATTCAACAATTTCGATAATTTAAGAATTAGATTATGCTAACCCAACTATTTTTAAGTTTACTCCCGAAAACCTTTCCCGAATTTTGAAAAGATTTTTTCCGCGACTTACAACAACATCCAGATAATTAGAATTCAAATATATATTATCGAAGTTTAGTGTTTTCTACAATGGGTGTTCTTATTGACAGCGACTCTGAATCAAACTCTTGAAGGAAAATGAGTTAGATTTTAAACTGTTCTGTTTGTCATCGTTGATTTAAGTAGGCTACTTATTAGAATGTGAAAGAGACCTTTACTTTTGATGCAAAATTCACATTAATCAATATAAGTATTAAAACACTTTGCTTTCATTTTTCTACTGGTCTTCAAGTAGTTAGTTAAATTGGTAGCAAAATTTAGGCAAAGACGCCCTAGAACAATTGGGAATATTGTAATTTTATAGGATAGGATATGCTCATCAGACTATATTTATGCTAACTACGAGAACCTTCAAAAATGACGAAGATTTTACAAATTCTTACCACAATATGCAGGCAAATAAAATCTATAAATATAATTCAAAACATTTATCTCTTTTGCCAAAAATACAATTTTTAGAAAAAAAAATCCAAGAATGTTTTATTTGCTTTAACAGATTTGAGATAGCGTATTTTTCAAGAGTGTTAAAGTGACATATTTTTAACTGCAATATTCATAGTATAAGCTACAACTTCCAACCGGATTTACATTGAATTTTTCTCATTGTCTGCCAATTTATAACAATCAGCAAACACTGTGTGAATAATTACGTAAAGGAACTCCAACAAAATTCAACAATTTCGATAATTTAAGAATTAGATTATGCTAACCCAACTATTTTTAAGTTTACTCCGAAAACCTTCCCGAATTTTGAAGATTTTTCCGCGACTTACAACAACATCCAGATAATTAGAATTCAAATATATATTATCGAAGTTTAGTGTTTTCTACAATGGGTGTTCTTATTGACAGCGTCTCTGAATCAAACTCTTGAAGGAAAATGAGTTAGATTTTAAACTGTTCTGTTTGTCATCGTTGATTTAAGTAGGCTACTTATTAGAATGTGAAAGAGACCTTTACTTTTGATGCAAAATTCACATTAATCAATATAAGTATTAAAACACTTTGCTTTCATTTTTCTACTGGTCTTCAAGTAGTTAGTTAAATTGGTAGCAAAAGTTAGGCAAAGACGCCCTAGAACAATAAGGAATATTGTAATTTTAAAGGATAGGATATGCTCATCAGATTATATTTATGCTAACTACGAGAACCTTCAAAAATGACGAAGATTTTACAAATTCTTACCACAATATGCAGGCAAATAAAATCTATAAATATATTTCAAAACATTTATCTGTTTTGCCAAAAATATATTTTTTTTGAAAAAAAATAAGAATGTTTTATTTGTCTTAACAGATTTGAAATAGCTTATTTTTCAAGAGTGTTAAAGTGACATTTTTTTTACTGCAATATTCACAGAATAAGCTACAACTTCCAACCGGATTTACATTGAATTTTTCTCAATGTCCACCAGTTTTTAACAATCAGCAAACACTGTAGGAATATTTACGTAAAGAAACTCCAACAAAATTCAACAATTTCGATAATTTAAGAATTAGATTATGCTAACCCAACTATTTTAAAGTTTACTCCGAAAACCTTCCCGAATTTTGAAGATTTTTCCGCGACTTACAACAACATCCAGATAATTAGAATTCAAATATATATTATCGAAGTTTAGTGTTTTCTACAATGGGTTTTCTTATTGACAGCGACTCTGAATCAAACTCTTGAAGGAAAATGAGTTAGATTTTAAACTGTTCTGTTTGTCATCGTTGATTTAAGTAGGCTACTTATTAGAATGTAAAAGAGACCTTTACTTTTGATGCAAAATTCACATTAATCAATATAAGTATTAAAACACTTTGCTTTCATTTTTCTACTGGTCTTCAAGTAGTTAGTTAAATTGGTAGCAAAAGTTAGGCAAAGACGCCCTAGAACAATAAGGAATATTGTAATTTTAAAGGATAGGATATGCTCATCAGATTATATTTATGCTAACTACGAGAACCTTCAAAAATGACGAAGATTTTACAAATTCTTACCACAATATGCAGGCAAATAAAATCTATAAATATAATTCAAAACATTTATCTCTTTTGCCAAAAATACAATTTTTAGAAAAAAAATCCAAGAATGTTTTATTTGCTTTAACAGATTTGAGATAGCGTATTTTTCAAGAGTGTTAAAGTGACATATTTTTAACTGCAATATTCATAGAATAAGCTACAACTTCCAACCGGATTTACATTGAATTTTTCTCATTGTCTGCCAATTTATAACAATCAGCAAACACTGTGTGAATAATTACGTAAAGGAACTCCAACAAAATTCAACAATTTCGATTAATTTAAGAATTAGATTATGCTAACCCAACTATTTTTAAGTTTACTCCGAAAACCTTCCCGAATTTTGAAGATTTTTCCGCGACTTACAACAACATCCAGATAATTAGAATTCAAATATATATTATCGAAGTTTAGTGTTTTCTACAATGGGTGTTCTTATTGACAGCGACTCTGAATCAAACTCTTGAAGGAAAATGAGTTAGATTTTAAACTGTTCTGTTTGTCATCGTTGATTTAAGTAGGCTACTTATTAGAATGTGAAAGAGACCTTTAATTTTGATGCAAAATTCACATTAATCAATATAAGTATTAAAACACTTTGCTTTCATTTTTCTACTGGTCTTCAAGTAGTTAGTTAAATTGGTAGCAAAAGTTAGGCAAAGACGCCCTAGAACAATAGGGAATATTGTAATTTTATAGGATAGGATATGCTCATCAGACTATATTTATGCTAACTACGAGAACCTTCAAAAATGACGAAGATTTTACAAATTCTTACCACAATATGCAGGCAAATAAAATCTATAAATATAATTCAAAACATTTATCTCTTTTGCCAAAAATACAATTTTTTGAAAAAAAATCCAAGAATGTTTTATTTGCTTTAACAGATTTGAGATAGCGTATTTTTCAAGAGTGTTAAAGTGACATATTTTTAACTGCAATATTCATAGAATAAGCTACAACTTCCAACCGGATTTACATTGAATTTTTCTCATTGTCTGCCAATTTATAACAATCAGCAATCACTGTGTGAATAATTACGTAAAGGAACTCCAACAAAATTCAACAATTTCGATAATTTAAGAATTAGATTATGCTAACCCAACTATTTTTAAGTTTACTCCGAAAACCTTCCCGAATTTTGAAGATTTTTCCGCGACTTACAACAACATCCAGATAATTAGAATTCAAATATATATTATCGAAGTTTAGTGTTTTCTACAATGGGTTTTCTTATTGACAGCGACTCTGAATCAAACTCTTGAAGGAAAATGAGTTAGATTTTAAACTGTTCTGTTTGTCATCGTTGATTTAAGTAGGCTACTTATTAGAATGTGAAAGAGACCTTTAATTTTGATGCAAAATTCACATTAATCAATATAAGTATTAAAACACTTTGCTTTCATTTTTCTACTGGTCTTCAAGTAGTTAGTTAAATTGGTAGCAAAAGTTAGGCAAAGACGCCCTAGAACAATAGGGAATATTGTAATTTTATAGGATAGGATATGCTCATCAGACTATATTTATGCTAACTACGAGAACCTTCAAAAATGACGAAGATTTTACAAATTCTTACCACAATATGCAGGCAAATAAAATCTATAAATATAATTCAAAACATTTATCTCTTTTGCCAAAAATAACAATTTTTTTGAAAAAAAAATCCAAGAATGTTTTATTTGCTTTAACAGATTTGAGATAGCGTATTTTTCAAGAGTGTTAAAGTGACATTTTTTTTTAACTGCAATATTCACAGAATAAGCTACAACTTCCAACCGGATTTACATTGAATTTTTCTCATTGTCTGCCAGTTTATAACAATCAGCAAACACTGTGTGAATAATTACGTAAAGGAACTCCAACAAAATTCAACAATTTCGATTATTTAAGAATTAGATTATGCTAACCCAACTATTTTTAAGTTTACTCCGAATACCTTCCCGAATTTTGAAGATTTTTCCGCGACTTACAACAACATCCAGATAATTAGAATTCAAATATATATTATCGAAGTTTAGTGTTTTCTACAATGGGTGTTCTTATTGACAGCGTCTCTGAATCAAACTCTTGAAGGAAAATGAGTTAGATTTTAAACTGTTCTGTTTGTCATCGTTGATTTAAGTAGGCTACTTATTAGAATGTAAAAGAGACCTTTACTTTTGATGCAAAATTCACATTAATAAATATAAGTATTAAAACACTTTGCTTTCAGTTTTCTACTGGTCTTCAAGTAGTTAGTTAAATTAGTAGCAAAATTTAAGCAAAGACGCCCTAGAACAATAGGGATTATTGTAATTTTAAAGAATAAGATATTCTCATCAGACTATATTTATGCTAACTACGAGAACCTTCAAAAATGACGAAGATTTTACAAATTCTTACCACAATATGCAGGCAAATAAAATCTATAAATATAATTCAAAACATTTATCTGTTTTGCCAAAAATATAATTTTTTGAAAAAAAAAATCCAAAGAATGTTTTATTTGTCTTAACAGATTTGAGAATAGCTTATTTTTCAAGAGTGTTAAAGTGACATTTTTTTTACTGCAATATTCACAGAATAAGCTACAACTTCCAACCGGATTTACATTGAATTTTTTCTCAATGTCCACCCAGTTTATAACAATCAGCAAACACTGTAGGAATATTTACGTAAAGGAAACTCCAACAAAATTCAACAATTTCGATAATTTAAGAATTAGATTATGCTAACCCAACTATTTTTAAGTTTACTCCGAAAACCTTCCCGAATTTTGAAGATTTTTCCGCGACTTACAACAACATCCAGATAATTAGAATTCAAATATATATTATCGAAGTTTAAAGTGTTTTCTACAATGGGTGTTCTTATTGAAAGCGACTCTGAATCAAACTCTTGAAGGAAAATCAGTTAGATTTTAAAACTGTTCTGTTTGTCATCGTTGATTTAAGTAGGCTACTTATTACAATGTAAAAGAGACCTTTCCTTTTGATGCAATATTCACATTAATCAATATAAGTATTAAAACACTTTGCTTTCAGTTTTCTACTGGTCTTCAAGTAGTTAGTTAAATTGGTAGCAAAATTTAGGCAAAGACGCCCCAGAACAATAGGGAATATTGTAATTTTAAAGTATAGGATATGCTCTTCAGACTATATTTATTCTAACTACGAGAACCTTCAAAAATGACGAAGATTTTACAAATTCTTACCACAATATGCAGGCAAATAAAAATCTATAAATATAATTCAAAACATTTATCTCTTTTGCCAAAAAATACAATTTTTTTGAAAAAAAAAAAATCCAAGAATGTTTTATTTGCTTTAACAGATTTGAGATAGCGTATTTTTCAAGAGTGTTAAAGTGACATTTTTTTAACTGCAATATTCACAGAATAAGCTACAACTTCCAACCGGATTTACATTGAATTTTTTTCATTGTCTGCCAATTTATAACAATCAGCAAACACTGTGTGAATAATTACGTAAAGGAACTACAACAAAATTCAACAATTTCGATAATTTAAGAATTAGATTATGCTAACCCAACTATTTTTAAGTTTACTCCGAAAACCTTCCCGAATTTTGAAGATTTTTCCGCGACTTACAACAACATCCAGATAATTAGAATTCAAATATATATTATCGAAGTTTAGTGTTTTCTACAATGGGTGTTCTTATTGACAGCGACTCTGAATCAAACTCTTGAAGGAAAATGAGTTAGATTTTAAACTGTTCTGTTTGTCATCGTTGATTTAAGTAGGCTACTTATTAGAATGTAAAAGAGACCTTTACTTTTGATGCAAAATTCACATTAATCAATATAAGTATTAAAAACACTTTGCTTTCAGTTTTTCTACTGGTCTTTCAAGTAGTTAGTTAAATTGGTAGCAAAATTTAGGCAAAGACGCCCTAGAACAATAGGGAATATTGTAATTTTAAAGGATAGGATATGCTCATCAGACTATATTTATGCTAACTACGAGAACCTTCAAAAATGACGAAGATTTTACAAATTCTTACCACAACATGCAGGCAAATAAAATCTATAAATATAATTCAAAACATTTATCTCTTTTGCCAAAAATACAATTTTTTGAAAAAAAAATCCAAGAATGTTTTATTTGCTTTAACAGATTTGAAATAGCGTATTTTTCAAGAGTGTTAAAGTGACATTTTTTTTAACTGCAATATTCACAGAATAAGCTACAACTTCCAACCGGATTTACATTGAATTTTTCTCATTGTCTGCCAGTTTATAAAAATCAGCAAACACTGTGTGAATAATTACGTAAAGGAACTCCAACAAAATTCAACAATTTCGATTATTTAAGAATTAGATTATGCTAACCCAACTATTTTTAAGTTTACTCCGAATACCTTCCCGAATTTTGAAGATTTTTCCGCGACTTACAACAACATCCAGATAATTAGACTTCAAATATATATTATCGAAGTTTAGTGTTTTCTACAATGGGTGTTCTTATTGACAGCGTCTCTGAATCAAACTCTTGAAGGAAAATGAGTTAGATTTTAAACTGTTCTGTTTGTCATCGTTGATTTAAGTAGGCTACTTATTAGAATGTAAAAGAGACCTTTACTTTTGATGCAAAATTCACATTAATAAATATAAGTATTAAAACACTTTGCTTTCAGTTTTCTACTGGTCTTCAAGTAGTTAGTTAAATTGGTAGCAAAATTTAGGCAAAGACGCCCTAGAACAATAGGGAATATTGTAATTTTAAAGGAAAGGATATGCTCATCAGACTATATTTATGCTAACTACGAGAACCTTCAAAAATGACGAAGATTTTACAAATTCTTACCACAATATGCAGGCAAATAAAATCTATAAATATAATTCAAAACATTTATCTGTTTTGCCAAAAACATATTTTTTTGAAAAAAACCTAAGAATGTTTTATTTGTCTTAACAGATTTGAAATAGCTTATTTTTCAAGAGTGTTAAAGTGACATTTTTTTTACTGCAATATTCACAGAATAAGCTACAACTTCCAACCGGATTTACATTGAATTTTTCTCAATGTCCGCCAGTTTATAACAATCAGCAAACACTGTAGGAATATTTACGTAAAGAAACTCCAACAAAATTCAACAATTTCGATAATTTAAGAATTAGATTATGCTAACCCAACTATTTTAAAGTTTACTCCGAAAACCTTCCCGAATTTTGAAGATTTTTCCGCGACTTACAACAACATCCAGATAATTAGAATTCAAATATATATTATCGAAGTTTAATGTTTTCTACAATGGGTGTTCTTATTGAAAGCGACTCTAAATCAAACTCTTGAAGGAAAATCAGTCAGATTTTAAACTGTTCTGTTTGTCATCGTTGATTTAAGTAGGCTACTTATTACAATGTAAAAGAGACCTTTCCTTTCGATGCAATATTCACATTAATCAATATAAGTATTAAAACACTTTGCTTTCAGTTTTTTATTGGTCTTCAAGTAGTTAGTTAAATTGGTAGCAAAATTTAGGCAAAGACGCCCCAGAACAATAGGGAATATTGTAATTTTAAAGTATAGGATATGCTCTTCAGACTATATTTATTCTAACTACGAGAACCTTCAAAAATGACGAAGATTTTACAAATTCTTACCACAATATGCAGGCAAATAAAATCTATAAATATAATTCAAAACATTTATCTCTTTTGCCAAAAATACAATTTTTTGAAAAAAAAATCCAAGAATGTTTTATTTGCTTTAACAGATTTGAGATAGCGTATTTTTCAAGAGTGTTAAAGTGAAATATTTTTAACTGCAATATTCACAGAATAAGCTACAACTTCCAACCGGATTTACATTGAATTTTTTTCATTGTCTGCCAATTTATAACAATCAGCAAACACTGTGTGAATAATTACGTAAAGGAACTACAACAAAATTCAACAATTTCGATAATTTAAGAATTAGATTATGCTAACCCAACTATTTTTAAGTTTACTCCGAAAACCTTCCCGAATTTTGAAGATTTTTCCGCGACTTACAACAACATCCAGATAATTAGAATTCAAATATATATTATCGAAGTTTAGTGTTTTCTACAATGGGTGTTCTTATTGACAGCGACTCTGAATCAAACTCTTGAAGGAAAATGAGTTAGATTTTAAAACTGTTCTGTTTGTCATCGTTGATTTAAGTAGGCTACTTATTAGAATGTAAAAGAGACCTTTACTTTTTGATGCAAAATTCACATTAATCAATATAAGTATTAAAACACTTTGCTTTCAGTTTTCTACTGGTCTTCAAGTAGTTAGTTAAATTGGTAGCAAAATTTAGGCAAAGACGCCCTAGAACAATAGGGAATATTGTAATTTTAAAGGAAAGGATATGCTCATCAGACTATATTTATGCTAACTACGAGAACCTTCAAAAATGACGAAGATTTTACAAATTCTTACCACAACATGCAGGCAAATAAAATCTATAAATATAATTCAAAACATTTATCTCTTTTGCCAAAAATACAATTTTTTGAAAAAAAAATCCAAGAATGTTTTATTTGCTTTAACAGATTTGAAATAGCGTATTTTTCAAGAGTGTTAAAGTGACATTTTTTTTAACTGCAATATTCACAGAATAAACTACAACTTCCAACCGGATTTTACATTGAATTTTTCTCATTGTCTGCCAGTTTATAAAAATCAGCAAACACTGTTGTGAATAATTACGTAAAGGAACTCCAACAAAATTCAACAATTTCGATTATTTAAGAATTAGATTATGCTAACCCAACTATTTTTAAGTTTACTCCGAATACCTTCCCGAATTTTGAAGATTTTTCCGCGACTTACAACAACATCCAGATAATTAGAATTCAAATATATATTATCGAAGTTTAGTGTTTTCTACAATGGGTGTTCTTATTGACAGCGTCTCTGAATCAAACTCTTGAAGGAAAATGAGTTAGATTTTAAACTGTTCTGTTTGTCATCGTTGATTTAAGTAGGCTACTTATTAGAATGTAAAAAGAGACCTTTACTTTTGATGCAAAATTCACATTAATCAATATAAGTATTAAAATACTTTGCTTTCAGTTTTTTACTGGTCTTCAAGTAGTTAGTTAAATTGGTAGCAAAATTTAAGCAAAGACGCCCTAAAACAATAGGGAATTATTGTAATTTTAAAGGATAAGGATATTCTCATCAGACTATATTTATGCTAACTACGAGAACCTTCAAAAAATGACGAAGATTTTTACAAATTCTTACCACAATATGCAGGCAAATAAAATCTATAAATATAATTCAAAACATTTATCTGTTTTGCCAAAAATATAATTTTTTTTGAAAAAAATCTAAGAATGTTTTATTTGTCTTTAACAGATTTGAGATAGCTTATTTTTCAAGAGTGTTAAAGTGACATTTTTTTACTGCAATATTCACAGAATAAGCTACAACTTCCAACCGGATTTACATTGAATTTTTCTCAATGTCCGCCAGTTTATAACAATCAGCAAACACTGTAGCAATATTTACGTAAAGAAACTCCAACAAAATTCAACAATTTCGATAATTTAAGAATTAGATTATGCTAACCCAACTATTGCTTTTTCCGAAAACCTTCCCGAATTTGAAGATTTTTTCGCGACTTACAACAACATCCAGATAATGAGAATTCAAATATATATTATCGAATTTTAGTGTTTTCTACAATGAGTGTTCTTATTGACAGCGACTCTGAATTAAACTCTTGATGGAAAATGAGTTAGATTTTAGACAGTTCTGTTTGTCATCGTTGATTTTAGTAGGCTACTTTTTAGAATGTAAAAGAGACCTTTACTTTAGATGCAATATTCACATTAATTAAGATAAGTATTAAAACACTTTGCTTTCAGTTTTCTACTGATCTTCTAGTAGTTAGTTAAATTGGTAGCAAAATTTAGCAAAGACGCCCTAGAACAATAGGGAATATTGTAATTTTAAAGGATAGGATATGCTCATCAGACTATATTGATGCTAACTACGAAAACCTTCAAAAATGTTGAAGATTTTACAAATTCTTACCACAATATGCAGGCAAATAAAATTTATAAATATAATTCAAAACATTTATCTGTTTTGCCAAAAATACAATTTTTTGAAAAAAATCCAAAAATGTTTTATTTGTCTTAACAGATTTGAGATAGCGTATTCTTCAAAAGTGGTAAAGTAAAAATTGTTGTAACTGCAAAATTCACGGAATAAGCAATATCTCCCAACCAGATTTACATTGAATTTTTCTCAATGTCCGCCAGTTTATAACAATCAGCAAACACTGTAGGAATATTGACGTATATGAACTCTAACAAAATTTTAACAATTTCGATAATTTAAGACTTAGATTATGCTAACCCAACTCTTTTTAAGTTTACTCCGAAAACCTTCCCGAATTTTGAAGATTTTTCCGCGACTTACAACAACATCCAGATAATTAGAATTCAAATATATATTATCGAAGTTTAGTGTTTTCTACAATGAGTGTTCTTATTGACAGCGACTCTCAATCAAACTCTTGAAAGAAAATGAGTTAGATTTTAGACTGTTCTCTTTGTCATCGTTGATTTAAGTAGGCTACTTATTAGAATGTAAAAGAGACCTTTACTTTTGATGCAATATTCACATTAATTAAGATAAGTATTAAAACACTTTGCTTTCAGTTTTCTGCTGGTCTTCAAGTAGTTAGTTAAATTGGTAGCAAAATTTAGGCAAAGACGCCCTAGAACAATAGGGAATATTGTAATTTTGAAGGATAGGATATGCTCATCAGACTGTATTTATGCTAACTACGAAAACCTTCAAAAATGTTGAAGATTTTGCAAATTCTAACCACAATATGCAGGCAAATAAAATCTATAAATATAATTAAAAACATTTAACTGTTTTGCCAAAAATACAATTTTTTGAAAAAAATCCAAGAATGTTTTATTTGTCTCAACAGATTTGAGATAGCGTATTATTCAAATATATTAAAGTGACAATTGTTGTAACTTCAATATTCACGGAATAAGCAAAATCTTCCAACCAGATTTACATTGAATTTTACTCAATGTCCGATAGTTTATAACAATCAGCAAACACTGTAGGAATATTGACGTAAAGGAACTCTAACAAAATTCAACAATTTCGATAATTTAAGACTTAGATTATGCTAACCCAACTCTTTTTAAGTTTACTCCAAAAACCTTCCCGAGTTTTGAAGATTTTTCCGCGACTTACCACAACATCCAGATAATTAGAATTCAAATATATATTATCGAAGTTTAGTGTTTTCTTCAATGAGTGTTCTTATTGACAGCGACTCTGAATCAAACTCTTGAAGGAAAAGGAGTTAAATTTTTGACTGTTCTGTTTGTCTAAGTTGAATTAAGAAAGCTACTTATTAAAATGTAAAAGCGACCTTTACTTTTGATGCAATATTCACATTAATTAAGATAAGTATTAAAAACCCTTTGGTTTCCGTTTTCTACTGGTCTTCAAGTAGTTAGTTAAATTGGTAGCAAAATTCATGCAAAGACGCCGTCGAACAATAAGAAAATATTGTAATTTTAATGGTTGTCCGATATGCTCAACAGACTATGTTTATGCTAACTACGAGAACCTTCAAAAATGACGAAGATTTAACAAATTCTTACCACAATATGCAGGCAAATAAAAATCTATAAATACAATTCAAAACATTTATCTGTTTTGCCAAAAATACAATTTTTTTGAAAAAATAAATAAAGGATTGGTTTTATTTGTCTTAACAGATTTGAGATCGCGTTTATTTTCAAGAGTGTTAAAGTGACATTTTTTTTAACTCCAATATTCACAGAATAAGCTACAACTTCCAACCGGATTTACATTGAATTTTTGTCCATATCCGCCAGTTTATAACAATCAGCAAACACTGTAGGAATACTTACGTAAAGGAACTTCAACAAAATTCAATCATTTCGATAATTTAAGAATTAGATTATGCTAACCCAACTATTTTTAAGTTTACTCTAAAAAACCTTCCCAATTTTTGAAGACTTTACCGCGACTTACAACAACATCCAGCTAATTAGAATTGAAATATATATTATCGAAGTTCAGTGTTTTCTACAATGAGTGTTCTTATAGACAGCGATTCTGAATCAAACTCTTGAAGGAAAATGAGTTAGATTTTAGAACTGTTCTGTTTGTCATCGTTGATTTAAGTAGGCTACTTATTAGAATGTAAAAGAGACCTTTACTTTTGATGCAATATTCACATTAATTAAGATAAGTATTAAAACACTTTGCTTTCAGTTTTCTAGTGGTCTTCAAGTAGTTAGGTAAATTGGTAGCAAAATTTAGGCAAAGACGCCCTAGAACAATAGGGAATATTGTAATTTTAAAGGATAGGATATGCTCATCAGACAATATTTATGCTCACTACGAAAACCTACAAAAATGTTGAAGATTTTACAAATTCTTACCACAATATGCAGGCAAATAAAATCTATAAATATAATTCAAAACATTTATCTGTTTTGCCAAAAATACAATTTTTTGAAAAAAAAATCCAAGAATGTTTTATTTGCTTTAACAGATTTGAAATAGCGTATTTTTCAAGAGTGTTAAAGTGACATTTTTTTTTTTAACTGCAATATTCACAGAATAAACTACAACTTCCAACCGGATTTACATTGAATTTTTCTCATTGTCTGCCAGTTTATAAAAATCAGCAAACACTGTGTGAATAATTACGTAAAGGAACTCCAACAAAATTCAACAATTTCGATTATTTAAGAATTAGATTATGCTAACCCAACTATTTTTAAGTTTACTCCGAATACCTTCCCGAATTTTGAAGATTTTTCCGCGACTTACAACAACATCCAGATAATTAGACTTCAAATATATATTATCGAAGTTTAGTGTTTTCTACAATGGGTGTTCTTATTGACAGCGTCTCTGAATCAAACTCTTGAAGGAAAATGAGTTAGATTTTAAACTGTTCTGTTTGTCATCGTTGATTTAAGTAGGGTACTTATTAGAATGTAAAAGAGACCTTTACTTTTGATGCAAAATTCACATTAATCAATATAAGTATTAAAATACTTTGCTTTCAGTTTTTTACTGGTCTTCAAGTAGTTAGTTAAATTGGTAGCAAAATTTAAGCAAAGACGCCCTAAAACAATAGGGATTATTGTAATTTTAAAGGATAAGATATTCTCATCAGACTATATTTATGCTAACTACGAGAACCTTCAAAAATGACGAAGATTTTACAAATTCTTACCACAATATGCAGGCAAATAAAATCTATAAATATAATTCAAAACATTTATCTGTTTTGCCAAAAATATATTTTTTTGAAAAAAATCTAAGAATGTTTTATTTGTCTTAACAGATTTGAAATAGCTTATTTTTCAAGAGTGTTAAAGTGACATTTTTTTTACTGCAATATTCACAGAATAAGCTACAACTTCCAACCGGATTTACATTGAATTTTTCTCAATGTCCGCCAGTTTATAACAATCAGCAAACACTGTAGCAATATTTACGTAAAGAAACTCCAACAAAATTCAACAATTTCGATAATTTAAGAATTAGATTATGCTAACCCAACTATTTTAAAGTTTACTCCGAAAACCTTCCCGAATTTTGAAGATTTTTCCGCGACTTACAACAACATCCAGATAATTAGAATTCAAATATATATTATCGAAGTTTAATGTTTTCTACAATGGGTGTTCTTATTGAAAGCGACTCTGAATCAAACTCTTGAAGGAAAATCAGTTAGATTTTACACTGTTCTGTTTGTCATCGTTGATTTAAGTAGGCTACTTATTACAATGTAAAAGAGACCTTTCCTTTCGATGCAATATTCACATTAATCAATATAAGTATTAAAACACTTTGCTTTCAGTTTTCTACTGGTCTTCAAGTAGTTAGTTAAATTGGTAGCAAAATTTAGGCAAAGACGCCCTAGAACAATAGGGAATATTGTAATTTTAAAGGATAAGATATTCTCATCAGACTATATTTATGCTAACTACGAGAACCTTAGGAAATGACGAAGATTTTACAAATTCTTACCACAATAAGCAGGCAAATAAAATCTATAAATATAATTAAAAACATTTATCTGTTTTGCCAAAAATACAATTTTTTTTAAAAAAAATCCAAGTATGTTTTATTTGTTTTAACAGATTTGAGATAGCGTATTTTTCAAGAGTTTTAAAGTGACATTTTTTTAACTGCAATATTCACAGAATAAGCTACAACTTCCAACCGGATTTACATTGAATTTTTCTCATTGTCCGCCAGTTTATAACAATCAGCAAACACTGTGTGAATAATTACGTAAAGGAACTCCAACAAAATTCAACAATTTCGATAATTTAAGAATTAGATTATGCTAACCCAACTATTGCTTTTTCCGAAAACCTTCCCGAATTTTGAAGATTTTTTCGCGACTTACAACAACATCCAGATAATGAGAATTCAAATATATATTATCGAATTTTAGTGTTTTCTACAATGAGTGTTCTTATTGACAGCGACTCTGAATTAAACTCTTGATGGAAAATGAGTTAGATTTTAGACAGTTCTGTTTGTCATCGTTGATTTTAGTAGGCTACTTTTTAGAATGTAAAAGAGACCTTTACTTTAGATGCAATATTCACATTAATTAAGATAAGTATTAAAACACTTTGCTTTCAGTTTTCTACTGATCTTCTAGTAGTTAGTTAAATTGGTAGCAAAATTTAGCAAAGACGCCCTAGAACAATAGGGAATATTGTAATTTTAAAGGATAGGATATGCTCATCAGACTATATTGATGCTAACTACGAAAACCTTCAAAAATGTTGAAGATTTTACAAATTCTTACCACAATATGCAGGCAAATAAAATTTATAAATATAATTCAAAACATTTATCTGTTTTGCCAAAAATACAATTTTTTGAAAAAAATCCAAAAATGTTTTATTTGTCTTAACAGATTTGAGATAGCGTATTCTTCAAAAGTGGTAAAGTAAAAATTGTTGTAACTGCAAAATTCACGGAATAAGCAATATCTCCCAACCAGATTTACATTGAATTTTTCTCAACGTCCGCCAGTTTATAACAATCAGCAAACACTGTAGGAATATTGACGTATATGAACTCTAACAAAATTTTAACAATTTCGATAATTTAAGACTTAGATTATGCTAACCCAACTCTTTTTAAGTTTCCTCCAAAAACCTTCCCGAGTTTTGAAGATTTTTCCGCGACTTACCACAACATCCAGATAATTAGAATTCAAATATATATTATCGAAGTTTAGTGTTTTCTTCAATGAGTGTTCTTATTGACAGCGACTCTGAATCAAACTCTTGAAGGAAAAGGAGTTAAATTTTTGACTGTTCTGTTTGTCTAAGTTGAATTAAGAAAGCTACTTATTAAAATGTAAAAGCGACCTTTACTTTTGATGCAATATTCACATTAATTAAGATAAGTATTAAAACACTTTGCTTTCAGTTTTCTAGTGGTCTTCAAGTAGTTAGGTAAATTGGTAGCAAAATTTAGGCAAAGACGCCCTAGAACAATAGGGAATATTGTAATTTTAAAGGATAGGATATGCTCATCAGACAATATTTATGCTCACTACGAAAACCTACAAAAATGTTGAAGATTTTGCAAATTCTTACCACAATATGCAGGCAAATAAAATCTATAAATATAATTAAAAACATTTAACTGTTTTGCCAAAAATACAATTTTTTGAAAAAAATCCAAGAATGTTTTATTTGTCTCAACAGATTTGAGATAGCGTATTATTCAAATATATTAAAGTGACAATTGTTGTAACTTCAATATTCACGGAATAAGCAAAATCTTCCAACCAGATTTACATTGAATTTTACTCAATGTCCGATAGTTTATAACAATCAGCAAACACTGTAGGAATATTGACGTATAGGAACTCTAACCAAATTCAACAATTTCGATAATTTAAGACTTAGATTATGCTAACCCAACTCTTTTTAAGTTTCCTCCAAAAACCTTCCCGAGTTTTGAAGATTTTTCCGCGACTTACCACAACATCCAGATAATTAGAATTCAAATATATATTATCGAAGTTTAGTGTTTTCTTCAATGAGTGTTCTTATTGACAGCGACTCTGAATCAAACTCTTGAAGGAAAAGGAGTTAAATTTTTGACTGTTCTGTTTGTCTAAGTTGAATTAAGAAAGCTACTTATTAAAATGTAAAAGCGACCTTTACTTTTGATGCAATATTCACATTAATTAAGATAAGTATTAAAACCCTTTGGTTTCCGTTTTCTACTGGTCTTCAAGTAGTTAGTTAAATTGGTAGCAAAATTCATGCAAAGACGCCGTCGAACAATAAGAAATATTGTAATTTTAATGGTTGTCCGGATATGCTCAACAGACTATGTTCATGCTAACTACGAGAACCTTCAAAAATGACGAAGATTTAACAACTTCTTACCACAATATGCAGGCAAATAAAATCTATAAATACAATTCAAAACATTTATCTGTTTTGCCAAAAATACAATTTTTAAAAAAATAAATAAAGGATTGGTTTATTTGTCTTAACAGATTTGAGATCGCGTTATTTTCAAGAGTGTTAAAGTGACATTTTTTTAACTCCAATATTCACAGAATAAGCTACAACTTCCAACCGGATTTACATTGAATTTTTGTCCATATCCGCCAGTTTATAACAATCAGCAAACACTGTAAGAATACTTACGTAAAGGAACTTCAACAAAATTCAATCATTTCGATAATTTAAGAATTAGATTATGCTAACCCAACTATTTTTAAGTTTACTCTAAAAACCTTCCCAAATTTTGAAGACTTTACCGCGACTTACAACAACATCCAGCTAATTAGAATTGAAATATATATTATCGAAGTTCAGTGTTTTCTACAATGAGTGTTCTTATAGACAGCGATTCTGAATCAAACTCTTGAAGGAAAATGAGTTAGATTTTAGACTGTTCTGTTTGTCATCGTTGATTTAAGTAGGCTACTTATTAGAATGTAAAAGAGACCTTTACTTTTGATGCAATATTCACATTAATTAAGATAAGTATTAAAACACTTTGCTTTCAGTTTTCTAGTGGTCTTCAAGTAGTTAGGTAAATTGGTAGCAAAATTTAGGCAAAGACGCCCTAGAACAATAGGGAATATTGTAATTTTAAAGGATAGGATATGCTCATCAGACAATATTTATGCTCACTACGAAAACCTACAAAAATGTTGAAGATTTTACAAATTCTTACCACAATATGCAGGCAAATAAAATCTATAAATATAATTCAAAACATTTATCTGTTTTGCCAAAAATACAATTTTTTGAAAAAAATCCAAAAATGTTTTATTTGTCTTAACAGATTTGAGATTGCGTATTTTTCAAAAGACAATTGTTGTAACTGCAATATTCACAGAATAAGCTACAACTTCCAACCGGATTCACATTGAATTTTTCTCAATGTCCGCCAGTTTATAACAATCAGCAAACACTGTAGGAATATTTACGTAAAGGAACTCCAACAAAATTAAACAATTCGGTAATTTAAGAATTAGATTATGCTAACCCAACTATTTTTAAGTTTACTCCGAAAACCTTCCCGAATTTCGAAGATTTTTCCGCGACTTACAACAACATCCAGATAATTAGAATTCAAATATATATTATCGAAGTTTAGTGTTTTCTACAATGAGTGTTCTTATTGACAGAGACTCTGAATCAAACTCTTGAAGGAAAATGAGTTAGATTTTAGACTGTTCTTTTTGTCATCGTTGATTTAAGAAAGCTACTTATTAAAATGTAAAGGAGACCTTTACTTTTGATGCGATATTTACATTAATTAAGATAAGTATTAAAACACTTTGCTTTCAGTTTTCTACTGGTCTTCAAGTAGTTACTTAAATTGATAGCAAAATTTAGGCAAAGACGTCCTAGAACAATAGGGAATATTGTAATTTTAAAGGATAGGATATGCTCATAAGACTATATTTATGCTAACTACGAAAACCTTCAAAAATGTTGAAGATTTTATAAATTCTTACCACAATATGCAGGCAAATAAAATCTATAAATATAATTCAAAACATTTATCTGTTTTGCCAAAAATACAATTTTTTGAAAAAAATCCAAGAATGTTTTATTTGTCTTAACAGATTTAAGATAGCGTATTTTTCAAAAGTTTTAAAGTGACAATTGTTGTTAACTGCAATATTCACAGAATAAGCAATATCTCCCAACCAGATTTACATTGAATTTTTCTCAATGTCTGCCAGTTTATAACAATCATCAAACATTGTAGGAATATTGACGTATAGGAACTGTAACAAAATTCAACAATTTCGATAATTTAAGAATTAGATTATGCTAACCCAACTCTTTTTAAGTTTCCTCTAAAAACCATCCCGAATTTTGAAGATTTTTCCGTGACTTACAACGACATCCAGATAATTAGAATTCAAATATATATTATCGAAGTTCAGTGTTTTCTACAATGAGTGTTCTTATTGACAGCGACTCTGAATCAAACTCTTGAAGGAAAATGAGTTAGATTGTAGACTGTTCAGTTTGTCTTAGTTGATTTGAGAAAGCTACTTATTAGAATGTAAAAGCGACCTTTACCTTTGATGCATTATTCACATTAATTAAGATAAGTATTAAAACCCTTTGCTTTCTGTTTTTTACTGGTCTTCAAGTAGTTAGTTAAATTGATAGCAAAATTTATGCAAAGGCGCGCTCGACCAATAAGAAATATTGTAATTTTAAAGGATGTCCGGATATGCTCAACAGACTATATTCATGCTAACTACGAGAACCTTCAAAAATCACGTAGATTTTACAAATTCTTACCACAATATGCAGGCAAATAAAATCTATAAATACAATTCAAAACATTTATCTGTTTTGCCAAAAATATAATTTTTTGAAAAAATCCAAGAATGTTTTATTTGTCTTAACAGATTTGAGATAGCGTATTTTTGAAGAGTGTTTAAGTGAAGTTTTTTTTTTACTGCAATATTCACAGAATAATCTACAACTTCCAACCGGATTCACATTGAATTTTTTTCAATGTCCGCCAGTTTATAACAATCAGCAAACACTGTAGGAATATTTACGTAAAGGAACTCCAACAAAATTAAGCAATTTCGATAATTTAAGAATTAGATTATGCTAACCCAACTATTTTTAAGTTTACTCCGAAAACCCTTCCCGAATTTCGAAGATTTTTTCCGCGACTTACAACAAGATCCAGATAATTAGAATTAAAAATATATATTATCGAAGTTTAGTGTTTTCTACAATGAGTGTTCTTATTGACAGCGACTCTGAATTAAACTCTTGAAGGAAAATGAGTTAAATTTTAGACTGTTCTGTTTGTCATCGTTGATTTAAGTAGGCTATATATTAGAATGTAAAAGAGACCTTTACTTTATATGCAATATTCACATTAATTAAAGATAAGTATTAAAACACTTTGCTTTCAGTTTTCTACTGGTCTTCAAGTAGTTAGTTAAATTGGTAGCAAAACTTGGGCGCCCTGGAACAATAGGGAATATTGTAATTTTAAAGGATAGGATATGCTCATCAGACTATATTTATGCTAACTACGAAAACGTTTAAAAATGTTTTAGATTTTACAAATTCTCACCACAATATGCAGGCAAATAAAATCTATAAATATAATTCAAAACATTTATCTGTTTTGCCAAAAATATAATTTTTTGAAAAAATCCAAGAATGTTTTATTTGTCTTAACAGATTTGGGATAGCGTATTTTTGAAGAGTGTTTAAGTGAAGTTTTTTTTTACTGCAATATTCACAGAATAATCTACAACTTCCAACCGGATTCACATTGAATTTTTTTCAATGTCCGCCAGTTTATAACAATCAGCAAACACTGTAGGAATATTTACGTAAAGGAACTCCAACAAAATTAAGCAATTTCGATAATTTAAGAATTAGATTATGCTAACCCAACTATTTTTAAGTTTACTCCGAAAACCTTCCCGAATTTCGAAGATTTTTCCGCGACTTACAACAAGATCCAGATAATTAGAATTAAAATATATATTATCGAAGTTTAGTGTTTTCTACAATGAGTGTTCTTATTGACAGCGACTCTGAATTAAACTCTTGAAGGAAAATGAGTTAAATTTTAAACTGTTCTGTTTGTCATCGTTGATTTAAGTAGGCTATATATTAGAATGTAAAAGAGACCTTTACTTTATATGCAATATTCACATTAATTAAGATAAGTATTAAAACACTTTGCTTTCAGTTTTCTACTGGTCTTCAAGTAGTTAGTTAAATTGGTAGCAAAACTTGGGCGCCCTGGAACAATAGGGAATATTGTAATTTTAAAGGATAGGATATGCTCATCAGACTATATTTATGCTAACTACGAAAACGTTTAAAAATGTTTTAGATTTTACAAATTCTCACCACAATATGCAGGCAAATAAAATCTATAAATATAATTCAAAACATTTATCTGTTTTGCCAAAAATACAATTTTTTGAAAAAAATCCAAGAATGTTTTTTGTCTCAACAGATTTGAGATAGCGTAATTTTCAAGAGTGTTAAAGTGACTTTTTTTAACTGCAATATTCACGGAATAAGCAATATCTCCCAACCAGATTTACATTGAATTTTTCTCAATGTCCGCCAGTTTATAACAATCAGCAAACACTGTAGGAATATTGACGTATAGGAAATCTAACAAAATTCAACAATTTCGATAATTTAAGACTTAGATTATGCTAACCCAACTCTTTTTAACTTTCCTTCAAAAACCTTCCCGGAATTTGAAGAGTTTCCGTGACTTTCTACAACATCCAGATAATTAGAATTCAAATATATATTATCGAAGTTTAGTGTTTTCTACAATGAGTGTTCTTATTGACAGCGATTCTGAATCAAACTCTTGAAGGAAAATGAGTTAGATTTTAGACTGTTCTGTTTTTCATCGTTGATTTTAGTAGGCTACTTATTAGAATGTAAAAGAGACCTTTCCTTTTGCTGCAATATTCACATTAATTAAGATAAGTAGTAAAACACTTTGCTTTCAGTTTTCTACTGGTTTTCAAGTAGTTAGTTAAATTGATAGCAAAATTTAGGCAAAGACGCCCTAGAACAATAGGGAATACTGTAATTTTAAAGGATAGGATATGCTCATCAGACTATATTTATGCTAACTACGAAAACCTTAAAAAATGTTGAAGATTTTACAAATTCTTACCACAATATGCAGGCAAATAAAATCTATAAATGTAATTCAAAACATTTATCTGTTTTGCCAAAAATATAATTTTTTGAAACAAATTCAAGAATGTTTTATTTGTCTTAACAGATTTGAGATAGCGTATTTTCCAAGAGTGTTAAAGTGACATATATTTTTACTGCAATATTCACAGAATAAGCTACAACTTCCAACCGGATTTACATTGAATTTTTCTCGATGTCCGCCAGTTTATAACAATCAGCAAACACTGTATGGATATTTACATAAAGGAACTCCAACAAAATTCAATAATTTCGATAATTTAAGAATTAGATTATGCTAACCCAACTATTTTTAAGTTTACTCCGAAAACCTTCCCGAATTTTGAAGATTTTTCCGCGACTTACAACAACATCCAGATAATTAGAATTCAAATATTTATTATCGAAGTTTAGTGTTTTCTAGAATGAGTGTTCTTATTGACAGCGACTCTGAATCAAACTCTTGAAGGAAAATGAGTTAGATTTTAGACTGTTCTGTTTGTCATCGTTGATTTAAGTAGGATACATATTAGAATGTAAAAGAGACCTTTACTTTTGATGCAATATTCACATTAATTAAGATAAGTTTTCTAGAATGAGTGTTCTTATTGACAGAGACTCTGAATCAAACTCTTGAAGGAAAATGAGTTAGATTTGAGACTGTTCTGTTTGTCGTTGTTGATTTAAGTAGGCTACCTATTAGAATGTAAAAGACACCTTTACTTTTGATGCAATATTCACATTAATTAAGATAAGTATTTAAACACTTTGCTTTAGGTTTTCTACTGGTCTTCAAGTAGTTAGCTAAATTGGTAGGAAAATTTAGGCAAAGACGCCCTAGAACAATTGGGAATATTTTAATTTTAAACGATAGGATATGCTCATCAGACTATATTTATGCTAACTACGAAAATCTTCAAAAATGTTGAAGATTTTACAAATTCTTACCACAATATTCAGGCAAATAATATCTATAAATATAATTCAAAACATTTATCTGTTTTGCCAAAAATACAATTTTTTGAAAAAAATCCAAGAATGTTGTATTCGTCTTAACAGATTTGAGATAGCGTTTTTTTTAAAAGTGTTAAAGTGACAATTGTTGTAACTGCAATATTCTCAGAATAAGCAATATCTCCCAACCAGATTTACATTGAATTTTTCTCAATGTCCGCCAGTTTATAGAAATCAGCAAACACTGTAGGAATATTGACGTATAGGAACTCTAACAAAATTCAACAATTTCGATAATTTAAGACTTAGATTATGCTAACCCAACTCTTTTTAATTTTCCTCATAAAACCTTCCCGAATTTTGCAGATTTTTCCGCGACTTACTACAACATCCAGATAGTTAGAATTCAAATATATATTATCGAAGTTTAGTGTTTTCTACAATGAGTGTTCTTATTGACAGCGACTCTGAATCAAACTCTTGAAGGAAAATGAGTTAGATTTTAGACTGTTCTGGTGGTCCTAGTTGATTTAAGAAAGCTATTTATTAGAATGTAAAAGCGACCTTTTCTTTTGATGCAATATTTACATTAATTAAGATAAATATCAAAACCCTTTGGTTTCTGTTTTCTGCTGGTCTTCAAGTAGTTAGTTAAATTGGTAGCAAAATTTATGCAAAGACGCCCTCGAACAATAGGAAATATTGTGATTTTAAAGGATGTCCGGATATACATTGAAATTTTTCTCAATGTCCGCCAAGAGTGTCAAAGTGACAATTTTTTTAACTGCAATATTCACAGAATGAGCTTCAAATCCCTACCGGATTTACATTGAATTTTTCTCAATGTCCGTTAGTTGATGACAAACAGCAAACACTGTAGGATTATTTACGCAAAGGAACTCCAAGAAAATTAAACAATTTTGATAAATTAAGAATTGGATTATGCTAACCCAACCATTTTGAGGTTTACTCCAAAAACCTTTCCGAATTTTGGAGATTTTTCCGCGACTTACTACAACATCCAGATAATTCGAATTCACATATATATATTTTCAAAGTTTAGTGTTTTCTACAATGAGTGTTCTTATTGACAGCGACTCTGAATCAAACTCTTGAAGGAAAATTAGTTAGATTTTCGACTGTTCTGTTTGTAATCGTTAATTTAAGTAGGCTACTTATTAGAATGTAAAAGCGACCTTTACTTTTGATGCAATATTTACATTAATTAAGATATGTATTAAAACACTTATCTTTTAGTTTTCTACTGGTCTTCAAATAGTTAGTTAAATTGGTGGAAATAATTTAAGCAAAGACGCCCTAGAACAATAAGGAATATTGTAATTTAAGAGAATAGGATATGCTCATCCGAATATATTTACGCTAACTACGAAAACCGTCAAAAATGTCGAAGATTTTACAAATTCTTGACACTATATGCAGGCAAATAAAATCTATAAATATAATTCAAAACATTTATCTGTTTTGACAAAAATACAATTTTTTGAAAAAAATTTGTCTTAACAGATTCAAGATGGCGCATTTCTCAAGAGGTTCAAAGTGATAATTTTTTTAACTGCAATATTCACAGAATAAGCTACAACTTCCAACCGGATTTACATTGAAATTTTTCTCAATGTCCGCCAGTTTATAACAATCAGCAAACACTGTAGGAATATTTACGAAAAGGAACTCCAACAAAATGCAATAATTTCGATAATTTAAGAATTAGATTATGCTAACACAACTATTTTTAAGTTTACTTCGAAAACCTTCCCGAATTTTGAAGATTTTTCTGCGACTTACAATAACATTCAGATTATTAGAATTCAAATATATATTATCGAAGTTTAGTGTTTTCTACAATGAGTGTTCTTATTGACAGCGACTCTTTATAAAACTCTTGAAGGAAAATAATTTAGATTTCAGACTGTTCTGTTTGTCATCGTTTATTTAAGTAGGCTACTTATTAGAATGTAAAAGAGACCTTTACTTTTGATGCAATATTCACGTTAATTAAGATAAGTATTAAAAAACTTTGCTTTCAGTTTTCTACTGGTCTTCAAGTAGTTAGTTAAATTGGTAGAAAAAATATATGCAAAGACGCCCTAGAACAATAGGAAATATTGTAATTTTAAAGGATGTCCGAATATGCTCAACAGACTATATTCATGCTAACTACGAGGACCGGTTAGTAAAATTGGTAGCAAAATTTATGCAAAGACGCCTTAGAAACAATAAGAAATAGTGTAATTTTAAAAGGATGTCCGGATATGCTCAACAGACTATATTCATGCTGACTGCGAAAACCTTCAAAAATGACGGAGATTTTACAAATTCTTACCACAATATGCAGGCAAATAAAATCTATAAATATAATTTAAAACACATTTATCCGTTTTGACAAAAATACAATTTTTTGAAAACAAAATCCAAGAATGTTTTATATGTCTTAGCAGATTTGAGATAGCGTATTTTTCAAAATTGATAAAGTGACAATTTTTGTAACTGCATTAACTATATTTATGCTAACTACGAAAACCTTCATAAATGACGATGATTTTACATATTCTTACCACAATATGCAGGCAAATAAAATCTATAAATATATTTCAAAACATTTATCTGTTTTGTCAAAAATATAATTTTTTGAAAAAAATCCAAGAATGTTTTATTTGTCTTAACAGATTTGAGATAGCGTATTTTTCAAAAGTGTTAAAGTGACAATTGTTGTAACTGCAATATTCACGGAATAAGCAATATCTCCCAACCAGATTTACATTGAATTTTGCTCAATGTCCGCCAGTTTATAACAATCAGCAAACACTGTAGGAATATTAACGTATAGGAACTCTAACAAAATTCAACAATTTCGATAATTTAAGACTTAGAAAACATTCAAAACATTTATCTGTTTTGCCAAAAATATAATTTTTTGAAAATAATTCAAGAATGTTTTATTTGTCTTAACAGATTTGAGATAGCGTATTTTTCAAGAGTGTTAAAGTGACATATATTTTTACTGCAATATTCACGGAATAAGCTACAACTTCCAACCGGATTTACATTGAATTTTTCTAAAAGTCCGCCAGTTTATAACAATTAGCAAACATTGTAGGAATATTTACGTAAAGGAACTCCAACAAAATTCAATAATTTCGATAATTTGAGAATTAGATTATGCTAACCCAACTATTTTTAAGTTTACTCCGAAAACCTTCCCGAATTTTGAAGATTTTTCCGCGACTTACAACAACATCCAGATAATTAGAATTCAAATATTTATTATCGCAGTTTAGTGTTTTCTACAATGAGTGTTCTTATTGACAGCGACTCTGAATCAAACTCTTGAAGGAAAATGAGTTAGATTTTAGACGGTTCTGTTTGTCATCGTTGATTTAAGTAGGCTACCTATTAGAATGTAAAAGAGACCTTTACTTTTGATGCAATTTTCACATTAATTAGGATAAGTATTAAAAAACTTTGCTTTCAGTTTTCTACTTGTCTTAAAGTAGTTAGTTAAATATGTAGCAAAATTTAGGCAAAGACGCCCTAGAACAATAGGGAATATTGTAATTTTAAAGGATAGGATATGCTCATCAGACTATATTTATGCTAACTAAGAAAACCTTCAAAAATGTTGAAGATTTTACAAATTCTTACCACAATATGCAGGCAAATAAAATCTATAAATATAATTCAAAACATTTATCTGTTTTGCCAAAAATACAAATTTTTGAAAAAAATCCAAGAATGTTTTATTTGTCTTAACAGATTTGAGATGGCGTATTTTTCAAGAGTGTCAAAGTGGCAATTTTTTTAACTGCAATATTCACAGAATGAGCTTCAAATCCCTACCGGATTTACATTGAATTTTTCTCAATGTCCGTTAGTTGATGACAAACAGCAAACACTGTAGGATTATTTACGCAAAGGAACTCCAAGAAAATTAAACAATTTCGATAAATTAAGACTTGGATTATGCTAACCCAACCATTTTGAGGTTTACTCCAAAAACCTTTCCGAATTTTAAAGATTTTTCCGCGACTTACTACAACATCCAGATAATTAGAATTCACATATATATATTTTCAAAGTTTAGTGTTTTCTACAATGAGTGTTCTTATTGACAGCGACTCTGAATCAAACTCTTGAAGGAAAATTAGTTAGATTTTCGACTGTTCTGTTTGTAATCGTTAATTTAAGTAGGCTACTTATTAGAATGTAAAAGCGACTATTACTTTTGATGCAATATTTACATTAATTAAGATATGTATTAAAACACTTATCTTTTAGTTTTCTACTGGTCTTCAAATAGTTAGTTAAATTGGTGGAAATAATTTAAGCAAAGACGCCCTAGAACAATAAGGAATATTTTAATTTAAGAGAATAGGATATGCTCATCCGAATATATTTACGCTAACTACGAAAACCGTCAAAAATGTCGAAGATTTTACAAATTCTTGACACTATATGCAGGCAAATAAAATCTATAAATATAATTCAAAACATTTATCTGTTTTGACAAAAATACAATTTTTTGAAAAAATTTGTCTTAACAGATTCAAGATGGCGCATTTCTCAAGAGGTTCAGAGTGATAATTTTTTTAACTGCAATATTCACAGAATAAGCTACAACTTCCAACCGGATTTACATTGAAATTTTTCTCAATGTCCGCCAGTTTATAACAATCAGCAAACACTGTAGGAATATTTACGTAAAGGAACTCCAACAAAATGCAATAATTTCGATAATTTAAGAATTAGATTATGCTAACCCAACTATTTTTAAGTTTACTTCGAAAACCTTCCCGAATTTTGAAGATTTTTCCGCGACTTACAATATCATTCAGATTATTAGAATTCAAATATATATTATCGAAGTTTAGTGTTTTCTACAATGAGTGTTCTTATTGACAGCGACTCTTTATAAAACTCTTAAAGGAAAATAATTTAGATTTCAGACTGTTCTGTTTGTCATCGTTTATTTAAGTAGGCTACTTATTAGAATGTAAAAGAGTCCTTTACTTTTGATGCAATATTCACGTTAATTAAGATAAGTATTAAAAAACTTTGCTTTCAGTTTTCTACTGGTCTTCAAGTAGTTAGTTAAATTGGTAGCAAAAATATATGCAAAGACGCCCTAGAACAATAGGAAATATTGTAATTTTAAAGGATGTCCGAATATGCTCAACAGACTATATTCATGCTAACTACGAGGACCGGTTAGTAAAATTGGTAGCAAAATTTATGCAAAGACGCCTTAGAACAATAAGAAAAAGTGTAATTTTAAAGGATGTCCGGATATGCTCAACAGACTATATTCATGCTGACTGCGAAAACCTTCAAAAATGACGGAGATTTTACAAATTCTTACCACAATATGCAGGCAAATAAAATCTATAAATATAATTTAAAAACAATTATCCGTTTTGACAAAAATACAATTTTTTTGAAAAAAAAAATCCAAGAATGTTTTATATGTCTTAACAGATTTGAGATAGCGTATTTTTCAAAATTGATAAAGTGACAATTTTTTGTAACTGCATTAACTATATTTATGCTAACTACGAAAACCTTCATAAATGACGATGATTTTACATATTCTTACCACAATATGCAGGCAAATAAAATCTATAAATATAATTCAAAACATTTATCTGTTTTGTCAAAAATTCAATTTTTTGAAAAAAATTTGTCTTAACAGATTTGAGATGGCGTATTTTTCAAGAGTGTCAAAGTGACAATTTTTTAACTGCAATATTCACAGAATAAGCTACAAATCTCTACCGGATTTACATTGAATTTTTCTCAATGTATGCTAGTTTATAACAAACAGCAAACACTGTATGAATATTTACGTAAAGGAACTCCAACAAAATTCAACGATTTCGATAATTTAAGAATTAGATTATGCTAACCCAACTATGTTTAAGTTTATTTCGAAAACCTTCCCAAATTTTGAAAATTTTCCCGCGACTTACAGTAACATCCAGATAATTAGAATTCAAATATATATTATCGAAATTTAGTGTTTTCTTCAATGAGTGTTCTTAATGACAGCGACTCTTTATAAAACTCTTTAAGGAAAATGAGTTAGATTTTAGACTGTTCTATTTGTCATCGTTGATTTAAGTAGGCTGCTTTTTAGAATGCAAAAGAGACCTTTACTTTTGAAGCAATATTCACGTTAATTAAGATAACTATTAAAAAATTTTGCTTTCAGTTTTCTACTGGTCTTCAAGTAGTTAGATAAATTGGTAGCAAAAAATTATGCAAAGACGCCCTAGAACAATAAGAAATATTGTAATTTTAAAGGATGTCCGGATATGCTCAACAGACTATAATAATGATAATTACGAGAACCTTCAAAAATGTCGAAGATTTTACAAATTCTTAATACAAGATGCAGGCAAATAAAATCTATAAATATAATTTAAAACATTTATCTGTTTTGCCAAAAATACAATTTTTTGAAAAAAATTTGTCTTAACAGATTTGAGATGGCGTAATTTTCAAGAGTGTCAAAATGACATTTTTTTAAACTGCAATATTCACAGAATAAGCTACAAATCCCTACCGGATTTACATTGTATTTTTCTCAATGTCCGCCAGTTTATAACAAACAGCAAACAATGTAGGAATATTTACGTAAAGGAACTCCAATATAATTCAACAATTTCGATAATTTAAGAATTCAATTATGCTAACCCAACTATTTTAAAGTTTACTCCGAAAAACGTCCCGAATTTGGAAGATTTTTTCGCGACTTACAACAACATCCAGATAATTAGAATTCAAATATGTATTATCGAAGTTTAGTGTTTTCTACAATGAGTGTTCGAATTGACAGCGACTCTGAATCAATCTCTTGAAGAAAAATGAGTTAGATTTTAGACTGTTCTGTTTTTCTTAGTTGATTTAAGAACGCTATTTATTAGAATGTAAAAACGACCTTTAACTTTCATGCAATATTCACATTAATTAACATAAATGTTCAACCCATTTGCTTTCTTTTTTCTACTGGTCTTCAAGTAGTTAGTTAAATTGGTAGCAAAATTTATGCAAAGAAGCCCTAAAACAATGAGAAATATTGTAATTTTAAAGGATGTCCGGATATGCTCAACAGACTATATTCATGCTAACTACGAAAACCTTCATAAATGACAAAGATTTTGCATATTCTTACCACAATATGCAGGCAAATAAAATCTATAAATATAATTCAAAACATTTATCTGTTTTGTCAAAAATTCAATTTTTTGAAAAAAATTTGTCTTAACAGATTTGAGATGGCGTATTTTTCAAGAGTGTCAAAGTGACAATTTTTTAACTGCAATATTCACAGAATAAGCTACAAATCTCTAACGGATTTACATTGAATTTTTCTCAATGTATGATAGTTTATAACAAACAGCAAACACTGTAGGAATATTTACGTAAAGGAACTACAATAAAATTCAACAATTTCGATAATTTAAGAATTAGATTAAGCTAACCCAACAACTTTTAAGTTTACTCCGAAAAACTTCCCGGATTTTGAAGATTTTTCCGCGACTTACTACAACATCTAGATCATTAAAATTCAAATATATATTATCGAAGTTTAGTGTTTTCTACAATGAGTGTTCTCATTGACAGCGAATCAGCATCAAACTCTTGAGAAAAAATGAGGTAGATTCTAGGCTTTTCTGTTTGTCATCGTTGATTTAAGTAGGCTACTTATTAGAATGTAAAAGCGGCCTTTACTTTTGATGCAATATTTACATTAATTATGATATGTATTAAAACACTTTGCTTTCAGTTTTCTACTGGTCTTCAAGTAGTTAGTTAAATTGGTAGCAAAAAATTATGCAAAGACGCCCAAGAACAATAAGGAATATTGTAATTTTAAAGGATAGGATATGCTAATCAGACTATATTTATGCTAACTACGAAAACCTTCAAAAATGTTGAAGATTTTACAAATTCTTACTCCAATATGCAGGCAAATAAAATCTATAAATATAATTTAAAACATTTTACTGTTTTGCCAAAAATACAATTTTTTGAAAAAAATTTGTCTTAACAGATTTGAGATGGCGTAATTTTCAAGAGTGTCAAAATGACATTTTTTTAACTGCAATATTCACAGAATAAGCTACAAATCGCTACCGGATTTACATTGAATTTTTCTCAATGTCCGCCAGTTTATAACAAACAGCAAACACTGCAAGAATATTTACGTAAAGGAACTCCAACAAAATAAAACAATTTCGATAATTTAAGAATTAGATTATGCTAAACCAACAATTTTTAAGTTTACTCCGAAAACCTTACCGAATTTTGAAGATTTTTCCGCGACTTACTACAACATCCAGATAATTAGAATTCACATATATATATATATATTATCGAAGTTTAGTGTTTTCTACAATGAGTGTTCCTATTGACAGCGACTCTGATTCAAACTCTTGAAGGAAAATGAGTTAGATTTTAGACTGTTCTGTTTGTCATCGTTAATTTAAGTAGACTACTTATTAGAATATAAAAGCGACCTTTACTTTTGATGCAATATTTACATTAATTAAGATATATATTAAAACACTTTGCTTTCAGTTTTCTACTTGCCTTCAAGTAGTTAGTTAAATTGCTAGCAAAAAATTATGCAAAGACGCCCTAGAACATTAAGGAATATTGTAGTTTTAAAGGATAGGATATGCTAATCAGACTATATTTATGCTAACTGCGACAACCTTCAAAAATGTCGAAGATTTTACAAATTCTTACCACAATATGCAGGCACATAAAATCTATAAATATAATTCAAAAAATTTATCTGTTTTGCCAAAAATAAAAATTTTTGAAAAAAATCCAAGAATGTTTTAATTGTCTTAACAGATTTGAGATAGCGTATTTTTCAAGATTGATAAAGTGATAATTTTTGTAACTGCAATATTGACAGAATAAGCAATAACTCTCAACCGGATTTACATTGAATTTGACTCAATTTTCGCCAGCTTATAACAATCAGCAAACATTGTAGAAATATTGACGTATAGGACCTCTAACAAAATTCAACGATTTAGATAATTTAAGATTTAGATTATGCTAACCCAACTATTTTTAAGTTTCCTCCGAAAACCTTCCCGAATTTTGAAGATTTTTCCGCGACTTACTACAACATCCAGATAATTAGAATTCACATTTATATATTATCGAAGTTTAGTGTTTTCTACTATAAGTGTTCTTATTGACAGCGACTCTGAATCAAACTCTTGAAGAAAAATGAGTTAGATTTTAGACTGTTCTATTTTTCTTAGTTGATATAAGTACGCTACCTATTAGAATGTAAAAGCGACCTTTACCTTTGATGCAATATTCACATTAATTAAGATAAGTGTTCAAACCATTTGGTTTTTTTCTACTGGTCTTCAAGTAGTTAGTTAAATTGGTAGCAAAATTTATGCAAAGACGCCCTAGAACAATAAGAAACATTGTAATTTTAAAGTATGTCCGGACATGCTCAACAGACTATATTCATGCTAACTACGAAAACCTTCATAAATGACGAAGATTTTACATATTCTTACCACAAAAAGCAGGCAAATAAAATCTATAAATATAATTCAAAACATTTATCTGTTTTGTCAAAAATACAATTTTAATAAAAAAATTTGTCTTAACAGATTTGAGATGGCGTATTTTTCAAGAGTGTCAAAGTGACAATTTTTTTAACTGCAATATTCAAGGAATAAGCTACAAATCCCTACCGGATTTACAATGTATTTTTCTCAATGTCCGCCAGTTTGTAACAAACAGCAAACACTGTAGGAATATTTTCGTAAAGGAACTCCAATAAAATTCAACAATTTCGATAATTTAAGAATTAGATTATGCTAACCCAACTATTTTTAGGTTTACTCCGAAAAACTTCCCGAATTTTGAAGATTTTTCCGCGACTTACTACAACATCTAGATCATTATAATTCAAATATATATTATCGAAGTTTAGTGTTTTCTACAATGAGTGTTCTTATTGACAGCGACTCAGAATCAAACTCTTGAAAAAAATGAGTTAGATTCTAGGCTGTTCTGTTTGTCATCGTTGATTTAAGTAGGCTACTTATTAGAATGTAAAAGAGACCTTTACTTTTGATGCTATATTCACATTAATTAAGATATGTATTAAATCACTTTGCTTTCAGTTTTCTACTGGTCTTCAAGTAGTTATTTAAATTGGTAGCAAAAAATTATGCAAAGATGCCCTAGAACAATAAGGAATATTATAATTTTAAAGGATAGGATATGCTAATCAGACTATATTCATGCTAACTACGAGAACCTTCAAAACTGACGAAGAATTTACAAATTCTTACCACAATATGCAGTCAAATAAAATCTATAAATACAATTCAAACAATTTATCTGTTTTGCAAAAAATACAATTTTTTGAAAAAAATCCAAGAATGTTTTATTTGTCATAACAGATTTGAGATAGCGTATAATAAGCTACAACTCCCAACCGGATTTACATTGAATTTTTATTAATGTCCGCCAGTTTATAACATACAGCAAACACTGTAGGAATATTTACGTAAAGGAACTCCAACAAGATTCAACAATTTCGATAATTTTAGAATTAGATTATGCTAACCCAACTATTTTAAAGTTTACTCCAAAAACCTTCCCGAATTTTGAAAAATTTTCCGCGACTTACAACAACATCCAGATAATTAGAATTCAAATATATATTATCGAAGTTTAGTATTTTCTACAATGAGTGTTGTTATTGACAGCGACTTTGAATCAAACTCTTGAAGGAAAATGAGTTAGATTTTAGACTGTTCTGTTTGTCATCGTTGATTTAATTAGGCTACTTATTAGAATGTAAAAGAGACCTTTACTTTTGATGCAATATTCACATTAATTAAGATAAGTATCAAAATCTTTGCTTTCAGTTTTCTACTGGTCTTAAAGTAGTTAGTTAAATTGGTAGGAAAATTTAGGCAAAGACGCCCTAGAACAATTGGGAATATTGTAATATTAAAGGATAGAATATGCTCATCAGACTATATTTATGCTAACTACGAAAATCTTCAAAAATGTTGAAGATTTTACAAATTCTTACCACAATATTCAGGCAAATAAAATCTATAAATATATAAATCAAAACATTTATCTGTTTTGATAAAAATACAATTTATTGGAAAAAAACCAAGAATGTTATAGTTGTCTTAACAGATTTGAGATAGCGTATTTTTCAAAAGTGTTAAAGTGACAATTGTTGTAACTGCAATATTCACGGAATAACCAATATCTCCCAACCAGATTTACATTGAATTTTTCTCAATGTCCGCCAGTTTATAAAAATCAGCAAACACTGTAGGAATATTGACGTATAGGAACTCTAACAAAATTCAACAATTTCGATAATTTAAGAATTAGATTATGATAACCCAACTCTTTTTAATTCTCCTCCAAAAACCTTCCCGAATTTTGAAGATTTTTCCGCGACTTACTACAACATCCAGATAATTAAAATTCAAATATATATTATCGAAGTTTAGTGTTTTCTACAATGAGTGTTCTTATTGACAGCGACTCTGAATCAAACTCTTGAAAGAAAATTAGTTAGATTTTCGACTGTTCTGTTTGTAATCGTTAATTTAAGTAGGCTACTTATTAGAATGTAAAAGCGACCTTTACTTTTGATGCAATATTTACATTAATTAAGATATGTATTAAAACACTTATCTTTTAGTTTTCTACTGGTCTTCAAATAGTTAGTTAAATTGGTGGAAATAATTTAAGCAAAGACGCCCTAGAACAATAAGGAATATTGTAATTTAAGAGAATAGGATATGCTCATCCGAATATATTTACGCTAACTACGAAAACCGTCAAAAATGTCGAAGATTTTACAAATTCTTGACACTATATGCAGGCAAATAAAATCTATAAATATAATTCAAAACATTTATCTGTTTTGACAAAAATACAATTTTTTGAAAAAAATTTGTCTTAACAGATTCAAGATGGCGCATTTCTCAAGAGGTTCAAAGTGATAATTTTTTTTAACTGCAATATTCACAGAATAAGCTACAACTTCCAACGGGATTTACATTGAAATTTTTCTCAATGTCCGCCAGTTTATAACAATCAGCAAACACTGTAGGAATATTTCCGTAAAGGAACTCCAACGAAATGCAATAATTTCGATAATTTAAGAATTAGATTATGCTAACCCAACTATTTTTAAGTTTACTTCGAAAACCTTCTCGAATTTTGAAGATTTTTCCGCGACTTACAATAACATTCAGATTATTAGAATTCAAATATATATTATCGAAGTTTAGTGTTTTCTACAATGAGTGTTCTTATTGACAGCGACTCTTTATAAAACTCTTGAAGGAAAATAATTTAGATTTCAGACTGTTCTGTTTGTCATCGTTTATTTAAGTAGGCTACTTATTAGAATGTAAAAGAGACCTTTACTTTTGATGCAATATTCACGTTAATTAAGATAAGTATTAAAAAACTTTGCTTTCAGTTTACTACTGGTCTTCAAGTAGTTAGTTAAATTGGTAGCAAAAATATATGCAAAGACGCCCTAGAACAATAGGAAATATTGTAATTTTAAAGGATGTCCGAATATGCTCAACAGACTATATTCATGCTAACTACGAGGACCGGTTAGTAAAATTGGTAGCAAAATTTATGCAAAGACGCATTAGAACAATAAGAAATAGTGTAATTTTAAAGGATGTCCGGATATGCTCAACAGACTATATTCATGCTGACTGCGAAAACCTTCAAAAATGTCGAAGATTTTACAAATTCTTACCACAATATGCAGGCAAATGAAATCTATAAATATAATTTAAAACATTTATCTGCTTTGCCAAAAATACAATATTTTGAAAAAAATTTGTCTTAACAGATTTGAGATGGCGTATTTTTATAAAGTGTCAAAGTGACAATTTGTTTAACTGCAATATTCACAGAATAAGCTACAAATTCCTACCGGATTTACATTGTATTTTTCCCAATGTCCGCCAGCTTATAACAAACAGCAAACACTGTAGGAATATTTACGTAAAGGAACTCCAATAAAATTCAATAATTTCGTTAATTTAAGAATTAGATTATGATAACCCAACTATTTTTAGGTTTCCTCCGAAAACCTTCCCGAATTTTGAAGATTTTTCCGCGACTTACTACAACATCCAGATAATTAGAATTCACATATATATTATCGAAGTTTAGATTTTTCTACAATGAGTGTTTCTTATTGACAGAGATTCTGAATCAAACTCTTGAAGAAAAATGAGTTAGATTTTAGATTGTTCTGTTTTTCTTAGTTGATTTATGTAAGCTGCTTATTAGAATGTAAAAGAGACCTTTACTTTTGATGCAGTATTCACATTCATAAAGATAAGTGTTCAAACCATTTGCTTTTTTTTTTCTACTGGTCTTCAAGTATTTAGTTAAATTGGTAGCACAATTTATGCAAAGACACCCTAGAACAATAAGGAATATTGTAATTTTAAAGAATAGGATATGCTAATCGGACATTATTTATGCTAACTACGAAAACCTTCATAAATGACGAAGATTTTACATATTCTCAGCACAATATGCAGGCAAATAAAAAATAAATCTATAAATATAATTCAAAACATTTATCTGTTTTGTCGAAAATACAATTTTTTGAAAAAAATTTGTCTTAACAGATTTGAGATGGCGTATTTTTCAAGATTGTCAAAGTGACAATTTGTTTAACTGCAATATTCACAGAATAAGCTATAAATCCCTACCGGATTTACATTGTATTTTTCTCAATGTCCGCCAGTTTATAACAATAAGCAAACACTGTAGGAATATTTACGTAAAGGAACTCCAACAAAATTAAACATTTTCGATAATTTAAGAATTAGATTGTGCTAACCCAACAATTTTTAAGTTCACTCCCGAAAACCTTCCCGAATTTTGAAGATTTTTCCGCGACTTACTACAACATCCAGATAATTAGTATTCACATATATATATTATCGAAGTTTAATGTTTTCTAAAATGAGTGTTCTTATTGACAGCGAATCCGAATCAAACTCTTGAAGGAAAATGAGTTAGATTTTAGACTGTTCTGTTTGTCATCTTTAATTTAAGTAGGCTACTTATTAGAATGTAAAAGCGACCTTTACTTTTGATGCAATATTCACATTAATTAAGATAAGTATTAAAACACCTTGCTTTCAGTTTTCTACTGGTCTTCAAGTAATTAGTTAAATTGGTAGCAAAATTTATGCAAAGACGCCCTCGAACAATAAGAGATATTGTAATTTTAAAGGATGTCCGGATATGCTCAACAGACTATATTCATGCTAACTACGAAAACCTTCAAAAATGACGAAGATTTTACATATTCTTACCACAATATGCAGGCAAATCAAAGCTATAAATATAATTCAAAACATTTATCTGTTTTGACAAAAATACAATTTTTTGAAAAAAAATTGTCTTAACAGATTTGAGATGGCGTATTTTTCAAGAGTGTCAAAGTGACAATTTTTTTAACTGCAATATTCACAGAATAAGCTACAAATCCCTACCGGAATTACATTAATTTTTTCTCAATGGTCGCCGGTTTATAACAAACAGCAAACACTGTAGGAATATTTACGTAAAAGAATTCCAACAAAATTCAACAATTTCGATAATTCAAGAATTAGATTATGCTAACCCAACTATTTTTAACTTTACTTCGAAAACCTTCCCAAATTTTGAAGACTTTTCCGCGACTTACAATAACATCCAGATAATTAGAATTCAAATGTATATTATCGAAGTCTAGTGTTTTCTACAATGAGTGTTCTTATTGACAGCGACTCTTTATCAAACTCTTGAAGGAAAATGAGTTAGATTTTAGACTGTTCTGTGTGTCATCGTTGATTTAAGCTGGCTACTTATTAGAATGTAAAAGACCTTTACTTTTTATGCAATATTCACATTAATTAAGATAAGTATTAAAAAACTTTGCTTTCAGTTTTCGACTGGTCTTCAAGTAGTTAGTTAAATTGGTAGCAAAAATTTATGCAAAGACGCCCGAGAACAATAAGAAATATTGTAATTTTAAAGGATGTCCGGTTATGCTCAGCAGACTATATTCATGCTAACTACGAGAACCTTCAAAAATGACGAAGATTTTACAAATTCTCACCACAATATGCAGGCAAATGAAATCTATAAATATAATTTAAAACATTTATCTGCTTTGCCAAAAATACAATATTTTGAAAAAAATTTGTCTTAACAGATTTGAGATGGCGTATTTTTAAAAAGTGTCAAAGTGACAATTTGTTTAACTGCAATATTCACAGAATAAGCTACAAATTCCTACCGGATTTACATTGTATTTTTCCCAATGTCCGCCAGCTTATAACAAACAGCAAACACTGTAGGAATATTTACGTAAAGGAACTCCAATAAAATTCAATAATTTCGTTAATTTAAGAATTAGATTATGATAACCCAACTATTTTTAGGTTTCCTCCGAAAACCTTCCCGAATTTTGAAGATTTTTCCGCGACTTACTACAACATCCAGATAATTAGAATTCACATATATATTATCGAAGTTTAGATTTTTCTACAATGAGTGTTCTTATTGACAGAGATTCTGAATCAAACTCTTGAAGAAAAATGAGTTAGATTTTAGATTGTTCTGTTTTTCTTAGTTGATTTATGTAAGCTGCTTATTAGAATGTAAAAGAGACCTTTACTTTTGATGCAGTATTCACATTCATAAAGATAAGTGTTCAAACCATTTGCTTTTTTTTTTCTACTGGTCTTCAAGTATTTAGTTAAATTGGTAGCACAATTTATGCAAAGACACCCTAGAACAATAAGGAATATTGTAATTTTAAAGAATAGGATATGCTAATCGGACATTATTTATGCTAACTACGAAAACCTTCATAAATGACGAAGATTTTACATATTCTCAGCACAATATGCAGGCAAATAAAATCTATAAATATAATTCAAAACATTTATCTGTTTTGTCGAAAATACAATTTTTTGAAAAAAATTGTCTTAACAGATTTGAGATGGCGTATTTTTCAAGATTGTCAAAGTGACAATTTGTTTAACTGCAATATTCACAGAATAAGCTATAAATCCCTACCGGATTTACATTGTATTTTTCTCAATGTCCGCCAGTTTATAACAATAAGCAAACACTGTAGGAATATTTACGTAAAGGAACTCCAACAAAATTAAACATTTTCGATAATTTAAGAATTAGATTGTGCTAACCCAACAATTTTTAAGTTCACTCCGAAAACCTTCCCGAATTTTGAAGATTTTTCCGCGACTTACTACAACATCCAGATAATTAGTATTCACATATATATATTATCGAAGTTTAATGTTTTCTAAAATGAGTGTTCTTATTGACAGCGAATCCGAATCAAACTCTTGAAGGAAAATGAGTTAGATTTTAGACTGTTCTGTTTGTCATCTTTAATTTAAGTAGGCTACTTATTAGAATGTAAAAGCGACCTTTACTTTTGATGCAATATTCACATTAATTAAGATAAGTATTAAAACACCTTGCTTTCAGTTTTCTACTGGTCTTCAAGTAATTAGTTAAATTGGTAGCAAAATTTATGCAAAGACGCCCTCGAACAATAAGAGATATTGTAATTTTAAAGGATGTCCGGATATGCTCAACAGACTATATTCATGCTAACTACGAAAACCTTCAAAAATGACGAAGATTTTACATATTCTTACCACAATATGCAGGCAAATCAAAGCTATAAATATAATTCAAAACATTTATCTGTTTTGACAAAAATACAATTTTTTGAAAAAAAATTGTCTTAACAGATTTGAGATGGCGTATTTTTCAAGAGTGTCAAAGTGACAATTTTTTTAACTGCAATATTCACAGAATAAGCTACAAATCCCTACCGGAATTACATTAATTTTTTCTCAATGGTCGCCGGTTTATAACAAACAGCAAACACTGTAGGAATATTTACGTAAAAGAACTCCAACAAAATTCAACAATTTCGATAATTCAAGAATTAGATTATGCTAACCCAACTATTTTTAACTTTACTTCGAAAACCTTCCCAAATTTTGAAGACTTTTCCGCGACTTACAATAACATCCAGATAATTAGAATTCAAATGTATATTATCGAAGTCTAGTGTTTTTCTACAATGAGTGTTCTTATTGACAGCGACTCTTTATCAAACTCTTGAAGGAAAATGAGTTAGATTTTAGACTGTTCTGTGTGTCATCGTTGATTTAAGCTGGCTACTTATTAGAATGTAAAAGACCTTTACTTTTTATGCAATATTCACATTAATTAAGATAAGTATTAAAAAACTTTGCTTTCAGTTTTCGACTGGTCTTCAAGTAGTTAGTTAAATTGGTAGCAAAAATTTATGCAAAGACGCCCGAGAACAATAAGAAATATTGTAATTTTAAAGGATGTCCGGTTATGCTCAGCAGACTATATTCATGCTAACTACGAGAACCTTCAAAAATGACGAAGATTTTACAAATTCTCACCACAATATGCAGGCAAATAAAATCTATGAATACAATTCAAAACATTTATCTGTTTTGCCAAAAATACAATTTTTTGAAAAAAATCCAAGAATGTTTTATTCGTCTTTACAGATTTGAGATAGCGTATAATAAGCTACAACTCCCAACCGGATTTGCATTGAATTTTTCTCAATGTCCGCCAGTATATAACGAACAGCAAACACTGTAGGAATATTTACGTAAAGGAACTCCAACAAAATTAAACAATTTCGATAATTTAAGAATTAGATTATGCTAACCCAACTATTTTTAAGTTTTCTCCGAAAAACTTCCAGAATTTTGAAGATTTTTCCGCGACTTACTACAACATCCAGATCATTAAAATTCAAATATATATTAAAGAAGTTTAGTGTTTTCTCCAATGAGTGTTTTTATTGACATCGACTCTGAATCAATCTCTTAAAAAAAATGAGTTAGATTTTAGACTGCTCTGTTTGTCTTAGTTGATTTAAGTAGGCTACTTATTAAAATGTAAAAGCGACCTTTATCTTTGATGCAATATTCACTTTAATTAAGATAACTATTAAAACCCTTTGCTTTCTGTTTTCTACTGGTCTTCAAGTAGTTAGTTAAATTGGTAGCAAAATTTATGCAAAGACGCCCTAGAACAGTAAGAAATATTGTAATTTTAAAGGATGTCTGGATATGCTCAACAGACTATATTCATGCTAACTACGAGGATCTTCAAAAATGTCGAAGATTTTACGAATTCTTACCACAATATGCAGGCAAATAAAATCTATAAATGTAATTCAAAACATTTATCTGTTTTGTCAAAAATACAATTTTTTGAAAAAAATCCAAGAATGTTTTATTTGTCTTAACAGATTTGAGATGGCGTATTTTTCAAGAGTGTTAAAGTGACGATTTTTGTAACTGCAATATTCACAGAATAAGCTTCAACTCCCAACCTGATTTACATTGAATTTTTCTCAATGTCCGCCAGTTTATAACGAACAGCAAATACTGTAGGAATATTTACGTAAAGGAACTCCAGCAAAATTAAACAATTTCGATAATTTAAGAATTAGATTATTCTAACCCAACTATTTTTAAGTTTACTCCGAAAAAACTTCCCGAATTTTGAAGATTTTTCCGCGACTTACTACAACATCCAGATCATTAAAATTCAAATATATATTATAGAAGTTTAGTGTTTTCTACAATGAGTGTTTTTATTGAAAAATTGTCTTAACAGATTTGACATAGCGTATTTCTCAGGATTGATAAAGTGACAATTTTTGTAACTGCAATATTCACAGAATAAGCAATAACTCGTAACCGGATTTACATTGAATTTTTCTCAATGTCCGCCAGTTTATAACAATCAGCAAACACTGTAAGAATATTAACGTAGAGGAACTCCAACAAAATTCAACAATTTCGATAATTTAAGAATTAGATTATGCTAACACAACTATTTTTAAGTTTACTCCGAAAACCTTCCCGAATTTTGAAAATTTTTCCGCGACTTACCACGACATCCAGATAATTATAATTCAAATATATATTATCGAAGTTTCGTGTTTTCTACAATGAGTGTTCTTATTGATAGCGACTATGAATCAATCTCTTGAAGAAAAATGTGTTAGATTTTAGACTGTTCTGTTTGTCTTAGTAGATTTAAGTAGGCTACTTATTAGAATGTAAAAGAAACCTTTACTTTTGATGCAATATTCACATTAATTAAGAAAAGTATTAAAACACTTTGGTTTCAGTTTTCTACTGGTCTTCAAGTAGTTAGTTAAATTAGTAGCAAAATTTATGGAAAGACGCCCTCGAACAATAAGAAATTTAGTAATTTTAAAGGATCTCTGGATATGCTCAACAGACTATATTCAAGCTAACTACGAGAACCTTCAAAAATGACGAAGATTTTACAAATTTTTACCACAATATGCAGGCAAATAAAATCTATAAATACAATTCAAAACATTTATCTGTTTTGCCAAAAATATAATTTTTTGAAAAAAATCCAAGAATGTTTTATTTGTCTTAACAGATTTGAGATAGCGTATTTTTCACGAGTGGTAAAGTGACATTTTTTTAACTGCAATATTCACAGAATAAGCTACAACTTCCAACCGGATTTACATTAAATTTTTCTCAATGTCCGCCAGTTTATAACAATCAGCAAACACTGTAGGAATATTTACGTAAAGGAACTCCAACAAAATTCAACAATTTCGATAATTTAAGAATTAGATTATAATAACCCAACTATTTTTAAGTTTACTCCGAAAACCTTCCCGAATTTTGAAGATTTTTCCGGGACTTACAACAACATCCCGATAATTAGAATTCAAATATATATTATCGAAGTTTAGTGTTTTCTACAATGAGTGTTCTTATTGAAAGCGACTCTGAATCAAACTCTTGAAAGAAAATGAGTTAGATTTTAGACAGTTCTGTTTGTCATCGTTGATTTAAGTAGGCTACTTATTAGAATGTAAAAGAGACCTTTACTTTTGATGCAATATTCACATTAATTAAGATAAGTATTAAAACATTTTGCTTTCAGTTTTCTACTGGTCTTCAAGTAGATGGTTAAATTGGTAGGAAAATTTAGGCAAAGACGCCCTAGAACAATTGGGAATATTGTAATTTTAAAGGATAGGATATGCTCATCAGACTATATTTATACTAACTACGAAAACCTTTAAAAATGTTGAAGATTTTACAAATTCCTACCACAATATGCAGGCAAATGATATCTATAAATATAATTCAATACATTTATCTGTTTTTCCAAAAATACAATTTTTTGAAAAAAATCCAAGAATGTTTTATTTGTCTTAACAGATTTGAGATAGCGTATTTTTCAAAAGTGTTAAAGTGAGAATTGTTGCAACTGCAATAATCACAGAATAAGCAAAATCTCCCAACCAGATTTACATTGAGTTTTTCTCAATGTCCGCCAGTTTATAACAATCAGCAAAAATTGTAGGAATATTGACTTATAGGAAGGAACTCTAACAAAATTCAACAATTTCTATAATTTAAGACTTAGATTATGTTAACCCAACTCTTTTTAAGTTTCCTCCAAAAACCTCCCCGAATTTTGAAGATTTTTCCGCGACTTACTACAACATCCAGATAATTAGAATTCAAATATATATTATCGAAGTTTAGTGTTTTCTACAATGAGTGTTCTTATTGACGGCGACTCTGAATCAAACTCTTGAAAGAAAATGAGTTAGATTTTAGACAGTTCTGTTTGTCATCGTTGATTTAAGTAGGCTACTTATTAGAATGTAAAAGAGACTTTTACTATTGATGCAATATTCACATTAATTAAGATAAGTATTAAAACACTTTGTTTACAATTTTCTACTGGCCTTAAAGTAGTTAGTTAAATTGGTAGAAAAAATTTATGCAAAGACGCCCTAGAACAATAGGGAATATTGTAATTTTAAAGGATATGATATGCTCATCAGACTATATTTATATTAACTACGAGAACCTTCAAAAATGACGAAGATTTTACAAATTCTTACCACAATATGCAAGCAAATAAAATCTATAAATATAATTCAAAACATTTATCTGTTTTGCCAAAAATACAATTTTTTGAAAAAAATCCAAGAATGTTTTATTTGTCTTAAAAGATTTGAGTTAGCGTATTTTTCTAGAGTGTTAAAGGGACATTTTTTAACGGCAATATTCACAGAATAAGCTACAACTTCCAACCGGATTTACATTTAATTTTTTCTCAAATTCCGCCAGTTTATAACAATCAGCAAACACTGTAGGAATATTTACGTAAAGGAACTCCAACAAAATTCAACAATTTCGATAATTTAAGAATTAGATTATGTTTACCCAACTATTTTTAAGTTTACTCCGAAAACCTTCCAGAATTTTGAAGATTTTCCGCGACTTACTACAACATCCAGATAATTAGAATTCAAATATATATTATCGAAGTTTAGTGTTTTCTACAATGAGTGTTCTTATTACCAGCGACTCTGAATCAAACTCTTGAAGGAAAATGAGTTAGATTTCAAACTGTTCTGTTTGTCTTAGTTGATTTAAGAAAGCTACTTATTAGAATGTAAAAAAGACCTTTACTTTTGATGCAATATTCACATTAATTAAGATAAGAATTAAAACCCTTTGCTTTAAGTTTTCTACTGGTCTTCAAGTAGTTAGTTAAATTGGTAGCAAAATTTATGCAAAGACGCTCTGGAACAATAAGAAATATTGTAATTTTAAAGGATGTCCGGATATGCTCAACGAACTATATTCATGCTAACTACGAAAACCTTCAAAAATGACGAAGATTTTACATATTCTTACCACAATATGCAGGCAAATAAAATCTATAAATAAAATTCAAAACATTTATCTGTTTTGTCAAAAAATACAATTTTTGAAAAAAATCCAAGAATGTTATATTTTTCTTAACAGATTTGAGATGGCGTATTTTTCAAGAGTGTCAAAGTGACAATTTTTTTAACTGCAATATTCACAGAATGAGCTTCAAATCCCTACCGAATTTGCATTGAATTTTTCCCAATGTTTGTCAGTTTATGACAAACAGCAAACACTGAAGGAATATTTACGTAAAGGAACTCCAACAAAATTAAACAATTTCGATAATTTAAGAATTAGATTATGCTAACATAACAATTTTTAAGTTTACTCCGAAAATCTTCCCGAATTTTGAAAATTTTTCCTCGACTTACTACAACATCCAGATAATTAGATTTCACATATATCAATATTATCGAAGTTCAGTGTTTTCTACAATGAGTGTTCTTATTGAAAGCGACTCTGAATCAACTCTTGAAGGAAAATGAGCTAGATTTTACACTGTTCTGTTCGTCATCGTTAATTTAAGAAGGCTACTTATTAGAATGTAAAAGCGACCTTTACTTTTGATGCAATATTTACATTAATTAAGATAAGTATTTAAGCCCTTTGCTTTCTGTTTTCTACTGGTCTTCAAGTAGTTAGTTAAATTGGTTGAAAAAATTTATGCAAATACGGCCTAGAACAATAAGGAATATTGTAATTTTAAAGGATAGGATATGCTCATCAGACAGTATTTATGCTAACTACGAAAACCTTCAAAAATGTCGAAGATTTTACAAATTCTTGCTACAATATGCAGCCAAATAAAATCTATAAATATAATTTAAAACATTTATCTGATTTGCCAAAAATACAATTTTTTGAAAAAAATCCAAGAATCTTTTATTTGTCTTAACAGATTTGAGATAGCGTATTTTTCAAGAATGTTGAAGTGACATTCTTTAACTGCAATATTCACAGAAGAAGCTACAACTTCCAACAGGATATACATTGAATTTTTCTCAATGTCCGCCAGTTTATAAGAATCAGCAAACACTGTAGGAATATTTACGTAAAGGAACTCCCAAAAATTCAACAATTTCGATAAATTAAAAATTAGATTATGCTAACCCAACCATTTTGAGGTTTACTCCGAAAACCTTCCCGAATTTTGAAGATTTTTCCGCGACTTACTGCAACATCCAGATAATTAGAATTCACATATATATATTTTCGAAGTTTAGTGTTTTTTACAATAAGTGTTCTTATTGACAGCGACTCTGAATCAAACTCTTGAAGGAAAATGAGTTAGATTTTAAAACTGTTCTGTTTGTCTTAGTTGATTTAAGAAAGCTACTTATTAGAATGTAAAAAAGACCTTTACTTTTGATGCAATATTCACATTAATTAAGATAAGAATTAAAACCCCTTGCTTTAAGTTTTCTACTGGTCTTCAAGTAGTTAGTTAAATTGGTAGCAAAATTTATGCAAAGACGCTCTAGAATAATAAGAAATATTGTAATTTTAAAGGATGTCCGGATATGCTCAACAAACTATATTCATGCTAACTACGGAAACCTTCAAAAATGACGAAGATTTTTACATATTCTTACCACAATATGCAGGCAAATAACATCTATAAATAAAATTCAAAACATTTATCTGTTTTGTCAAAAATACAATTTTTGAAAAAAAATCCAAGAATGTTATATTTGTCTTAACAGATTTGAGATGGCGTATTTTTCAAGAGTGTCAAAGTGACAATTTTTTAACTGCAATATTCACAGAATGAGCTTCAAATCCCTACCGAATTTGCATTGAATTTTTCTCAATGTCCGTCAGTTTATGACAAACAGCAAACACTGTAGGAATATTTACGTAAAGGAACTCCAACAAAATTAAACAATTTCGATAATTTAAGAATTAGATTATGCTAACATAACAATTTTTAAGTTTACTCCGAAAACCTTCCCGAATTTTGAAGATTTTTCCTCGACTTACTACAACATCCAGATAATTAGATAATTTAGTGATTTCTACAATGAGTGTTCTTATTGACAGCGACTCTGAATCAAACTCTTGAAGAAAAATGAGTAAGATTTTATACTTTTCTGTTTGTCCTAGCTGATATAAGTAGGCTACTTATTAGAATGTGAAAGCGATCTTTACATTTGATGCAACATTCACATTAATAAAGATAAGTATTAAAACCATTTGCTTTCAGGTTTCTACTGGTCTTCGAGTAGTTAATTAAAATGGTAGTAAAATTTAAGCAAAGACGCCCTTAAACAATAAGAAATAGTTTAATTTCAAATGATAGGATATGCTCATCAGACTATATTTATGCTATTTACGAAAACCTTCAAAAATGTCGAAGTTTTTACAAATTCTTACCACAATATGCAGGCAAATAAAATCTATAATATAATTCAAAACATTTATCTGTTTTGCCAAAAATACAATTTTTTGAAAAAAATCTATGAATGTTTTATTTGTCTTAACAGATTTAAGATGACGTAATTTTAGAGAGTGTTAAAGTGACAATTTTTGACTGCAATATTCACAGAAGAAGCTATAATTCCCAACCGGATTTAAATTGAATTTTTCTCAATGTCCGCAAGTTTATAACAAACAGCAAACACTGTGGGAATATTTACGTGAAGGAACTCGAACAAAATTAAACAATATTGATCATTTAAGACTTAAATTATGCTAACCTAACTATTTTTAAGTTTACTCCGAAAACCTTCCCGAATTTTGAAGATTTTTCCGCGACTTAGTACAACATCCAGATAATCAGAATTCACATACATTTTATAGAAGTTTATTGTTTTCTACAATGAGTGTTCTTATTGACAACGACTGTGTATCAAAGTATTCGAGAAAAATGTGTTAGATTTTAGACTGTTCTGTTTGTCTTACTCGATTTTCGCTAGGCTACTTTTTAGAATGTAAAATCGACCTTTACTTTTGATGCAATCTTCAGATTGATCAAAATAAATATTAATACAGTTTGCTTTCAGTTTCCTACTGGTCTTCAAATATTTCGTTAAATTGGTTTATGCAAAGACACACTTGAACAATAAGAAATATTGTAATTTTAAAGGATAGGATATGCTCATATTACTATTTTCACGCTAACTACGATAACCTTCAAAAATGTCGAAGATTCTACATATTCTTACCACAATATGCAGGCAAATAAAATCTGTAAATATTATTTAAAACATTTATCTGTTTTGCCAAAAATACAATTTTTTGAAAACAATCCAAGAATGTTTTATTTTGTCTCAATAGATTTGAGATAGCGTTTTTTGTAACTGCAATATTCACAGAATAAGCTATAACTCCCAACCGAATTTACATTGAATTTTTTCTCAATGTTCGACAGTTTATAACAAACAGCAAACACTGTAGGAATATTTACGTAAAGGAACTCCAACAAAATTCAACAATTTTGATAATTTAAGAATTAGATTATGCAAACCCAACTATTCCTACGAAAACCTTCCCGAATTTTGAAGATTTTTCCGCGACTTACTACAACATCCAGATAATTGAAATTCACATATATATTATCGAAGTTTCGTGTTTTCTACAATGAGTGTTCTTATTGACAGCGACTCTGAATCAAACTCTTGAAGAAAAATGAGTTATATTTTAGACTCTTCTGTTTGTCTTAGTCGATTTAAGTAGGTTACTTGTTAGAATGTAAAAGCGACTTTTACCTTTGATGCAATATTCACATTAATTAAGATAAGTATTAAAACCCTTTGCTTTCTGTTTTCAACTGGTCTTCAAGTAGTTAGTTAAATTGGTAGCAAAGTTTAATCAAAGACGCCCTAGAACAATAAGAAATATTGTAATTTTAAAGGATGTCCGGATATGCTCAACAGACTATATTCATGCCAAATACGAGAACCTTCAAAAATGACAAAGATTTTACAAATTCTTACCACAATATGCAGGCAAACAAAATCTATAAATATAATTCAAAACATTTATCTGTTTTGCCAAAAATACAATTTTTTGAAAAAAACTCCATGAATGTTTTATTTGTCTTAACAGATTTGAGATAGCGTATTTTTCAAGAGTGTTGAAGTGACAATTTTTTAACTGCAATATTCACAGAATAAGCTAGAACTCCCAACCGGACTTACATTGAATTTTTCTCAATGTCCGCCAGTTTTTAACAAACAGCAAACACTGTAGGAATATTTACGTAAAGGAACTCTAACAAAATTCAACAATTTCGATAATTTAAGAATTAGATTATGCTAACCCAACTATTTTTAAGTTTACTCCGAAAACCTTCCCGCATTTTGCAGATTTTTCCGCGACTTACTGCAACATCCAGATAATTAGAATTCACACATATATTATCGAAGTTTAGTGTTTCCTACAATGAGTGTTCTTACTGAGAGCGACTCTGAATCAAACTCTTGAAGGAAAATGAGTTGATTTTAGACTGTTCTGTTTGATATCGTCGATTTAATTATGCTACTTATTAGAATGTAAAAGCGACCTTTACTTTTGATGCAATATTCACATTAATTAAGATAAGTATTAAAACACTTTGCTTTCAGATTTCTACTGGTCTTCAAGTACCTACCACAATATGTAGGCAAATAAAATCTATAAATATAATTCAAAACATTTATCTGTTTTGTCAAAAATACCATTTTTGAAAAAAATCCAAGAATGTTTATTTGTCTTAACAGATTTGGATGGCGTATTTTTCAAGAGCGTAAAAGTGACAAATATTTTAACTGCAATATTCACAGAATAAGCTAGAAATCCCTACCGGATTTACATTGAATTTTTCTGAATGTCCGCCAGTTTATAACAAACAGCAAACACTGTAGGATTATTTACGTAAAGGAACTCCAACGAAATTCAACAATTTCGTTAATTTAAGAATTAGATTATGCTAACCCAACTATTTTTAAGTTTACTCCGAAAACCTTCCCGAATTTTGAAGATTTTTCCGCGACTTACTACAACATCCAGATAATTAGATTTCACGTATATATTATTGTTTTCTACAATGGGTGTTCTTATTGACAGCGACTCTGAATCAAACTTTTGAAGAAAAATGAGTTAGATTTTAGACTGTTCTGTTTGTCATCGTTGATTTAAGTATGCTACTTATTAGAATGTAACAGAGACCTTTACTTTTGATTCAATATTCACACTAATTAAGATAAGAATTAAAACACTTTGCTTCAGTTTTCTACTGGTCTTCAAGTAGTTAGTTAATTTGGTAGCAAAATTTAGGATATGCTCATCAGACTATATTTATGCTAACTACGAAAACCTTCAAAAATGTCGAAGATTTTACAATTCTTACCACAATATGCAAGCAAACAAAATCTATAAATAAAATTAAAAACGTTTATTTGTTTTGCCAAAAATTTAATTTTTTGAAAAAAATCCAAGAATGTTTTATTTGTCTTAACAGATTTGAGATAGCGTATTTTTGAAGAGTGTTAAAGTGACAATTTGTGTAACCTTCAAAAATATCGAAGATTTTACCAATTCTTTCCACAATATGCAGGCAAATAAAATCTATAAATATATTTCAAAACATTTATCTGATCTGCCAAAAATATAATTTTTTTTATTCAACAAATTTGAGATATCACAAATTTTGTAACTGCAATATTCACAGAATAAGCAATAACTCCCAACCGGATTAACATTGAATTTTTCTCAATGTCTGCCAGTTTATAACAATCAGCAAGCATTGAAGGAATATTGACGTATAGGAATTCTAACAAAATTCAACAATTTCGATATTCTAAGACTTAGATCATGCTAATCCAATTATTTTTAAGTTTCCTCGGAAAACCTTCCCGAATATTGAAAATTTTTTCCGCGACTTACTACAACATCCAGATAATTAGAATTCACATATATATTATCGAAGTTTCGTGTTTTCTACAATGAGTGTTCTTATTGACAGCGACTCTGAATCAAACTCTTGAAGAAAAATGTGTTAGATTTTAGACTGTTCTGTTTGTCTCTGTTTGTCTAAGTTGATTTAAGTAGGCTACATATTAGTATGTAAAAGCGACCTTTACCTTTGATGCAATATTCACAATACTTAAGACAAGTATTAAAACACTTTGCTTTCAGTTTTTTACTGGTCTTCAAGTAGTTAGTTAATTTAGTAGCAAAATTTATGCAAAGACGCCCTAGAACAATAAAGAAATAATGTAATTTTTAAGGATAGGATATGCTCATCAGACTATATCCATGCTAACTACGAAAACCTTCAAAAATATCGAAGATTTAACAAATTATTACCACAATTTGTGGGCAAATAAAAACTATAAATATAATTCAAAACATTTATCTGTTTTGCCAAAAATAGAATTTTTTTTGTCAACAGATTAGAGATAACGTATTTTTCCAGGAGTGTTAAAGTTACAATCTTTGTAACTGCAATATTCACAGAATAAGCCATAACTCCCAATTGGATTTACATTGAATTTTTTTTCAATGTCTGCCAGTTTATAACAAACAGCAAAAACTGTAGGAATATTTATGTAAAGGAACTCTAACAAAATTCAACAATTTGGATAATTTAAGAATTAGATTCTGCTAACCCAACTATTTTTAAATTTTCTCCGAAAAACCTTCCCGAATTTTGAAGATTTTTTCGCGACTTACCACAACATCCAGATAATTAGAATTCACATATATATTTTCGAAGTTTCGTGTTTTCTACAATGAGTGTTCTTATTGACAGCGACTCTGAATCAAACTCAGGTAGAAATATGAGTTAGATTTTAGACTGTTCTTTTTGTCATAGTTGATTTAAGTTTGTTGCTTATTAGAATGTATAAGCGACCTTTACCTTTGATGGAATATTCATATTAATTGAGATAAGTATTAAAACCTTTCGCTTTCTGTTTTCTACTGGTCTTCAAGTAGTTAGTTAAATTAGTAGCAAAATTTATGCAAAGACGCCCTAAAACAATAAGAAATATTGCAATTTTAAAGGATGTCCGGATATGCTCAACAGACTATATTCATGTTAACTACGAGAATCTTAAAAAATATCGAAGATTTTACCAATTCTTACCACAATATGCAGGCAAATAAAATCTATAAATATAATTTAAAACATTTATCTGATTTGCCAAAAATACAATTTTTTGAAAAAAATCCAAGAATCTTTTATTTGTCTTAACAGATTTGAGATAGCGTATTTTTCAAGAATGTTGAAGTGACATTCTTTAACTGCAATATTCACAGAAGAAGCTACAACTTCCAACAGGATATACATTGAATTTTTCTCAATGTCCGCCAGTTTATAAGAATCAGCAAACACTGTAGGAATATTTACGTAAAGGAACTCCCAAAAATTCAACAATTTCGATAAATTAAAAATTAGATTATGCTAACCCAACCATTTTGAGGTTTACTCCGAAAACCTTCCCGAATTTTGAAGATTTTTCCGCGACTTACTGCAACATCCAGATAATTAGAATTCACATATATATATTTTCGAAGTTTAGTGTTTTCTACAATAAGTGTTCTTATTGACAGCGACTCTGAATCAAACTCTTGAAGGAAAATGAGTTAGATTTTAAACTGTTCTGTTTGTCTTAGTTGATTTAAGAAAGCTACTTATTAGAATGTAAAAAAGACCTTTACTTTTGATGCAATATTCACATTAATTAAGATAAGAATTAAAACTCCTTGCTTTAAGTTTTCTACTGGTCTTCAAGTAGTTAGTTAAATTGGTAGCAAAATTTATGCAAAGACGCTCTAGAACAATAAGAAATATTGTAATTTTAAAAGGATGTCCGGATATGCTCAACAAAACTATATTCATGCTAACTACGGAAACCTTCAAAAATGACGAAGATTTTACATATTCTTACCACAATATGCAGGCAAATAACATCTATAAATAAAATTCAAAACATTTATCTGTTTTGTCAAAAATACAATTTTTGAAAAAAATCCAAGAATGTTATATTTGTCTTAACAGATTTGAGATGGCGTATTTTTCAAGAGTGTCAAAGTGACAATTTTTTAACTGCAATATTCACAGAATGAGCTTCAAATCCCTACCGAATTTGCATTGAATTTTTCTCAATGTCCGTCAGTTTATGACAAACAGCAAACACTGTAGGAATATTTACGTAAAGGAACTCCAACAAAATTAAACAATTTCGATAATTTAAGAATTAGATTATGCTAACATAACAATTTTTAAGTTTACTCCGAAAACCTTCCCGAATTTTGAAGATTTTTCCTTGACTTACTACAACATCCAGATAATTAGATAATTTAGTGATTTCTACAATGAGTGTTCTTATTGACAGCGACTCTGAATCGAACTCTTGAAGAAAAATGAGTAAGATTTTATACTTTTCTGTTTGTCCTAGCTGATATAAGTAGGCTACTTATTAGAATGTGAAAGCGATCTTTACATTTGATGCAACATTCACATTAATAAAGATAAGTATTAAAACCATTTGCTTTCAGGTTTCTACTGGTCTTCGAGTAGTTAATTAAAATGGTAGTAAAATTTAAGCAAAGACGCCCTTAAACAATAAGAAATATTTTAATTTCAAATGATAGGATATGCTCATCAGACTATATTTATGCTATTTACGAAAACCTTCAAAAATGTCGAAGTTTTTACAAATTCTTACCACAATATGCAGGCAAATAAAATCTATAATATAATTCAAAACATTTATCTGTTTTGCCAAAAATACAATTTTTTGAAAAAAAATCTATGAATGTTTTATTTGTCTTAACAGATTTAAGATGACGTAATTTTAGAGAGTGTTAAAGTGACAATTTTTGACTGCAATATTCACAGAAGAAGCTATAACTCCCAACCGGATTTAAATTGAATTTTTCTCAATGTCCGCAAGTTTATAACAAACAGCAAACACTGTGGGAATATTTACGTGAAGGAACTCGAACAAAATTAAACAATATTGATCATTTAAGACTTAAATTATGCTAACCTAACTATTTTTAAGTTTACTCCGAAAACCTTCCCGAATTTTGAAGATTTTTCCGCGACTTAGTACAACATCCAGATAATCAGAATTCACATACATTTTATAGAAGTTTATTGTTTTCTACAATGAGTGTTCTTATTGACAACGACTGTGTATCAAAGTATTCGAGAAAAATGTGTTAGATTTTAGACTGTTCTGTTTGTCTTACTCGATTTTCGCTAGGCTACTTTTTAGAATGTAAAATCGACCTTTACTTTTGATGCAATCTTCAGATTGATCAAAATAAATATTAATACAGTTTGCTTTCAGTTTCCTACTGGTCTTCAAATATTTCGTTAAATTGGTTTATGCAAAGACACACTTGAACAATAAGAAATATTGTAATTTTAAAGGATAGGATATGCTCATATTACTATTTTCACGCTAACTACGATAACCTTCAAAAATGTCGAAGATTCTACATATTCTTACCACAATATGCAGGCAAATAAAATCTGTAAATATTATTTAAAACATTTATCTGTTTTGCCAAAAATACAATTTTTTGAAAACAATCCAAGAATGTTTTATTTGTCTCAATAGATTTGAGATAGCGTTTTTTGTAACTGCAATATTCACAGAATAAGCTATAACTCCCAACCGAATTTACATTGAATTTTTCTCAATGTTCGACAGTTTATAACAAACAGCAAACACTGTAGGAATATTTACGTAAAGGAACTCCAACAAAATTCAACAATTTTGATAATTTAAGAATTAGATTATGCAAACCCAACTATTCCTACGAAAACCTTCCCGAATTTTGAAGATTTTTCCGCGACTTACTACAACATCCAGATAATTGAAATTCACATATATATTATCGAAGTTTCGTGTTTTCTACAATGAGTGTTCTTATTGACAGCGAATCTGAATCAAACTCTTGAAGAAAAATGAGTTATATTTTAGACTCTTCTGTTTGTCTTAGTCGATTTAAGTAGGTTACTTGTTAGAATGTAAAAGCGACTTTTACCTTTGATGCAATATTCACATTAATTAAGATAAGTATTAAAACCCTTTGCTTTCTGTTTTCAACTGGTCTTCAAGTAGTTAGTTAAATGGGTAGCAAAGTTTAATCAAAGACGCCCTAGAACAATAAGAAATATTGTAATTTTAAAGGATGTCCGGATATGCTCAACAGACTATATTCATGCCAACTACGAGAATTTTCAAAAATGACAAAGATTTTACAAATTCTTACCACAATATGCAGGCAAACAAAATCTATAAATATAATTCAAAACATTTATCTGTTTTGCCAAAAATACAATTTTTTGAAAAAACTCCATGAATGTTTTATTTGTCTTAACAGATTTGAGATAGCGTATTTTTCAAGAGTGTTGAAGTGACAATTTTTTAACTGCAATATTCACAGAATAAGCTAGAACTCCCAACCGGACTTACATTGAATTTTTCTCAATGTCCGCCAGTTTTTAACAAACAGCAAACACTGTAGGAATATTTACGTAAAGGAACTCTAACAAAATTCAACAATTTCGATAATTTAAGAATTAGATTATGCTAACCCAACTATTTTTAAGTTTACTCCGAAAACCTTCCCGCATTTTGCAGATTTTTCCGCGACTTACTGCAACATCCAGATAATTAGAATTCACACATATATTATCGAAGTTTAGTGTTTCCTACAATGAGTGTTCTTACTGAGAGCGACTCTGAATCAAACTCTTGAAGGAAAATGAGTTGATTTTAGACTGTTCTGTTTGATATCGTCGATTTAATTATGCTACTTATTAGAATGTAAAAGCGACCTTTACTTTTGATGCAATATTCACATTAATTAAGATAAGTATTAAAACACTTTGCTTTCAGATTTCTACTGGTCTTCAAGTACCTACCACAATATGTAGGCAAATAAAATCTATAAATATAATTCAAAACATTTATCTGTTTTGTCAAAAATACCATTTTTGAAAAAAATCCAAGAATGTTTATTTGTCTTAACAGATTTGGATGGCGTATTTTTCAAGAGCGTAAAAGTGACAAATATTTTAACTGCAATATTCACAGAATAAGCTAGAAATCCCTACCGGATTTACATTGAATTTTTCTGAATGTCCGCCAGTTTATAACAAACAGCAAACACTGTAGGATTATTTACGTAAAGGAACTCCAACGAAATTCAACAATTTCGTTTAATTTAAGAATTAGATTATGCTAACCCAACTATTTTTAAGTTTACTCCGAAAACCTTCCCGAATTTTGAAGATTTTTCCGCGACTTACTACAACATCCAGATAATTAGATTTCACGTATATATTATTGTTTTCTACAATGGGTGTTCTTATTGACAGCGACTCTGAATCAAACTTTTGAAGAAAAATGAGTTAGATTTTAGACTGTTCTGTTTGTCATCGTTGATTTAAGTATGCTACTTATTAGAATGTAACAGAGACCTTTACTTTTGATTCAATATTCACACTAATTAAGATAAGAATTAAAACACTTTGCTTCAGTTTTCTACTGGTCTTCAAGTAGTTAGTTAATTTGGTAGCAAAATTTAGGATATGCTCATCAGACTATATTTATGCTAACTACGAAAACCTTCAAAAATGTCGAAGATTTTACAATTCTTACCACAATATGCAAGCAAACAAAATCTATAAATAAAATTAAAAACGTTTATTTGTTTTGCCAAAAATTTAATTTTTTGAAAAAATCCAAGAATGTTTTATTTGTCTTAACAGATTTGAGATAGCGTATTTTTGAAGAGTGTTAAAGTGACAATTTGTGTAACCTTCAAAAATATCGAAGATTTTACCAATTCTTTCCACAATATGCAGGCAAATAAAATCTATAAATATATTTCAAAACATTTATCTGATCTGCCAAAAATATAATTTTTTTTATTCAACAAATTTGAGATATCACAAATTTTGTAACTGCAATATTCACAGAATAAGCAATAACTCCCAACCGGATTAACATTGAATTTTTCTCAATGTCTGCCAGTTTATAACAATCAGCAAGCATTGAAGGAATATTGACGTATAGGAATTCTAACAAAATTCAACAATTTCGATATTCTAAGACTTAGATCATGCTAATCCAATTATTTTTAAGTTTCCTCGGAAAACCTTCCCGAATATTGAAAATTTTTCCGCGACTTACTACAACATCCAGATAATTAGAATTCACATATATATTATCGAAGTTTCGTGTTTTCTACAATGAGTGTTCTTATTGACAGCGACTCTGAATCAAACTCTTGAAGAAAAATGTGTTAGATTTTAGACTGTTCTGTTTGTCTCTGTTTGTCTAAGTTGATTTAAGTAGGCTACATATTAGTATGTAAAAGCGACCTTTACCTTTGATGCAATATTCACAATACTTAAGACAAGTATTAAAACACTTTGCTTTCAGTTTTTTACTGGTCTTCAAGTAGTTAGTTAATTTAGTAGCAAAATTTATGCAAAGACGCCCTAGAACAATAAGAAATAATGTAATTTTTAAGGATAGGATATGCTCATCAGACTATATCCATGCTAACTACGAAAACCTTCAAAAATATCGAAGATTTAACAAATTATTACCACAATTTGTGGGCAAATAAAAACTATAAATATAATTCAAAACATTTATCTGTTTTGCCAAAAATAGAATTTTTTTGTCAACAGATTAGAGATAACGTATTTTTCCAGGAGTGTTAAAGTTACAATCTTTGTAACTGCAATATTCACAGAATAAGCCATAACTCCCAATTGGATTTACATTGAATTTTTTTCAATGTCTGCCAGTTTATAACAAACAGCAAAAACTGTAGGAATATTTATGTAAAGGAACTCTAACAAAATTCAACAATTTGGATAATTTAAGAATTAGATTCTGCTAACCCAACTATTTTTAAATTTTCTCCGAAAAACCTTCCCGAATTTTGAAGATTTTTTCGCGACTTACCACAACATCCAGATAATTAGAATTCACATATATATTTTCGAAGTTTCGTGTTTTCTACAATGAGTGTTCTTATTGACAGCGACTCTGAATCAAACTCAGGTAGAAATATGAGTTAGATTTTAGACTGTTCTTTTTGTCATAGTTGATTTAAGTTTGTTGCTTATTAGAATGTATAAGCGACCTTTACCTTTGATGGAATATTCATATTAATTGAGATAAGTATTAAAACCTTTCGCTTTCTGTTTTCTACTGGTCTTCAAGTAGTTAGTTAAATTAGTAGCAAAATTTATGCAAAGACGCCCTAAAACAATAAGAAATATTGCAATTTTAAAGGATGTCCGGATATGCTCAACAGACTATATTCATGTTAACTACGAGAATCTTAAAAAATATCGAAGATTTTACCAATTCTTACCACAATATGCAGGCAAATAAAATCTATAAATATAATTTAAAACATTTATTATCTGATTTGCCAAAAATACAATTTTTTGAAAAAAATCCAAGAATCTTTTATTTGTCTTAACAGATTTGAGATAGCGTATTTTTCAAGAATGTTGAAGTGACATTCTTTAACTGCAATATTCACAGAAGAAGCTACAACTTCCAACAGGATATACATTGAATTTTTCTCAATGTCCGCCAGTTTTATAAGAATCAGCAAACACTGTAGGAATATTTACGTAAAGGAACTCCCAAAAATTCAACAATTTCGATAAATTAAAAATTAGATTATGCTAACCCAACCATTTTGAGGTTTACTCCGAAAACCTTCCCGAATTTTGAAGATTTTTCCGCGACTTACTGCAACATCCAGATAATTAGAATTCACATATATATATTTTCGAAGTTTAGTGTTTTCTACAATAAGTGTTCTTATTGACAGCGACTCTGAATCAAACTCTTGAAGGAAAATGAGTTAGATTTTAAACTGTTCTGTTTGTCTTAGTTGATTTAAGAAAGCTACTTATTAGAATGTAAAAAAGACCTTTACTTTTGATGCAATATTCACATTAATTAAGATAAGAATTAAAACCCCTTGCTTTAAGTTTTCTACTGGTCTTCAAGTAGTTAGTTAAATTGGTAGCAAAATTTATGCAAAGACGCTCTAGAACAATAAGAAATATTGTAATTTTAAAGGATGTCCGGATATGCTCAACAAACTATATTCATGCTAACTACGGAAACCTTCAAAAATGACGAAGATTTTACATATTCTTACCACAATATGCAGGCAAATAACATCTATAAATAAAATTCAAAACATTTATCTGTTTTGTCAAAAATACAATTTTTGAAAAAAATCCAAGAATGTTATATTTGTCTTAACAGATTTGAGATGGCGTATTTTTCAAGAGTGTCAAAGTGACAATTTTTTAACTGCAATATTCACAGAATGAGCTTCAAATCCCTACCGAATTTGCATTGAATTTTTCTCAATGTCCGTCAGTTTATGACAAACAGCAAACACTGTAGGAATATTTACGTAAAGGAACTCCAACAAAATTAAACAATTTCGATAATTTAAGAATTAGATTATGCTAACATAACAATTTTTAAGTTTACTCCGAAAACCTTCCCGAATTTTGAAGATTTTTCCTCGACTTACTACAACATCCAGATAATTAGATAATTTAGTGATTTCTACAATGAGTGTTCTTATTGACAGCGACTCTGAATCAAACTCTTGAAGAAAAATGAGTAAGATTTTATACTTTTTCTGTTTGTCCTAGCTGATATAAGTAGGCTACTTATTAGAATGTGAAAGCGATCTTTACATTTGATGCAACATTCACATTAATAAAGATAAGTATTAAAACCATTTGCTTTCAGGTTTCTACTGGTCTTCGAGTAGTTAATTAAAATGGTAGTAAAATTTAAGCAAAGACGCCCTTAAACAATAAGAAATATTTTAATTTCAAATGATAGGATATGCTCATCAGACTATATTTATGCTATTTACGAAAACCTTCAAAAATGTCGAAGTTTTTACAAATTCTTACCACAATATGCAGGCAAATAAAATCTATAATATAATTCAAAACATTTATCTGTTTTGCCAAAAATACAATTTTTTGAAAAAAATCTATGAATGTTTTATTTGTCTTAACAGATTTAAGATGACGTAATTTTTGAGAGTGTTAAAGTGACAATTTTTGACTGCAATATTCACAGAATAAGCTATAACTCCCAACCGGATTTAAATTGAATTTTTCTCAATGTCCGCAAGTTTATAACAAACAGCAAACACTGTGGGAATATTTACGTGAAGAAACTCGAACAAAATTAAACAATATTGATCATTTAAGACTTAAATTATGCTAACCTAACTATTTTTAAGTTTACTCCGAAAACCTTCCCGAATTTTGAAGATTTTTCCGCGACTTAGTACAACATCCAGATAATCAGAATTCACATACATTTTATAGAAGTTTATTGTTTTCTACAATGAGTGTTCTTATTGACAACGACTGTGTATCAAAGTATTCGAGAAAAATGTGTTAGATTTTAGACTGTTCTGTTTGTCTTACTCGATTTTCGCTAGGCTACTTTTTAGAATGTAAAATCGACCTTTACTTTTGATGCAATCTTCAGATTGATCAAAATAAATATTAATACAGTTTGCTTTCAGTTTCCTACTGGTCTTCAAATATTTCGTTAAATTGGTTTATGCAAAAGACACACTTGAACAATAAGAAATATTGTAATTTTAAAGGATAGGATATGCTCATATTACTATTTTCACGCTAACTACGATAACATTCAAAAATGTCGAAGATTCTACATATTCTTACCACAATATGCAGGCAAATAAAATCTGTAAATATTATTTAAAACATTTATCTGTTTTGCCAAAAATACAATTTTTTGAAAACAATCCAAGAATGTTTTATTTGTCTCAATAGATTTGAGATAGCGTTTTTTGTAACTGCAATATTCACAGAATAAGCTATAACTCCCAACCGAATTTACATTGAATTTTTCTCAATGTTCGACAGTTTATAACAAACAGCAAACACTGTAGGAATATTTACGTAAAGGAACTCCAACAAAATTCAACAATTTTGATAATTTAAGAATTAGATTATGCAAACCCAACTATTCCTACAAAAACCTTCCCGAATTTTGAAGATTTTTCCGCGACTTACTACAACATCCAGATAATTGAAATTCACATATATATTATCGAAGTTTCGTGTTTTCCTCAATGAGTGTTCTTATTGACAGCGACTCTGAATCAAACTCTTGAAGAAAAATGAGTTATATTTTAGACTCTTCTGTTTGTCTTAGTCGATTTAAGTAGGTTACTTGTTAGAATGTAAAAGCGACTTTTACCTTTGATGCAATATTCGCATTAATTAAGATAAGTATTAAAACCCTTTGCTTTCTGTTTTCAACTGGTCTTCAAGTAGTTAGTTAAATTGGTAGCAAAGTTTAATCAAAGACGCCCTAGAACAATAAGAAATATTGTAATTTTAAAGGATGTCCGGATATGCTCAACAGACTATATTCATGCCAACTACGAGAACCTTCAAAAATGACAAAGATTTTACAAATTCTTACCACAATATGCAGGCAAACAAAATCTATAAATATAATTCAAAAACATTTATCTGTTTTGCCAAAAATACAATTTTTTGAAAAAACTCCATGAATGTTTTATTTGTCTTAACAGATTTGAGATAGCGTATTTTTCAAGAGTGTTGAAGTGACAATTTTTTAACTGCAATATTCACAGAATAAGCTAGAACTCCCAACCGGACTTACATTAAATTTTTCTCAATGTCCGCCAGTTTTTAACAAACAGCAAACACTGTAGGAATATTTACGTAAAGGAACTCTAACAAAATTCAACAATTTCGATAATTTAAGAATTAGATTATGCTAACCCAACTATTTTTAAGTTTACTCCGAAAACCTTCCCGCATTTTGCAGATTTTTCCGCGACTTACTGCAACATCCAGATAATTAGAATTCACACATATATTATCGAAGTTTAGTGTTTCCTACAATGAGTGTTCTTACTGAGAGCGACTCTGAATCAAACTCTTGAAGGAAAATGAGTTGATTTTAGACTGTTCTGTTTGATATCGTCGATTTAATTATGCTACTTATTAGAATGTAAAAGCGACCTTTACTTTTGATGCAATATTCACATTAATTAAGATAAGTATTAAAACACTTTGCTTTCAGATTTCTACTGGTCTTCAAGTACCTACCACAATATGTAGGCAAATAAAATCTATAAATATAATTCAAAAAATTTATCTGTTTTGTCAAAAATACCATTTTTGAAAAAAATCCAAGAATGTTTATTTGTCTTAACAGATTAGGATGGCGTATTTTTCAAGAGCGTAAAAGTGACAAATATTTTAACTGCAATATTCACAGAATAAGCTAGAAATCCCTACCGGATTTACATTGAATTTTTCTGAATGTCCGCCAGTTTATAACAAACAGCAAACACTGTAGGATTATTTACGTAAAGGAACTCCAACGAAATTCAACAATTTCGTTAATTTAAGAATTAGATTATGCTAACCCAACTATTTTTAAGTTTACTCCGAAAACCTTCCCGAATTTTGAAGATTTTTCCGCGACTTACTACAACATCCAGATAATTAGATTTCACGTATATATTATTGTTTTCTACAATGGGTGTTCTTATTGACAGCGACTCTGAATCAAACTTTTGAAGAAAAATGAGTTAGATTTTAGACTGTTCTGTTTGTCATCGTTGATTTAAGTATGCTACTTATTAGAATGTAAAAGAGACCTTTACTTTTGATTCAATATTCACACTAATTAAGATAAGTATTAAAACACTTTGCTTTCAGTTTTCTACTGGTCTTCAAGTAGTTAGTTAATTTGGTAGCAAAATTTAGGATATGCTCATCAGACTATATTTATGCTAACTACGAAAACCTTCAAAAATGTCGAAGATTTTACAATTCTTACCACAATATGCAAGCAAACAAAATCTATAAATAAATTTAAAAACGTTTATTTGTTTTGCCAAAAATTTAATTTTTTGAAAAAATCCAAGAATGTTTTATTTGTCTTAACAGATTTGAGATAGCGTATTTTTGAAGAGTGTTAAAGTGACAATTTGTGTAACCTTCAAAAATATCGAAGATTTTACCAATTCTTTCCACAATATGCAGGCAAATAAAATCTATAAATATATTTCAAAACATTTATCTGATCTGCCAAAAATATAATTTTTTTTATTCAACAAATTTGAGATATCACAAATTTTGTAACTGCAATATTCACAGAATAAGCAACAACTCCCAACCGGATTAACATTGAATTTTTCTCAATGTCTGCCAGTGTATAACAATCAGCAAGCATTGAAGGAATATTGACGTATAGGAATTCTAACAAAATTCAACAATTTCGATATTCTAAGACTTAGATCATGCTGATCCAACTATTTTTAAGTTTCCTCGGAAAACCTTCCCGAATATTGAAAATTTTTCCGCGACTTACTACAACATCCAGATAATTAGAATTCACATATATATTATCGAAGTTTCGTGTTTTCTACAATGAGTGTTCTTATTGACAGCGACTCTGAATCAAACTCTTGAAGAAAAATGTGTTAGATTTTAGACTCTTCTGTTGGTCTTAGTCGATTTAAGTAGGTTACTTGTTAGAATGTAAAAGCGACTTTTACCTTTGATGCAATATTCACATTAATTAAGATAAGTATTAAAACCCTTTGCTTTCTGTTTTCAACTGGTCTTCAAGTAGTTAGTTAAATTGGTAGCAAAGTTTAATCAAAGACGCCCTAGAACAATAAGAAATATTGTAATTTTAAAGGATGTCCGGATATGCTCAACAGACTATATTCATGCCAACTACGAGAACCTTCAAAAATGACAAAGATTTTACAAATTCTTACCACAATATGCAGGCAAACAAAATCTATAAATATAATTCAAAACATTTATCTGTTTTGCCAAAAATACAATTTTTTGAAAAAACTCCATGAATGTTTTATTTGTCTTAACAGATTTGAGATAGCGTATTTTTCAAGAGTGTTGAAGTGACAATTTTTTAACTGCAATATTCACAGAATAAGCTAGAACTCCCAACCGGACTTGCATTGAATTTTTCTCAATGTCCGCCAGTTTTTAACAAACAGCAAACACTGTAGGAATATTTACGTAAAGGAACTCTAACAAAATTCAACAATTTCGATAATTTAAGAATTAGATTATGCTAACCCAACTATTTTTAAGTTTACTCCGAAAACCTTCCCGCATTTTGCAGATTTTTCCGCGACTTACTGCAACATCCAGATAATTAGAATTCACACATATATTATCGAAGTTTAGTGTTTCCTACAATGAGTGTTCTTACTGAGAGCGACTCTGAATCAAACTCTTGAAGGAAAATGAGTTGATTTTAGACTGTTCTGTTTGATATCGTCGATTTAATTATGCTACTTATTAGAATGTAAAAGCGACCTTTACTTTTGATGCAATATTCACATTAATTACGATAAGTATTAAAACACTTTGCTTTCAGATTTCTACTGGTCTTCAAGTACCTACCACCATATGTAGGCAAATAAAATCTATAAATATAATTCAAAACATTTATCTGTTTTGTCAAAAATACCATTTTTGAAAAAAATCCCAAGAATGTTTATTTGTCTTAACAGATTTGGATGGCGTATTTTTCAAGAGCGTAAAAGTGACAAAATATTTTAACTGCAATATTCACAGAATAAGCTAGAAATCCTACCGGATTTACATTGAATTTTTCTGAATGTCCGCCAGTTTATAACAAACAGCAAACACTGTAGGATTATTTACGTAAAGGAACTCCAACGAAATTCAACAATTTCGTTAATTTAAGCGTTAGATTATGCTAACCCAACTATTTTTAAGTTTACTCCGAAAACCTTCCCGAATTTTGAAGATTTTTCCGCGACTTACTACAACATCCAGATAATTAGATTTCACGTATATATTATTGTTTTCTACAATGGGTGTTCTTATTGACAGCGACTCTGAATCAAACTTTTGAAGAAAAATGAGTTAGATTTTAGACTGTTCTGTTTGTCATCGTTGATTTAAGTATGCTACTTATTAGAATGTAAAAGAGACCTTTACTTTTGATTCAATATTCACACTAATTAAGATAAGTATTAAAACACTTTGCTTTCAGTTTTCTACTGGTCTTCAAGTAGTTAGTTAATTTGGTAGCAAAATTTAGGATATGCTCATCAGACTATATTTATGCTAACTACGAAAACCTTCAAAAACGTCGAAGATTTTACAATTCTTACCACAATATGCAAGCAAACAAAATCTATAAATAAATTTAAAAACGTTTATTTGTTTTGCCAAAAATTTAATTTTTTGAAAAAATCCAAGAATGTTTTATTTGTCTTAACAGATTTGAGATAGCGTATTTTTGAAGAGTGTTAAAGTGACAATTTGTGTAACCTTCAAAAATATCGAAGATTTTACCAATTCTTTCCACAATATGCAGGCAAATAAAATCTATAAATATATTTCAAAACATTTATCTGATCTGCCAAAAATATAATTTTTTTTATTCAACAAATTTGAGATATCACAAATTTTGTAACTGCAATATTCACAGAATAAGCAATAACTCCCAACCGGATTAACATTGAAGTTTTTTCAATGTCTGCCAGTGTATAACAATCAGCAAGCATTGAAGGAATATTGACGTATAGGAATTCTAACAAAATTCAACAATTTCGATATTCTAAGACTTAGATCATGCTAATCCAACTATTTTTAAGTTTCCTCGGAAAACCTTCCCGAATATTGAAAATTTTTCCGCGACTTACTACAACATCCAGATAATTAGAATTCACATATATATTATCGAAGTTTCGTGTTTTCTACAATGAGTGTTCTTATTGACAGCGACTCTGAATCAAACTCTTGAAGAAAAATGTGTTAGATTTTAGACTGTTCTGTTTGTCTCTGTTTGTCTAAGTTGATTTAAGTAGGCTACATATTAGTATGTAAAAGCGACCTTTACCTTTGATGCAATATTCACAATTTTTAAGACAAGTATTAAAACACTTTGCTTTCAGTTTTTTACTGGTCTTCAAGTAGTTAGTTAATTTAGTAGCAAAATTTATGCAAAGACGCCCTAGAACAATAAGAAATAATGTAATTTTTAAGGATAGGATATGCTCATCAGACTATATCCATGCTAACTACGAAAACCTTCAAAAATATCGAAGATTTAACAAATTATTACCACAATTTGTGGGCAAATAAAAACTATAAATATAATTCAAAACATTTATCTGTTTTGCCAAAAATAGAATTTTTTTGTCAACAGATTAGAGATAACGTATTTTTCCAGGAGTGTTAAAGTTACAATCTTTGTAACTGCAATATTCACAGAATAAGCCATAACTCCCAATTGGATTTACATTGAATTTTTTTCAATGTCTGCCAGTTTATAACAAACAGCAAAAACTGTAGGAATATTTATGTAAAGGAACTCTAACAAAATTCAACAATTTGGATAATTTAAGAATTAGATTCTGCTAACCCAACTATTTTTAAATTTTCTCCGAAAACCTTCCCGAATTTTGAAGATTTTTTCGCGACTTACCACAACATCCAGATAATTAGAATTCACATATATATTTTCGAAGTTTCGTGTTTTCTACAATGAGTGTTCTTATTGACAGCGACTCTGAATCAAACTCAGGTAGAAATATGAGTTAGATTTTAGACTGTTCTTTTTGTCATAGTTGATTTAAGTTTGTTGCTTATTAGAATGTAAAAGCGACCTTTACCTTTGATGGAATATTCATATTAATTGAGATAAGTATTAAAACCTTTCGCTTTCTGTTTTCTACTGGTCTTCAAGTAGTTAGTTAAATTAGTAGCAAAATTTATGCAAAGACGCCCTAAAACAATAAGAAATATTGCAATTTTGAAGGATGTCCGGATATGCTCAACAGACTATATTCATGTTAACTACGAGAATCTTAAAAAATATCGAAGATTTTACCAATTCTTACCACAATATGCAGGCAAATAAAATCTATAAATATAATTCAAAACATTTATCTGTTTTTTAAAAATAGAATTTATTGAGAAAAATCCAAGAATGTCTTATTTGTCTTAAATGATTTGTGATAGCATATTTTTCCAAGAGTGTTAAATTTACAATTTTTGTAACTTCAATATTCACAGAATATGCTATAACGCCCAACCGGATTTTCATTGAATTGTTCTTAATGTCCGCCAGTTTATAACAAACAGCAAACACTGTAGGAATATTTACGTCAAGGAACTCCAACAAAATTGAAACATTTCGATTAATTTAAGAATTAAATTATGATAATCCAAATATTTTTAAGTTTACTCCGAAAACTTTCACGAATTTTTGAAGATTTTTCCGCGACTTACCACAGCATCCAGATAATTAGAATCCACATATATATTATCGAAGTTTAATGGTTTCTACAATGAGTATTCTTATTGACAGCGACTCTGAATCAAACACTTGAAGGAAAATGAGTTGGATTTTAGACTGTTCTGATTGTCTAAGTTGATTTAAGTAGGCTACTTATTAGTATGTAAAAGCGACCTTTACCTTAGATGCAATATTCACAGTAATTAAGATAAGTATTAAAACACTTTGCTTTCAGTTTTATACCGGTCTTCAAGTAGTTAGTTAAATTGGTAGCAAAATTTATGCAAAGACGCCCTAGAACAAGAAGAAATATTGTAATTTTTAAGGATAGGATATGCTCATCAGACTATATTTCATGCTAACTACGAAACCCATCAAAAATATCGAAGATGTTACAAATTCTTACCACAATTTGCAGGCAAATATAATCTATAAATAGAATTCAAAAAATTTATCTGTTTTTTCCAAAAATAGAATTTTTTTTCAACAGATTAGAGATTAGATAGAGTGTATTTTTCCAAGAGTGATAAAGTTACAATTTTTGTACCGGCAATATTCACAGAATAAGCTATAACTCCCAACCGGATTTTTATTGAATTTTTCTCAATGTCTGCCAGTTTATACCAAACAGCAAACACTGTAGGAATAGTTACGCAAAGGAACTCCAACAAAATTCAACAATTTGGATAATTTATGATATAGATTATGCTAACCCAACTATTTTTAAGTTTCCTCCGAAAACCTTCTAGAATTTTGAAAACTTTTCCGCGACTTACTACAACATCCAGATAATTAGAATTCACATATATATTATCGAAGTTTAGTGTTTTCTACAATGAGTGTTCTTATTGACAGCGACTCTGAATCAAACTCTTGAGGGAAAATGAATTAGATCTTAGACTGTTCTGTTTGTCTAAGTTGATTTAAGTAGACTACTTATAATATATTAAAAGCGACCTTTACCTTTGATGCAATATTCACATTAATTAAGATAAGTATCAAATCCCTTTGCTTTCTGTTTTCTACTGGTCTTCAAGTAGTTAGTTAAATTGGCAGCAAAATTTACGCAAAGACGCCCTAAAACAAAAAATAAATACTGTAATTTAAACGGAAAGGATATGATCATCAGACTATATTCATCCTAACTACGAAAACCTTTAAAAATGAAAAAGTTTTACAAATTCTTGCCACAATATGGAGGCAAATAAAATCTATAAATATAATTCAAAACATTTATCTGTTTTGCCAAAAATACAATTCTTTGAAAAAAATATAGGAGTGTTTTATTTGTCCTAACAGATTTGATACAGCGTATTTTTCAAGAGTGTTAAAGTGACAATTTTTGTAACTGCAATATTCACAGAATAAGCTATAACTCCCAACCGGATTTACATTGAATTTTTCTCAATGTCCGCCGGTTTATAACAAACAGCAAACACTGTAGGAATATTTACGTAAAGGAACTCCAACAAAATTCAACAATTTCAATAATTTAAGAATTTGATTATGCTAACCCAACTGTTCTAAAGTTTCCTTAGTACAACATCCAGATAATTAGAATTCACATCTATATTGTAGAAGTTTATTGTTTTCTACAATGAGTGTTCTTATTGACAGCGACTCTGAATCAAACTCTTGAAGAAAAATGAGTTAGATTTTAGACTGTTCTGTTCGTCTTAGTTTATTTAAGTAAGCTACTTATTAGATTGTAAAAGCGACCTTTACCTTTGATGCAATATTCACATTAATTAAGATAAGTATTAAAATCCTTTGCTTTCTGTTTTTACTGGGTCTTCAAGTAGTTAGTTAAATTGGTAGCAAAATTTATGCAAAGACCACAAAGTCTTACTACAATATGCAGGCAATAAAATCTATAAATATAATTCAAAACATTTATCTGTTTTGCCAAAAATAGAATTTTTTGACAAAAATCCAAGAATGTCTTATTTGTCTTAACAGATTTGAGATAGCATATTTTTCCAAGAGTTTTAAAGTTACAATTTTTGTAACTTCAATATTCACAGAATATGCTATAACTCCCAACCGGATTTACATTGAATTGTTCTTAATGTCCGCCAGTTTATAACAAACAGCAAACACTGTAGGAATATTTACGTCAAGGAACTCCAACAAAATTGAAACTTTTCGATTAATTTAAGAATTAGATTATGCTAATCCAACTATTTTTAAGTTTACTCTGAAAACTTTCCCGAATTTTTGAAGATTTTTCCGCGTCTTACCACAGCATCCAGATAATTAGAATCCACATATATATTATTGAAGTTTAATGGTTTCTACAGTGATTGTTCTTATCGACAAAGACTCTTAATCATACTCTTCGAGAAAAATGGTTAGATTTTTGGCCGCTCTTTTTGTCTTAGTTTATTTTTGATGGACTACTTTTCAGAATGTAAAAGCGACCTATACTTTTGTTGCAATCTCTCCATTAAGAAAGGTAAGTATCAAAACACTTTACTTCCAGTTTTCTACTGTTCTTCAAGTAGTTAGTACATAAACATAGCTCCAAAAATTATCGTGGTTTGCTGAAAACGCAAATGTCTGATTAAACTACTGAGTTTTGAAAAACAAATAGAAAAAATGGCTAAATTTTTAATTTTTTTTTCTTTTTCCAAATAGGATATGTAAATTCAACTATTTACAACGTTAAGTCTTAAAATTTCCAAAATTTCTTGGATTTTTAAAAATCAAACTACTATTGGCAGACAATAAAAATCAGTTAACATAGGTCCAAAAATTATTCTGGTTTACCAAAAAGTAAATTTCTAAAGAAATATACAATCGTTCTGTTTGTCGTAATACATTTGAGATATTGTATGTGTTCATGATTCAAAATATACAATAGTTTTTTATTGCATATCTTCAAACAAAAACTGAACCTTAGTATTATACTAATTTGTCTTTAATATACTAGTGTGAAGCAGAAAAAATTAGATACGTTAGCGAACGGTCGATCGATCGAATTTTAAGGAACAGAAAACGAAAAAATCTATAAATTATTATTCGAATAGGATATGCTAATCAGACTATTTTCAAGGTTAAAGTTTAAAACATACCAAAATTTACAGGATTTTCAACAATTATACCACAAATGGAAGGCAATGAAAATCTATAATTATAACGTCAAAAATGTATCTGGTTTGCCAAAAAAAGCAAATTTCTGAAAAAAATTTACAATCGTTCTGTTTGTGCGTGATACAATTGAGATTTTGAATTCTTAGAAACAGAAATTAGGGAAATCTCCAAATTTTTAATTTTTATTAAAATAGGATATGCTAAAGAGATTATTTATATGTTAACGTCTAAAATCTACCAAAATATTGAGGTTTTTCAATAATCATACAACTATTGGCAGACAATAAAAATAGGCTCTAAAATTATTCTGATTTGCCGATAAATAGCCGAACAGACTATTCGCGAGGTAAAGTCTAAAATCTACCAACATTTCCAGGATTTACCACAATTGGCGGGCAATAAAAATCTATAAATAAAAGCAAATTTCTGAAAACATTTCAATAGTTCTGTTTGTCTGTGATACATTTGAGATAGTGTGTTTGATCAGTATTCAAAGCAGTCAATATTGTTGACTATCTTTGAATAAAAACTGCACATCTTCGAATTCAAAAGCTTAAGTATTAAGCTATTTTGTATTCCATGCACTTGCGTGAAGCAGAAATAAAAAAAGATATTTCAGCGAACGGTCGGCCCATTGAATTTTAAGAAACAGATATTTAAAAAATCTCTAAATTTTTTAATTTTATTCAAATAGGATATGGTAACCAGACTGTTTACAACGTTAATTCTAAAACATAGAAAAATTTTCAACAATCAAACTACTGTTGACAGACAATAAAAATCCATAAATAAAGCTCCAAAAATTATTCTGGTTTGCCAAAAACGCATAAATTCACAATTAGTCTGTTTGTCGCTGTCAAATTAGGAAACTCAAAACATCCAATTATTTTGCTATCAACTTTCTAATGAGTAGCCAAAAAAAAAAGAAAACTGTGAACTGTATATTTTATTTTAAAGAGCAGAAATCGAATAAAAATATTAAAAAAATTATACAATTTGATATGCTATTAGGTTTCTACTATAACCCGTCAAAATTTTTAAGATAGATTTCAGCAATCATACCACAATTAGCACTAAAATTAAATTCATAAATACAATTTTATGCATTTATCTCTTCTTCCAACAACATTGCAGAAATGTTCTCAAAAATCTTCAAAGCTCAACTTTCAAAATGTTACAAATTCGCCGTTCAAGAGTAAGATGACTATTTCCCATAATTTGAATGTCACCATAGTTTTAAATTTTGACCAATTTATTGAATTGTTTTGCATTGGAATGCCATTTTGTGGTTTTTAAGAGGTTTTTTGTTATATTTATTTGTCAATATTGAATCTGTGTCCCAACGCTGTATTTTAGTTAGTGTGAATAATCTTAATGTTTTGGAAAAAAATCGAACGACTTGAAACATTTTCGCGTAGAAATTAAATTAGAACGGCATTTTTTATCTGATCATAAATTAGTTTGGAATATCAGAACTTCCCAATTGTGATTTTTTAATCCATACCCTTAGGTTGGAGACTATCTACAATGTGATTAAAGTAAAGCAAACTCATAATTTGAACCGCATTGTTTACCTGTTTCTTTATTTATTTTGTCAAATATTAGCTGTTTATGGCAGCGCGTTCCATCAAATATCTATATTTGGCAAAAAAAATCAATTTATCTTATTTTGATATTGCCAAGTTAAATTTTGCTTTAAAAACAGTCATTTTACTGCTTTTACTAATGTTTGTACAGTACAGTTAATGATAAAACTGCAATATTCTTACCTGGAAGTTGTAGAAATCGGGCTTTCCTTGAAGTTCCCTGTTTAAAATCTGCAAAAGTTAGGCATATGAATCGATGAATTTAAGATAAATCTCAAAAAAAGAAACACAATTTGACAGATGGATTTTAGACTAAATGCATAAAGATAACTCTGCGATGTTTTTGTGGGAGAGATTGATAGAGTATTAAAACATTCCGCAAGTGTTATATATTTAGGTTGGGAGGGCGCGAATAAACCATAACAACGTGGGATGTCATGGTCAGACCGCGACAAACTTCTTTTTAATTTTTCCGTGTGCCCGAGCATAGTTGGTAGTGAAAGCCATTAGCAGTGGCTACGTGACATACAGCTAGGGTTGCACAATTTCTGAAATTTCCATGGGAGGAATTTCACTATTGGTAATTTTGTCATAGGATGGGAATTAAGAGGAAAATTCCGATAAATGTTATGTTGATAAAGACCAATATGGCTTTTCTGTATTATCGCTGAGGCCTGACCTGATATTTTAAATCAAAGTATACATCATGACCATACGATATTTTCTTGCACAGTAGTTCTAAAAATGAAAACAAAGTACTCACTGATAAGCGATGAAGTAGCACAAAGTTAGAAATTAGACCGAAACACTTCCGGAGATGATTTGTCATTTGCCTGTTAACTTGTGATTAGGACTGAACAAAACTTGAATCACTTGGAATTCTATTCGGAATCGTATATTTTCTTTGAATCCGATCGAATCTCAACTTCTGCATAAATAATAGATATACCATTTTTACTATTACAAGTTGCCTCTATTATGAAATTCCCATTATTTATAGTTATGAATTACTGATATTAACATAAAGAATCGCGAAAAGACTGTACCTTTAATTCACACTACATGCCAAAGTGGGAAAAGTTACATATTTGAACGACAGAATGCAATCGATTTTGTTCAACATTATAAAATTTTGATTTCATTTTTCCATTGAAAATGAATATCCATTTCATTTAAGAAGTTTTTGTTCCTATGGATGCATGATTAATTTGAATAATTTATTCTTCTTATCAATTCAAATCATCGAATCAAATTGCCCATCCCTAAGTGTGAGAAATTTATCGGGGACTTCAAGGTTCAAGATTGGTTCAAACTATTCATAGTTTGAAACCAATTGATGTTTAATTATGAGATTTAATTATATAAGGAGGTAGCATACAAAGATGGTTTAAAATAGCTTTTATGGTGATTTCAATCTAAAAAGCAGTTATACAATATATTTCCGGGCTCCTGAAAATTACCGGAAATTTTCCATCCCTAGTTATAGCTATCCGTGTGGTGCTTTGCTGAAGGATATACACCGTGGTGGATAGACCAAGCCTCAAACTAGCCCGATTTTTCGAAATACTACGATCACGCTTTACGGGTTAAACCACCAAACCGAGCTGCCCCAAACCGTAATCTGGCCAGTGAACAATAATTTTAAACAAAATTTCAAGTTTATTGACAATTAAGGTCCCCTCTCCAACCACCCGTCTTTCGCCAGTGGATCTATTTACTATGGAACGGTGCTTGACCAATTTAAGTTTTTCCCTACATATTCCACCATACTTTACCTCCTAAATTATAACACTTGTCTTCAATTACACCATTTTCTGCTTATTTCGTTTCACATAGCGGGGCACAAAAAGTCTTCGGTTAATCGCCGATTCGCGTCTATTGCCTGACGTCGTCAATCCACTGCAGTCTTTTCTGTAAATGAGATGAATTTGGAAAATATACTACCTTGAGACTTGGCACTTCTTCACCTTCGTCAATGAATTGCAAGTGGATTATTGTGATAGGAAAAGGGTTAGGGAGTGCTTTATATCAAGATGGGCATGGCCTAGTCCTAAATAAAGACACACCGATTACCGGCCATTATGACGATACCGACACTCAAAAACGAGCCGATACCCATACTATACATAAACGCGGTGCTAAGATAGGATTTTAAAGATAAAAGATTCACTGGTTCAAAGATAAAAATATTTTCTGAAAAATTGAATATGACATATGTTATCATAGTCATATTTGCCAAAAAGTAGGGGATTGTGCTATATCAGAATGTCATTTTACTTTGGAATTTTTTTTTGGGTTTTGGTCAACTTTTGATCATTACCGTGTCACAACAATGCCCGTAGTCATGTTGGCGCAAATTGCAATGTTTCTGAAAAAATGTTGAACAATTTAAAAATATTATCAGAAAGAAAAACAAACTGAAAAAGTTTCTATTGACAAAAATTGTATATATGAAAAAAAAAAGATTGTTAACTTGCTCGGGAAAAAGACCTAAACATAGCTTTCTCGGATGTTAATGCTGTGCTGTCCAATTTTTTTTTTTCAGATACAATTGTTAATTTGAAATATTAGCTTGAAGTGCGCGCAATTTTACAGTCGAGTTAACTATACTAAATATGAAACTTATTTCCTTCTCAAATCAGGGAGAGGTTTTTTTTTTTTTTATAAAAATAACAACAGCAATTTGCATTCCCAAGTAAACAATTTGCCACTCGTTTCTACTAGGGCTGGGCAATTCGATTCGTTGATTAGAATGATTCGAAGCACAATCTAATCGAATGAATCATGGATTGTTCATAGGAACAAAAACATGCTAAATATACTAGAATTGTTATTTTAAATGACAAAATACTGTCGTTTTTGGTCAAATTTGACCAACATCGATAGCATTCTGCCGTTAAAATATGAAAATTGTTGCACTTAGACAATGTAGTGTGAGTTAAAAAAACACTATAATTTCTTGACAACCATTAGGGATACAAGTTGTAGAAATTAAATGGGATGTTTGCTATTTACATCAAATTAGTGATTCGATCCGATTCGAAAAACTTATTGGAATCAGATGCGAATTTCGAATGATTCGAATTTTTCCAGCCCTAGTTTCCGCTATTCAACAACTGAAAAAGTTTATCTTTTGTGTATCTGGCACATACAGAAAATAATAGCGGCATCAGCCATTTTCAGGCCAATAGCATATCGATGCTTTAAAAATACCCGATAAATGTCTCGGGTTCGAGCCCAGGCGAGTCCGGCTGGCTTATTAATGCCAACCACTCAAACCAGGCTGTAATTACTTGGGTAGGCTAAGCCGAACAGGAAAAGATCGTATCTTTCCAGTAATTGTAACACTGACCGTCTATAAGTGGCCGCTGTTACAGGGCCTTGGAAAGGGTGATCCACTCTAAAAAGTGACTATAAATGAAAATGAAAAAAAAAATAAAAATATCTAAATTATACCTTTTGTCAAGAAGTTTTGAATTTCTCCTGTTTATCTAAGTGGAAATCAGCCACGGCCATCACCTCTGTAATGCTTTTAGTCCGAAAAACCGTGAAGAGGCAAAAACTTATTACGGCACTAACTACATTCCCAATACTGACGCTGCCTTTAGCGTTGCGCAAGAACCCACTTGAAACAAACATTGAGACAGATATTTTCAAGCATCTAACTGAAACTAAAGCGTCAACACATTCACTCAAAACAAAACTTACACGCTGTGGAATGGGCTCAGAAAGAGTAATCTCGACCCTACCGAATAGGCAATCAGAGATGTAAACATCGTGGATGACTTTAAGACGTAAACAGTATTAAAAAACACGCAAAACTATCTAAAAAACATCATAAAGATCAATAATCAGTATTTTTAACAAAAATAACTCAACAACTACTAAGGCACCGATACCGCATTCTGTGCCGATACTAATGCTCCAAAATGAGCTATCACTGATACAGCTTTTTTTTTGAAAATCACTGTAAAACTGGAAGCACTAAACAGGAGTAAAACTAACAGTCAGTCACCTAATCACAAGGACCTACAACAAGACATAGTACCAGCAACTACACTCTAAGCGGCAAAAATCCGAAAAAAAATGAACTGCTATAACAAGACGCGGTGAGTAGTATCTGCCCTGCGCGATGTTAAAATCATCTGACACTGACATCTGACAGGACTAAAAATTCGCGATACATGCCGATACCCGATCAGATTGTGCTATGCTCAAATAACATGTAAGTACGGACTATGCGATAGTCCTGACATCTCCTACGCTTCGTAGGAGAAGACTTAAAGGAACCAAAAAATGGTAGATCGCCCAAGGAAGATACCACCCGCAGCACTTAAATATAGCGGTTTAGGGCCCAATTGATGCTTTGCGCCAAGAGTGCAGTTGATGGTACTACATATTGTATTAACTCTTTGCCATTTGGGCGGCCGTTAATAAGTCCCCTTGAAGCACTGCTTCTGGCCTTGCTAAAAGTGAACTCAAAAAAATAGAATAAACAATTTTAAGATTACTTTTCTCTGTTTTCTTGAAAACGGAGTCATAGCACTGTTTTTCATTGAAGTAGAAAACTTGACAAAAAACATGTATGACATTTTTTGTAGTATTTTATTTTTATCGCCACTTATTTTAGTGGATTACGCTGAACAGGGCATTTGCGGCTACCTGAAGACTAATACTTACACTTAGCCACTTATGGACAAAAGGGTTGATTCTGACTATTTTGGTTAATGGGTGAAATGCAAACACTTTGATTCTCCGACGTTTCAAACGCCTATTCTCAATGAATAGACATTCAAAATGTCGTACAATTACATATATATCCCATAGAAACATGTTTGTCTACCTGGTGGCAACCACTCTGTAATGAATCTGTATTTTTTTTCTTCTTAAAAAAAAAAAAGTCGCATTTATTTTCATTTTGGTCGGTATTTCATCACCAGTATTTAATAATGAAACGGGGTGGTAATTGGCCATATTGTTTTTTTTTCGTCATATTTGGAAATCCTATATTCGGACAAACGATTTTTGTCCAAATTTACATGTTCCAAACAAGGTGTTTAACTTTATATGAAAATATCGTATAATTTTTCTACTTTCACTCCGAAATTGATAAATTTTTCTCTCAAGCTGAAAGAAAATTTTGCTTGATTTCGGCGCGCAAGTAACTCATTTTTTCATGTCGATATTAAAATTTGTCACAGCTTGAGTATCTGCGTTCTTTCTTTGCAGAAACTGAAGTATAATCAAATGGTAAAAGAATTGATATTTTTATAGTAAATTACTCCAATAAATGACAAAATGCGTCCATATTTCAAATTATCCGAATATTTAGTCTAAATTGTCTCAAACTGACCGAAAGAACCAGGCAACTCTATTTGCATATTTGTAGAACGTTGGCCTAGTTTGTGGATGTGTGGCGCATGACACCAGATGAAATGAAATAAGTTCCGGTGCATCGGCCGTACAAAACATCATTGATTTTGCGAATGGATGAGGATTCGAATTGAAAAAAACATGAACAGAAATCCCATACGATTGAGTATTCTGAAAAAATCTTCAGAATCACAGATAAATGCAGTCGCAACCAGGAGATATATTCGAATTGAGTTTGGCAATCATTCTAGAGATAGAGACCGAAATTACTGACATGTTTACAATTGTTTGAACATATTCTAACTTCTGCAGACAAAATCAATGTTCAATGAATCTGGGAATGACGAGAATTTATACTCTTTTTTATTTATTAAAAAGCCTGGTGTCATTAAATTGAGATATCCTTTAACAATCGACACTTCGCAATGTAAAAATGAATTTTACGTCGGAATTTTTCTTTCGCCAACATCTCGACTATGGAACTTCTTACTTTCAAGATATCATACAGATAGATTTCATTTCAGTCTACTTGTGAGCATATTATTCCGTTTTCAATCACACATCAAAAAGCTTCAGTGATGCATTGATATATATTGTTTGCCAACAATAATTAAGCGAGGGAGCATGGAACATGTTTTTAAGAAAAAGATATAGCCAAAGAATCCTCTATATAATTTCTCTATAGAAAGAAAATTGTCTGAACAGCTCGAAATTTTTTTATCCCAAATTATTTACCAAGTATTGTTTGCTGACGTACTTTCTATTGTAATATACCGCTAGTTGGTTACTTTTAATGCTACTTAACTCCGTCCTTGTTTGAAAAAATACAATGGAAACGTTTGGTAGGAAAATAAAAATTAATGTTTTAAGTTAATAATTAATGCAACTTATATTTAAGGTTTTCTGCGCCCAGGGCTGACTTGTTCAAGTAATTCATTCAGCCAAACTTTTTCTGAATCATCATGGACTGCAAAAAGATGTATCATGATACTGGATGAATAGTAAATAATTTGATATTCAAAATCCATTCCAAGAATTAAAAATGGTTATTGTTTTTCACCATATTGTTTATAGCCACTCATTTTTTGGATTGAATCACCCTAAACACCGGTGACTACTTCGAGACAAACGAGGTTAGTATAGTTAGAAATATATTATCAACCCTGTTTGGCCGACTCTACCCAAGGTGTTACACCCTTGGTTGAAGGTTGGACAAGGAAGAAGTAGAATCGAATCGGTGCTATTTGTCAGTGATTCATACTTCACAAACTAACTGAGTTTAATTGAGTAGTTCGAATGATATTCCGAAATAAATATACAATTACTACAAATGACCGGTAAATTTATTGGAATTTTTCAGAGTGTAGGTATCTCAGGTTTAGTAAATATTAGCATGACTATAAAAATAAAAAACAAATTAAATTTGTGGAATATTTTGGAATAGTTTTTTTAAAAAAAAAGGAAACTGAGAATAAATCACAATACTGAAAATTCCGAAATGCGACTTCATTTTTTAATTTCTTGAAATTTTATATATAAAAACTTTATATCACACATTAAAAATGCTTCCTCTTCTAATCTGCCAAAATTTATATTAAAATCTATATTTGTATGATTTGAAACTCTATCATTACCCATGGTAACAAGAAATATTTTCATTTTGGCTGGGCAATTTGATATGATGAGGCTAACCGTTCCGAAGCACAGATTATTCGGTTGATCGTGAATCGACCACAGGCTCATATACTTCTCAATTGACGAAAAATTATCATATTTCACCGAATAAATTCTTGGCAATTTGTTTGTGTCCTGATGGATGAAGTGTGAATTGATGACCCTTAATTGAATTTGTGTGGAATTCGCGATTTGATCCGATTCAAAAAAAAAAAAAAACCCTTGAACAAAATTCATATTTAATATGATTCGGTTTTGCCCAGCTTTGATTGTCATTACCAGGAAATGAGTGATCAGGGAGCCAGTGATAAATCGCGCAGCCGAGGTGCGGTCCATCTGTGGTTCATTCTTGACAAATTGAAATTTCTATCAAACTTTTATAGAATTCACTCAACATTCAGGCATCTAAATTGTAATAAATTTATAGTAGAACGGATATATATATATATATATATATATTAGATGATTCATACTAGACTAGGCATATAGTGGTTACAGAGAGGAAATACACTTTCAAAATTTGGCAAAACATTCAAACATCCTACTTTCTTTGCTGAGAGTCATGTCCGTTGCCATTTCTTCGTACTTTTCTTTGCCAGCTCTGTATATTTTTCAGTCAATTCATTGTTTTTTGTTTTTTGATCTGTCAAAAACGTAACATAAACGATTTCAATATATATGTTGTTGGGTCCTAAATAGTGCGCCATGATGCATCTTTGATATTTTTATATTGTCTGATAAACTTTTGAGTTTGAATATGACTGATGTATGGTGCCGCCAATCGATAACAGACGTCTTAGCCTTACTTGACTGTATGACGTAAAAATGTCCAATTGATTATCATGGTTAAGCGTAAGAAATCATTTCTGATACAAATCATAGCAGTTTGCTGTGATATAAATATTAATTGATTTGTTTCCGGCGCTGCTTTCGACTTGTTGGAGTTGAATTCTAATTCAATGAAAAAACATATTAGTCTTACATACATAGTACCTCACAACCGGTTGGAGACAAAGCAAGCGCAACATCGATGAATAATTCATGAATATATTTGGCGGGTGTGATAAAATAATTCTTAAGAGAACATTTTTGTGAATAGATAGAAACCGCTGAAAGGATAATGCCAGTTTGAAATTTGATCTTGTAAATTTCACTTGTCATTTTAAAAGGCTTACTGACTTTTCGCGCCAATCAGTAAAAAATGAGACATCGTCCGGCTCAATGGCCTAGCGGTTATCATGTTGAGATTAGTTGGAGATTTAGAGTTTGAGGTGTCGGCGAGTCTGTTTCGGTAATCGCCAATCCACCCAACTCTCAACCCAGGTTGCAGCAAGTTTGGTATGAGCAAATTCTCAATAGAAAAATATTGTTTTATTCACTGCATGTCGTTATAACAAGAGAAAATAACTTACGCTGTATCGCACAATAGGTTAAATTATTGTCCTATGAAAGTTAAATTACTTGATGACGCAGACAAAAATTATGAAAAATCAGCCCAATTAAGGTTTATTGAATTATTGTTCTTGATGCGTCAAGGAGCGATCCATCAGTGACTCCTACTTAATAAATAAAAATAAAATTGGTGATATCAATTTTTAAAGAAATGCATAAATTGCTAACTTTTTGTCGAATAATTTTCGTCATTCGTCTATCTGACATCATAATTATTCACAGAAATGAGTATTTGAATCATCGTAATCGAAAGTGTAAACGAATTGGTTTGAATTCCGACCCCAAAAGTTCCTAAGGTTATCTCACCGACACGCCACATCTCTTACCACTCTTGCCGGTGTTATTGCGTCATCAGAGAGTTTTTCTGTTGTCAATAAAATGATAACATCTCTGACAAATGGACGATTCCCAGCTGATGGTAACACATTGTCTTTAGCAACGGTCAATGATCTTCCTGTATTCCTCCTGCGCAACACAAATTTAAATCCAATTTAATTTTTTTATTAGCAAATCACTTCGGGAAAACGTGGTGTTTCAAATTATGAGGAGAAACATGAAATCACATTTTTATAATCTAACTTTCGCGTCGAAGGCATGTGTAAAATTTTTGGACTTTTTATCACGGAAATTCATTTTTCAACATTTGTTGGTATGAAATCTTGTGCCTTCAACTCTCCCACAAGATAATAAATGATATACGACATAATGCAACAATTATTTTTTTACCAGCAAATGTCGAAAACAGCCCAAAAGGTTTAGTTTAATAAACCTCAACGATGGTAAAACTATTACCCAATTCTTCGTTTTATTTCAGTCGCTTCTTACGATACGCAGAAGATTTCTTATACTTTCAGTGAATGAACCTCGAAATGACAACAATCGACTGGGGAGCAATGAGTTCGTGGTTTGGGATTGATACTAATTTACACCATGTAACAAATGTACAGTCAATTTTCTGGATAATATGAGCTGTTGATTGACCGTAACTCGACGGTGCGTTTCATCAAATGTCTCATTGACCAAAAAAATCATTTTTGGGTCTCATTTCATTGTCACTAAGTAAAAATACTGTCAAAAATTCCCATTTTTCTACCCTTTTGTTGCAATGTAACTTACTGGATCTACCATATGGCAGCCTATGAAAATAATTTAACAGTTTATCCGTCGCATTGGAATATTCAAATTTAATCTTATTTATCATATCAATGAACCGATTGTAAGGAAAAGAAACAAAATTAATCTGAGCCCTTGAAACTGGAAAGAACCTGAAATCAAATGTAATTGAGATTAAAATTTCAGTACACTGCGACAAAATTATAGTAAATTTACCCGTTATTTGCAGTAATTGTGTATTCACACAAATTGAAATTCATTTGTAGATGAGATTTATGCCAATTATGGATACTCTTGGTGGATCGTGACTCGGTTGACGCGTTACTCTGCCTACCTATAATCCAGCCTTCGTCAGCCTATATGCAAGACCGTAATTAACGAACGGCCAGACAGGTTTTAAAAGCAACTGCAAAATGTTGTAGCAGCAGTACGTGGGAAATATCCAAAAGGGGTGAACCACTATAATATTGTGCAACGATTGTCCCCACTAGTGGTGAAAATAGAGTTTCGTATTTTATTTCAATATCACAGAATTCAATTACTCGCAAGGAACAAACATTTTTACTTATTTTGACAAAGTCCAGTACCATGTAACTGTGCAAACGATTTAGCTAATTTGCAATAACTCCCTAATGATTTATCGTCCGTTATTCAGAAACTTACTTGATTATTCTTCAACAATGCAAATAGAAAACCACTTTTTAATTAGTTGAAGTCGTTTATTCAACTTTTCATTACGTATAAAGCACAATAAGAGCAATTTTTGATAATGCAAATCATAGCTGAAAATATGTTCGGATGGAATCTTAGTTGTCAATTCATATTATGAAGATGTGGAATTTTCTCGATTTTTATTATAAAGAGATAATGGGCCGCATGCAAAAAAAAAATGGCCAAATTTATGTGATATACAAGGGCAAAACTGCCTAAAATTTAGAGAGGAGGCGCAAAATTTTTCAATTTTCCTATGAAGAGGGAGGGGATGGGGGCATTAAACATTTTCAGTAGAATTCTGTAAACCAGAAGCATTTTATTGAAAATTTGCTTTTGGCAAGGCGGAAAGAAGCAAAATTTTACGCTCATGTAACGCGAATGATTCAGCAGGTCAAAATATGCTACCTTACGAAGCAACTCTTGGAAAAGTGTGCTTCACAAAAGTTTCCTGTAGGTGCGGATATAAAATTGTCCTTTGAGTATTTTCAACCTTCCAAAACCGATATAAAATATTTATATATAAAATTTCATAAAATTAAAAAATGAAGTCGTATTTCAGAACTTACAGTAATGTGATTTATTCTAAGTTTTCGTTTTTTTAAAAACTATTCCAAAATGTTCCACGAATATAATTTGTTTTTACTTTTGTAGTCATGCTATGATTTACTAAACCTGAGATACATATACTGTGAAAAATTGCAATAAATTTACCGGTTATTTGAGGTAATTGTATATTTATTTCAGAATATCATTCGAACTACTCAGTTAAATCCAGTTAGTTTGTGAAGTGGGGATCACTGACAAATAGCACCGATTCGATTTTCTTTCTTCCATGTCTAACCTTCAACCAAGGGTGTAACACCTTGGGTAGAGTCGGCCAAACCGGGATGATGATATATTTGTAACTATACCAACCGCGTTTGTCTCTAAGTAGTCCCCGGTGTTAAGGGTGGTCTACTCCAAAAAATGAGTGACTATAAACAATATGGTGAAAAACAATGCCCATTTTTAATTCTTGAAATGGATTTCGAATATCAAATTATTTATTACTTTTCCAGTATCTTGATACATCTATTTGCAGTACATGATGATTCAGAAAAAGTTTGGCTGAATGAATTACTTGAACAAGTCAAATTTTTTCAAACAAGGCCGGAGTTAAGTAGCCATTAAAAGTAACCAACTAACAGTATCTTACAATAGCAAGTACGTCAGCAAACGATACTTGATAAACACTTTGGGACAAAAAAAATTTCGAGCTGTTCAGAAAATTTTCTTTCTATATAGAAATTATATAGAAAATTCTTTGGCTATATCTTTTTCTTAAATACATGTTCTTTGCGCTCTCGCTTAATTATTGTTGACAAACAATATATATATATCAATTCATCACTGAAGCTTTTTGGTGTGTAATTGAAAACGGAAAAATATGTTTACAAGTTGTCTGAAATGAATATGTCACTAGTATTGCTAAACTAGCCTCGATGAAAACCGGTTCTCTATATCGAGCTCGCCATTATGTCCCTCCCGAAATCATTCTTCATTTGTACAAGTCACTGATTCGATTCAACCCTGCATGGAGTATTACTGTCGCATTTTTGGCAGTGCCGATGTCACTGTTCAGCATGCTCCAACGTATGCAACGACGTGTTATTCATATGATTGACCTTTCTCCTGGTCTACAAATCTTGCCACATCGTCTCAATGTTGCTTCACTTTGTTTACTTTACAGGTATTATAATGGTCTTTGCTCAAGAGAGCTTTTTGCCCTCGTTCCTCCGAACAAAATTTTCAACCTCTCCACTCGATCGGCTACCATTTCACCACACCTATTCACTGTAGAGGTTTTACATTGTCACAAACAGTTTAATGCAAGAAGTTTTTTTTCAAGAATATCTAAACTTTGGAATTTCTTGCCATCTCACTTTCTGATCGTGTCGATCTACATGGCTTTAAAATTCGCGTCAATAGACATCTACTAGGGGTGGAGGTTCCTTATTTATATACAGGTCTATATTCCTGTATTTCATGTAGCTCTTTGCACTTTAATTGCTTTGGAAAAATTTTCAAGTATGATTTGTCTTCTACAGCCTTGCTCTGAGAAAATTTGAATGAAAGATGATATATTTGCATACATGTCTCAGTTATTGCACTATTTTAATAAATTATTTATATTTCTGTTTCAGATACTCCGTAAGCTAAGCTTGGCTATAGTCATCAATTTGACAGAGCTTAATGATGTAAAATTAAATAAATAAGTATCATATCACAGTCATTCATTGTTTGACTTTTTTAATTGGTAGTGTATCGGACGTAGCAGGGTCATTCCACGCCAAAAAATGAAAAATATCATTCATACTCACGCAATTGGCTGATACTCACGAGAGATATAGTTTAAAATCTTGCTATTACAGAACAGAAAAATTATTTCGGTAACTGGTATAGTTTCCGAATTATCAGAGTTTGAAAAGAGTCTGTTTTGAATGTTAGAACTTTAGGGTAATTTTCGAGTCTTTATTTTTGGAAATGTTTAAACTAATTGAAGCTTTCGATGTAAACTTTTGCCAGTGGATGTCAGTAGATTCCAATTTAGTTGTTTCAAAAGTTCATTACATAAGAATAAATATTTTTTTACGTAGTAAGGCAACTTTCCGTAAATGCACTCACAGGAATTAAAATTGATCAAAATCTTAAAACTCTTATAGAAAAATAATAGTAATCAGAATAATCAAAATAAATTGGATTTTGAACATCCAACGTTTAAAATGAAAAATAATCACAAAATCTTTAAACAGAGTTAAAAAAACTTTAACAATTATCTTTCCAAAATAAAAAAAAAATAATGTCCTCAGAGATAGTTTGGTGAACATGCGTGTGTTTTCACGTTCGAGGTTATGTATGTGGCTATTTAAGGTGTTCCGATGATTCGGTAATAAATATATAGCGTTCTGTCTTTCTAGCGTTGGAGGTCAGATTTGAATCGCACGGAATGCCATTTTCATCCCGTGGGAAAGGAACGCTGAGAATACTCTTTAAACGCGGAAAGGATAACCTTATGCATCTTGTGACTTGTTTCAAGCCAGGGATTCCAGTTTTTACCTAGACGATATTCAATTCTCAATGCGCGGACATAGTTGGTTCCCAGTAGCAAACCATGCCTTTTTGGGTTTCTGGAAGTCCTTCGGTGGATTAATATATTCACCTACAAACATCCTGGGAATCGAGAGTTTCGGCATGCTTCGGCAAACAAGACATTGAAGCTTTTATGGTTCTGTAAATTATTTAAATTTCTACTAATATTGGTGGGCAATCGCTTAAAACAACTAAAATTTTTACACATTCTTTGACTGAGTAAGGCAAAATCACTATGCAACTTCCAACAACATTCAAAAATTAAACTATAAATTATAAAAAATATTTTTAATTTATATATTTCAGACATGCACAATGATAAGTCGTGATTTTACAAGTTGATCTTATCGCAATGCATGGTTTTCTTCTCTTGAAAAAAAAAACAACATATAACTAATCCATTGCTTTAATGCACGATCAACTTGGTACAAAAACTTTAATATGTTTCATATGTTTTTTATTTTGCCCGCATTCATCAGGTTTTCAATCTGATCCATGAGTATTTGTATTAGCTTTCACATACCTTTTGATACATAAAACGTAATATATACTATGAACATCTGGTAATAATGATAGACATAAGGGTTTATTTTGACAAAGAAGCGGCAAAAATCTATTAAAAAAACCCTTATTGCGATTTTCGCCAAACTAGAAATAGATTAGCTAAAATCAAATCTACATCTGCAGTCAGTCATTGTACCCTACTCAGTTACCGCCTAGGGTCTAGTTAACTATACCACCCTCTTGAACCTTCAGTGATATAACAAACGAACTTATTGCTTATCTGTTTATCGGCATAGCCTAGTAACATCACCATATGTAATTTTCTGTCCATCAACCTGTACCTTGGCAAAGCAGTTCACAGAAAGACAATCTGGTCTAGACGCGCTTTTAACAGTTTAATTTAGAAGTATCAATAGACGGTTATCAAGTTTGGAGTTACAAACAGGGCGCCTGAGTGCCGATAGTAGCTTATCACTGACTGACCGGAAAAATATCCCACAGCAAAACGCATTACAAGAAGTATAGGAAGGCATATAGGCAACGATTATACTTCAGCTGTCTGTTTCCAGTCCACCATGATCCCAGCAAACTGCTTCTGCAATGCGCCACACTTCCACAAACTAGGCCAACGTTCTACAAATCTGCAAATAGCGTTGTCAGGTTGTTTCAACCAGTTTCAGACAATTCGGACCTAATATTCGGGTAAATTAAAATATGGACGCATTTTGTCATTTATTGGAGTAATTTATTATAAAAACATCAAATCTTTTACCATTTGATCATATTTCAGTTTCTGGAAAGAAAGAAGGCAGATACTCACGCTGCGACAATTTTTTAATATCGACATGAAAAAATAAGTTCCTTGCGCGCCAAAATCAAACAAAAATTTTCTGTCAGTTTGACTGAAAAATTTATCAATTTCGGAGTGAAAGTAGTAGAATTATATGATATTTTCATAAAAATTGAAACACCTAGTTTGGAGCATGTAATTTCTGACAAAAAGCGTATGTCCGAATATAGGATTTCCGAATATGGTGAAAAAACAATATGGCCACCCGCTTCATTATTAAATACTGGTGATGAAATACCGACCAAAAAAAAAAAATAAATGCTAACTTTACATCAGATTGTTTTGTTTTTGAAGAAGAAAAATGCAGATTCATTACCGAGTGGTTCCAACCAGGTAGACGAACATGTTTCTTTGGGATATATATGTAATTATCCGACGTTTTGAATGTCTATTCAATGAGAATAGGCATTACAAACGTCGGCAAATCAAATTGTTTACATTTCAACAACTAACCAAAATAGTCAGAAGCAACTCTTTTGTCCATAAGTAGCTAAGTGTAAGTATAAGTAGTCCTCAGGTAGTCGCAAATGCCATGTTGAGCGTAATCCACTCAAATAAGTGGCGATAAAAATAAAATACTACAAAATTTAAAGTTTTATTTAAAATGTTATACATGTTTTTCGTCAAGTTTTCTACTCCAATGCAAAGTAGTGCTGTGACTCGGTTTTCACGAAAACAGCGAAAAATGATCTTAAAATTTTTTATTCTATTTTTTAAAGTTCACTTTTAGCAAGGCCAGAAGTAGTGCTTTAAAGGGACTTATTAACGACCGCCCAAATGGCAAAGAGTTAATACAATATGTAGTACCATCAACTGCACGCGTTGCGCAAAGCATCCCAAATGGCCCTACACCGCTACATTAAAGTGCAGCGAGTGGTATTTGCCTTGGGCGATCTACCATTTTCTGGTTCTTTTTAGTTTTCTCTTACGACGCGTAGGAGATGTTAGAACTATTGCATAGTCCGTACCTACATGGTATTTGAGCATAGCATAATCCGATCGGGTATCAGCATGTATCGCGATATTTTAGTCCTGTCGGTACGGGATACAAAATAGTCCAAACGCAATTCCTGCGTAAAAGAAAAAAAAAAGAAGTTTTAAATGATTTTAACTTCGCCCAGGGCAGATACTACTCACCGCGTCTTGTTATAGCAGTTCAGTTATTTTTTGGATGTTTGCCGCTTAGAGTGCAGGTGCTGGTACTATATCTTGTTGTAGGTCTTTGTGATTAGGTGACTGACTGTTAGTTGGTCCCTTTCACTGCTTCCGGTTTTACAGTGCTTTCAATAAAAAACAAAAATGCTTAATCAGTGACGGCTCATTTTGGAGCAATAGTATCGGCAGAAAATGCGGTATCGGTGCCTTAGTAGTTGTTGAGTTATTTTTGTTAAAATTACTGGTGATTGACCTTTATAATGTTTTTTAGATAGTTTTGCGTGTTTTTTAATACTGTTTACGTCTTGAATTCATCCACGATGTTTACATCTCTGATTGCTTATCCGGTAGGGAAGAGATTACTCTTTCTGAGCCTACTTCACAGCGTGTAAGTTTTGTTTTGAGTGATTGTGTTGACGTCGTAGTTTCAGTCAGCTGCTTGGAAATATCTGTCTTATGTGTTTGTTTTATAAGTGGGTTCTAGCGCAAGGCTAAAGGGAGCGTCAGTATTGGGAATGTAGTTAGTGCCGAAATAAGTTTTTGCCTCTTGATATTCACGGTTTTTCGGACTAAAAACATTACAGAGGTGATGGCCCCGGCTGATTTCCACTTAGATAAACAGGAGAAATTCAAACCTTTTCGACAAAAGGTATAATTTAGATATTTTTTTTCATTTTTTTTATAGTCACTTTTTAGAGTGGATCACCCTGTCCAAGGCCCTGTAAAAGCGGCCACTTATAGACGGACAGTGTTACAATTACTGGAAAGATACGATCTTTTCCTGTTCGGGTTCGCCTACCCAAGTAATTACACCCTGGGTTGAGTGGTGGGCATTGATAAGCCAGCCGGACTCGCCTGGGCTCGAACCCGAGACATATATCGGGTATTTGTGAAGCATCAATATGCTATCGGCCTGAAAATGGCTGATGCCGCTATTATTTTCTGTATGTGCCAGATACACAAAATATCAACTTTCCAACTGTTGAAGAGCAGAAACTAGGGCTGGAAAAAGTCGAATCATTCGAAATTCGCATCTGATTCCAATAATTTTTTCGAATCGGATCGAATCACTAATTTCATGTGAATAGCAAATATCCCATTTAACTCCTACAACTTGTATCCCTGATGGTTATCAAGAAATTAATAATTTATAGTGCATTTTAACTCACACTACATTGTCTAAGAGCAACAAGTTTCATATTTTAACGGCAGAATGCTATCGATGTTGGTCAAATTTGACCAAAAACAACAGCATTTTGTCATTGAGAATAACAATTCTAGTATATTTAGCATGTTTTTGTTCCTATGAACAATCCATGATTCATTCGATTAAATTGTGCTTCGAATCGATTCTAATCAACGAATCGAATTGCCCAGCCCTAGTAGAAACGAGTGGCAAATTGTTTACTTGGGAATGCAAATTGCTGTTGTTATTTTTATATAAAAAACCTCCCCCTGATTTGAGAAGGAAATAAGTTTCATATTTATTATAGTAATCTCGACTGTAAAATTGCGCGCACTTCAAGCTAATATTTCAAATTAACAACTGTATCTGAAAAAAAAATGGGATTACAGCATTAACATCCGAGAAAGCTATGTTTAGATCTTTTTCCCGAGCAAGTTAACATTCTTTTTTTTCGTGTATAGGATTTGTGTCAATAGAAATGTTTTCAGTCTGTTTTTTTCTTTGTGATAATATCCGTATTTTCAAATTGTTCAACATTTTTTCAGAAATATTACTCTTTGCGTCAGCATGTTTACGGGCATTGTTGTGGCGCGGAAATGATGAAAAGTTGATCAAAACCATAAAAAAAATTGCAAAGTGAAATGACATTCCGATATAGCACAATCCCCTACTTTTTAGCAAATATGGCTATGATAATATATGTCGTATTCAATTTTTCGAAAACTATTTTTATCTTTGAACTTGTAAATCTTTTAGCTTAAATATCTGAGCACCGAGTTTGTGTATGGTATGGGTATCGGCTCGTTTTTGAGTGTCGGTATAGGCATAATAGCTGGTAATCGGTGTGTCTTTATTTAGGGCTAGGCCATGCCCATCTTGATAAGAAACGCTCTAAAGCCCTTTTCCTATCACAATAATCCACTTGCAATTCATTGACGAAGGTTAAGTGCCAAGTCTCAAGGTAGTATATTTTCATAAGTTCATCTCATTTACAGAAAAGACTGCAGTGGCTTGAAGACGTCGGGCAATAGACGCGAATCGGCGATTAACCAAAGCCTTTTTGTGCCTCGCTATGTGAAAGGAAATAAGCAGAAAATGATGTAATTGAAGACAAGTGTTATAATTTATGAGGTAAAGTAAAGTGGAATATGTAGGGGAAAACATAAATTGATCAAGCACCGTTCCATAGTAAATAGATCCACTGGCGAAAGACGGGTGGTTCGAGAGGGGACCTTAATTTCAATAAACTTGAAATTTTGTTTCAAATTATTGTTCACTGACCAGATTACGGTTTGGGGCAACTCAGTTTGGTGGTTTAACCCCGTAAAGCGTGATCGTTATGTTTCGAAAAATCGAGATAGTTCGAGGCTTGGTCCATCCACCACGGTGTGTACCCTTCAGCAAAGCACCCCACGGATAGCTATAACTAGGGATGGAAAGTTTCCGGTAATTTTCAAGAGCCCGGAAATATTTTGTATAACTGCTTTTTAGATTGAAATCACCATAAAAGATATTTTAAACCATCTTTGTATGTTACCCCCTTATATAATTATATCTCATAATTAGACATCAATTGGTTTCAAACTAGGAATAGTTTGTCAATCTTGAACCTTGATGTCCCCGATGAATTTATCAAACGTAGGGCGTGCCAATTTGATTCGGTGATTTGAGTTGATAAGAAGAATATTTATTTTTAGAACTACTGTGCAAGAAACAAAATATCGTAAGGTCATGATGTAAACTTTGATTTGAAATATTAAATTTGAGGCCACAGCGATAATACAGAAAAGCCATATTCGTCTTTATCAACATAACATTTATCGAAATTTTCCATTAATTCCCAACTTATGCCAAAATTACCGATAGTGAAATACCTCCCATGGAAATTCCAGAAATTGTGCAACCTTAGCTGTATGTCACGTAGCCACTGCTAATGGCTTTCACTACCAACTATGCTCGGGGCACGGAAATATTAAAAAAAAAATCTGTCACAGTCTGACCATGACATCCCACGTTATTATGGTTTATTCGCGCCCTCCCAACCTAAATATATGACACTTGCGGAATGTTTTAATGCTCTATCAATCTCTCCCACAAAAACATCGCAGAGTTATCTTTATGCATTTAGTCTAAAATCCATCTGTCAAATTGTGTTTCTTTTTTTGAGTTTTATCTTAAATTCATCGATTCATATGCCTAACTTTTGCAGATTTGAAACAGGGAACTTCAAGGAAAGCCCGATTTCTACAACTTCCAGGTCAGAATATTGCAGTTTTATCATTAGTACAACTGTACTGTACAAACATTAGTAAAAGCAGTAAAATGACTGTTTTTAAAACAAAATTTAACTTGGCAACATCATAATAAAATAAATTGAATTTTTTGCCAAATACAGATAGTTGATGGAACGCGCTGCCATAAACAGCTAATATTTGACAAAATAAATAAAGAAACAGGTAAACAATGCGGTTCAAATTATGAATTTGCTTTACTTTAATCCCATTGTAGATAGTCTCCAACCTAAGGGTATGGATTAAAAAATCACAATTGGGAAGTTCTGATATTCCAAACTAATTTATGAGCAGATAAAAAAATGCCGTTCCTATTTCATTTTTGCGCGTAAATCTTTCAAGTCGCTCGATTTTTTTCTGAAATTTTAAGATTATTCACTCTAACTAAAATATAGCGTTGCGACACAGATTCATTATTGAAGAAAAAAAAAAAATAATAAAACACCTCTTAAAAATCACGAAATGGCATTCCAATGCAACACAATCCAATACATTCGTCAAAATTTAAACTATGGTGACATTTAAATTATGGGAAATAATCATCTTACTTCTAAACGGCGAATTTTAAACATTTTGAAAGTTGAGCTCTGAAGATTTTTGAGAGCATTTCTGCAATGTTGTTAGAAGAAGAGATAAATGCTTAAAATTGTATTTATGAATTTAATTTTAGTGCTAATTGTGGTATGATTGCTGAAATCTATCTTGAAAATTTTGGCGGGTTATAGTAGAAACCTAATAGCATATCCCATTGTATAATTTTTTTAATATTTTTATTCGATTTCTGCTCTTTAAAATAAAATATACAGTTCACAGTTATTTTTTCGGCTACTCATTAGAAAGTTGATAGCAAAATAATTGGATATTTTGGTTTCCTAATTTGAAGGAATGCAGTTGAAAAACATATATCTCAAATGCATTACGACAAACAGACTTATTGTGAATTTTGTGAAATTTGCGTTTTTGTGAAATTTGCGTTTTTGGCAAACCAGAATAATTTTTGGAGCTTTATTTATTGATTTTTATTGTCTGTCAATAGTAGTATGATTGTTGAGAATCCTAAATTTTTTTCTATGTTTTAAAATTAACGTTGTAAACAGTCAGGTTACCATATTCTATTTGAATAAAATTAAAAATTTAGAGATTTTTTCAATATCTGTTTCTTAAAATTCAATGGATCGACCGTTCGCAGAAATATCTTTTTTTTCTGCTTCACGCAAGTACATGGAATACAAAATAGCTTAATACTTAAGCTTTTAAATTCGAAAATGAGCAGTTTTTATTCAAAGATAGTCAACAATATTGGCTGCTTTGAATCATGATCAAACACACTATCTCAAATGTATCACGGACAAACAGAACGATCGATATTTTTAGAAATTTGCTTTTTTGGCAAACCAGATACATTTTTGGCGTTATAATTATAGATTTTTATTGTCTTCCATTTGTGGTATAATTGTTGAAAATCCTGAAAATTTTGATATGTTATAGACTTTGTCTTGAAAATAGTCTGATTAGCAAATCTAATTTTAGCTAATCTAATTTTTTCAGCTTCACAATAGTATATATGGTTAAATACTTGAGCTTCAGTTTTTTCTTAAAGATATGCAATTGAAAACTATTGCATATTTTAAATAATGAGCACATAAACTATCTCAAATTTATTACGACAAACTGAACGATTGTATATTTTTTTAGAAATTTACTTTTTTGTAAACCAGAATAATTTTTGGACCTATGTTAATTGATTTTCATTGTCTGCCAATAGTAGTTTGATTTTTAAAAATCCTAGAAATTTTGGAAATTTTAAGACTTAATTTGGAATTTGGAAAATTTTGAAAATAGCGATTTTTTCAATTTGTTTCTCCAAACTCAATAGTTTAATCAGAAATTTGCATTATCGGCAAACCAGGATAATTTTTGGAGCTATATTTATATACTAACTACTTGAAGAAAAGTAGAAAACTGGAAGTAAAGTGTTTTAATACTTATCTTTCTTAATCTAGAGATTGCAACAAAAGTACCGCTTTTACATTCTAAAAAGTAGTCTACCTGAAATCAACTAAAACAAACAGAACGGTCTAAAATCTAACCATTTTTCTCGAAGAGTATATTGTCAATAAGAACATTCAATGTAGAAAACATTCAACCAGGATAATATCTATGTGGATTCTAAGTGTCTGGATGTTGTGATAAATGGAGAAAAAAATCTTTGAAATTCAGGAAGGTTTCCGGAGTAAACTTAAAAATAGTTGGGTTAGCATAATCTATTTCTTTTATTATCGAAATTGTTCAATTTTGTTGGAGTTTCTTCACGTAAATATTCCTACAGTGTTTGTTGTTTGTTATAAACAGATGGGCATTCAGAAACATTTAATGAAAAACAGTTAGGGAGTTATAGCGTATTCTGTGACTATTGCAGATAAATAAAATTGTCACTTTTACACTTGAAAAATACGCTAAAATCTTTTAAGACAGATAAGACAAATAAAGCGTTCTTGGATTTTTTTCAAAAAATTATATTTTTGGGAAAACACAAAAGTTTTGAAGTATATTTATAGATTTTATTTGCCTGCATATTGTGGTAAGACTTTGAAAAATCTTCGAAATTATGATAGGTTTCCGAAGTTAGCTTTAAAATAGCCTGATGAGCATACTATATCCTTCAAAATTACAATATTTCCTATTGTTCTAGGGCGTTTTTGCATAAATTTTGCAACCAATTTAACTAATTACTAGAAGATATTTAAAAAACTAAAAGCAAAGTGTTTTAATACATACCTTTCTTAATCCCAAGGTTACATCAAAAATGAAGATCGCTTTTACATTCTTAAAAGTAGCTTACCTAAAATCAACTAAGACAAACAGAACAGTCCAAAATCGGACCTATTTTTCCTGAAGAATGTGATTAAGAGTCGCTGACAATAAGAACACTCACTGTAGAAAAACATTAAACTTCGATAATATATATGTGGATTCTAATTGTCTGGATGTTGTGATAAAATATTCGTAATTCGGGAAGGTTTTCTTAGTAAACTTAAAAATAGTTGGGTTAGCATAAGCTATTTGTTTAATTATCGAAATTGTCGATATTTTGGAGTTCCTTTACGTAAATATTCCTACAGTGTTTGCTCTTTGTTATAAACTGACGGAAATTCAGAAAAATTTAATGAAAATTCGATTGGGAGTAGTAGACTATTCTGTTAATATTGCAGTTATAAAATTGTCAATTTACTCTTTTGAGAAATGCGATATATCAAATCTGTTAAAACAAATAAAACATTCTTGGATTTTTTTTCAAAAAATTGTATTTTTGGCAAAACAGATAAATGTTTTGAATTATATTTATAGATTTTATTTGCCTGCTTATTGTGGTAAGAATTTGTAAAATCTTCGACATTTTGGAAGGTTTTCGAAGTTGCCTTGAAAATACTCTGATAAACATATCCTATCCTTAAAAAGTACATTAAGTCATATTGTTCTAGGGCTTTGTTGCTTAAATTTGATCACAAATTTAACTAACTACCTGAAGGAAGGTAGAAATCTTAAAGCAATGTGTTTTAATACTTATGCTAATTAATGTGAAGATTGCATCAAAAGTAAAGGTCGCTTTTACATTCTAATAAGTAGCCTACCTAAAATCAACTAAGACAAATAGAACAGTCTGAAATCTAACTCCATTTTCTTCAAGAGTTTGATTCAGAGTCACCGTCAATAAGAACATTCACTGTAGAAAACATTAAACTTCGATAATATATATGTGAATTCAAATTGTCTGGATGTTGTGCTAAGTCGCGGAAAATTTTCGAAATTCGGGAAGGTTTTTGGAGTAAACTTAAAAATAGTTTGGTTAGCATAATCTAATTTTTTAATTATCGAAATAATTGATTTTTGCGCAATTCCTTGAGGTAAATATTCCTACAGTGTTTGCTGTTTGGTATAAACTTGCGGAAATTGAGAAAAATTTAATGCAATTCCGGTTGGCAGGTATAGGTTATTCTGTGAATATTGCAGTTAAAAAATTTTTCACTTTTACACTCTTAAAAATACGCTATCTCAAATCTGCTAAGACAAATAAAACATTCTTGGATTTTATTTCAAAAAATTGTATTTTTGGCAAAACAGATAAATGTTTTGAACTATATTTATAGAATGTATTTGCCTGCATATTGTGGTAAGAATTTGTAAAATCATCGACATTTTGGAAGGTTTTTCGAGTTGCCTTGAAAATACTCTGATAAACATATCCTATCCTTAAAAAGTACAGTATTTCATATTGTTCTGGGGCTTCGTTGCTGAAATTTGATCACCAATTTAACTAACTACTTGAAGGACAGTAGAAAACTGAAAGCAATGTGTTTTAATACTTATCCTAATTAATGTGAATATTGCATCAAAAGTAAAGGTCGCTTTTACAATCTAATAAGTAGTGTACCTAAAATCCTAAAATCAACTAAGACAAACAGAATAGTCTCAAATCTAACTCCTTTTTCTTCAAGAGTTTGATTCAGAGACGTCGTCAAAAAGAACATTCACTGTAGAAAACATTAAACTTCGATAATATATATGTGAATTCTAATTGTATGGATGTTGTGCTAAGTCGCGGAAAATTTTCGAAATTCGGGAAGGTTTTTGGAGTAAACTTACAAATAGTTGGGTTAGCATAATCTAATTCTTTAATTATCGAAATAATTGAATTTTGTGGAGTTCCTTTAGGTAAGTATTACTACTGTGTTTGCTGATTGTTATAAACTTGCGGAAATTGAGAAAAATTTAATGCAAATCCGGTTGGCAGTTACAGCTTATTCTTTGAATATTGCAGTTAAAAAAATATTCACTTTTACACTCTTAAAAATACGCTATCTCAAATCTGTTAAGACAAATAAAACATTCTTAGATTTTTTTTCAAAAAATTATCATTTTGGCAAAACAGATAAATGTTTTGAATAATATTTATAGATTTTATTTGACTGCATATTGTGGTAAGAATTTGTAAAATCTTCGACATTTTGGAAGGTATTTCGAGTTGCCTTGAAAATACTCTGATAAACATATCCTATCCTTAAAAAGTACAGTATTTCATATTGTTCTGGGGCTTCGTTGCTTAAATTTGATCACCAATTTAACTAACTACTTGAAGGACAGTAGAAAACTGAAAGCAATGTGTTTTAATACTTATCCCAATTAATGTGAAGATTGCATCAGAGGTAAAGGTCGCTTTTACATTCTAATAAGTAGCGTACCTAAAATCAACTAAGACAAACAGAACAGTCTGAAATCTAACTCCTTTTTCTTCAAGAGTTTGATTCAGAGTCACCGTCAATAAGAACATTCACTGTAGAAAACATTAAACTTCGATAATATATATGTGAATTCTAATTGTCTGGATGTTGTGCTAAGTCGCGGAAAATCTTCGAAATTCGGGAAGTTTTTTGTAGTAAACTTAAAAATTGTTGGGTTAGCATAATCTAATTCTTTAATTATCGAAATACTTGAATTTTACGCAATTCCTTTAGGTAAATTTTCCTACAGTGTTTGCTTGTTTTATAAACTTGTGGAAATTGAGAAAAATTTAATGCAAATCCCGATGGCAGTTATAGCTTATTCTGTGAATATTGCAGTTAAAAAAATTGTCACTTTTACACTCTTAAAAATACGCTATCTCAAATCTGTTAAGACAAATAAAACATTCTTAGATTTTTTTTCAAAAAATTGTCATTTGGGCAAAATAGATAAATGTTTTGAATAATATTTATAGTTTTATTTGACTGCATATTGTGGTAAGAATTTGTAAAATCTTCGTCATTTTGGAAGGTTTTCGGAGCTGGCTTGAAATACTTTGATAAACATACCCTATCCGTAAAAAGTACAGTATTTTGTATTGTTCTTTAGCTTCGTTGCTTAAATTTGACAATCTATTAAACATACTATTTTGAAGACCAGTAGAACACTGAAGACAAATTTTTTTTAATAACTGTCTTTCTAATTCTGAAGCTTGCTTCAAGAGTATAGGTCGCTTTTACATACTAAAAAGTAGCCTACTTAAGATCAACTAAGACAGTCTTAAAATCAATCCCATTTTTTGCGAATACCTTGATTCAGAGTCGCTGTCAATAAGAACCGCTCATTGTAGAAAACATTAATTTTGATAATATATATGTGGATTCTAATTGTCTGGACGTTGTGCTAAGTCGCGGAAAATCTTCAAAATTCGGGAAGGTTTTTGGAGTAAACTTAAAAATAGTTGGGTTAGCATAATCTAATTCTTTAATTATCGAAATAATTGAATTTTGCGCAATTCATTTTGGTAAATTTTCCTACAGTGTTTGCTGTTTGTTATAAACTTACGGAAATTGAGAAAAATTTAATGCAAATCCCGTTGGCAGTTATAGATTATTCTGTGAATATTGCAGTTAAAAATCTCAAATCTGTTAAGACAAATAAAACATTCTTAGATTTTTTTTTTAAAAATTGTCATTTTGGCAAAACAGATAAATGTTTTGAATAATATTTATAGATTTTATTTGAATGCATATTGTGGTAAGAATTTGTAAAATCTTCGACATTTTGAAAGGTTTTCGGAGTTGGCTTGAAAATACTCTGATAAACATATCCTATCCTTAAAAAGTACAGTATTTCATATTGTTCTTGAGCTTCGTTGCTTAAATTTGACAACCTATCAAACAAAATATTTGAAGACCAGTAGAACACTGAAGGCAAATTTTTTTTAATAACTATTTATCTAATTCTGAAGCTTACTTCAAGAGTAAAGGTCGCTTTTACAAACTAAAAAGTAGCCTACTTAAGATCAACTAAGACAGTCTTAAAATCTATCCCATTTTTCGCGAATACATTGATTCAGAGTCGCTGTCAATAGAAACCGTTCATTGTAGAAAACATTAATTTTTAAAATATATATGCGGATTCTAATTATCTGGATGATGTGTTGTGTCGCTGAAAAATCTTCAAAATTCGGTAAGGTTTTTGGAGTAAACTTAAAAATAGTTGGGTTAGCATAATCTAATACTTTAATTATCGAAATAATTGAATTTTGTGGAGTTCCTTTATTTTTTAATATTCCTACAGTGTTTGCTGTTTGTTATAAACTTGTGGAAATTGAGAAAAATTTTATGCAAATCCAGTTGGCAGTTATAGCTTATTCTGTGAATATTGCAGTTAAACAATCTCAAATCTGTTAAGACAAATAAAACATTCTTAGATTTTTTTTTTAAAAAATGATCGTTTTGGCAAAACAGATAAATGTTTTGAATAATATTTATAGATTTTATTTGCCTGCATATTGTGGTAAGAATTTGAAAAATCTTCGACATTTTTGAAAGTTTTCGGAGTTGGCTTGAAAATGATATGATAAACATATCCTATCCTTAAAAATTACGTAAGTCCTATTTTTCTAGGGCTTCGTTGCTTAAATTTGATCACCAATTAAACTAACTACTTGAAAGAGAGTAGAAAACTGAAAGCAATGTGTTTTAATACTTATCCTAATTAATGTGAAGATTGCATGAAAAGTAAAGGTCGCTTTTACATTCTAATAAGTAGCCTACCTAAAATCAACTAAGACAAACAGAATAGTCTGAAATCTAACTTCTTTTTCTTCAAGAGTTTGATTCAGAGTCGCCGTCAATAAGAAAACTCACTGTGGAAAACATTAAACTTCGATAATATATATGTGAATTCAAATTTTCTGGATGTTGTGCTAAGTCGCGGAAAATCTTCGAAATTCGGGAAGGTTTTTGGAGTAAACATAAAAATAGTTGGGTTAGCATAATCTAATTCTTTAATTATAGAAATAATTGGGTTTTGCGCAGTTCCGTTAGGTAAATATTTCTACAATGTTTGCTGTTTGTTATAAACTTGCGGAAGTTGAGAAAAATTTAATGCAACTCCGGTTGGCAGTTATAGCTTATTCTGTGAATATTGCAGTTAAAAAAATGTCACTTTTACACACTTAAAACGCTATCTCAAATCTGTTAAGACAAATAAAAAATTCTTGGATTTTTTTTCAAAAAATTGAATTTTTGGCAAAACAGATAAATGTTTTGAATTATATTTATAGATTTTATTTGCCTGCATATTGTGGTAAGAATTTGTAAAATTTTCAACATTTTACAAGGTTTTCGGAGTTGGCTTGAAAATACTCTGATAAACATATCCTATCCGTAAAAAGTACAGTATTTCATATTGTTCTAGGGCTTCGTTGCTTAAATTTGATCACCAATTTAAATAACTACTTGAAGGACAGTAGAAAACTTAAAGCAATGTGTTTTAATACTTATCCTAATTAATGTGAAGATTTCATCAAAAGTAAAGGTCGCTTTTACATTCTAATAAGTAGCGTACCTAAAATCAACTAAGACAAACAAAACAGTCTGAAATCTAACACATTTTTCTTCAAGAGTTTTATTCAGAGTCGCCGTCAATAAGAACACTCACTGTAGAAAGCATTGAACTTCGATAATATATATGTGAATTCTAATTGTCTGGATGTTGTGCTAAGTCGCGGAAAATCTTCGAAATTCGGGAAGGTTTTTGGAGTAAACTTAAAAATAGTTGGGTTAGCATAATCTAATTCTTTATTTATCGAAATAATTGGATCTTGCGCAGTTCCTTCAGGTAAATATTCCTACAGTGTTTGCTGTTTGTTATAAACATGCGGAAATTGAGAAAAATTTAATGCAACTCCGGTTGTCAGTTATAGCTTATTCTGTGAATATTGCAGTTAAAAAAATGTCACTTTTACACTCTTAAAACGCTATCTCAATTCTGTTAAGACAAATAAAAAATTCTTGGATTTTTTTTCAAAATTTGTATTTTTGGCAAAACAGATAAATGTTTTGAATTATATTTATAGATTTTATTTGCCTGCACATTGTGGTAAGAATTTGTAAAATCTTCGACATTTTTGAAGGTTTTCGGAGTTGGCTTGAAAATACTCTGATAAACATATCCTGTCCTTAAAAAGTACAGTATTTCATATTGTTCTTGAGCTTCGTTGCTTAAATTTGACAACATTTAAAACGAACTATTTGAAGACCAGTAGAACACTGAAAGCAAATTGTTTTAATAACTATCTATCTCAATCAGAAGCTTGCTTCAAGAGTAAAGGTCGCTTTTACATAGTATAAAGTAGCCTACTTAAGATCAACTAAGACAGTCGTAAAATCTATCCCATTTTTCTCGAATACTTCGATTCAGAGTCGCTGTCAATAATAACTAATAGATAGAATAGATAGAATAACAATTAATTTTGATAATATATATGTGGATTCTAATTATCTGGATGATGTGGTATGTCGCTGAAAAATCTTCAAAATTCGGGAAGGTTTTTGGAGTAAACTTAAAAATAGTTGGGTTAGCATAATCTAATTCTTTAATTATCGAAATATTTGAATTTTGTGTAGTTCCTTTACCTAAATATTCCTACAGTGTTTGCTGTTTGTTATAAATTTGCGGACGTTGGGAAAAAATTAATAAAAATCCTTTTATGAGTTATAGCTTATTCTGTAAATATTGCAGTTGAGAAAATTGTCACTTTTACACTCTTAAAAATACGCTATCTCAAATTTGTTAAGACAAATAAAAAATTCTCGGATTTTTTTTAAAAAATTGTATTTTTGGCAAAACAGATAAATGTTTTGAATTATATTTATAGATATTATTTGGCTGCATATTGTGTTAAGAATTTGTAAAATCTTCGACATTTTTGAAGGTTTTCGTAGTTAGCTTTAATATAGTCTGATGAGCATATCCTATACTTTAAAATTACAATATTTCTTATTGTTCTAGGGCGTCTTTGCACAAATTTTGCTACCAATTTAACTAACTACTTGAAGACCAGTAGAAAACTGAAAGCAATGTGTTTTAATACTTATCCTGATGAATGTGGAGATTGCATCTGAAGTAAATGTAGCTTTTACATTCTAATAAGTAGCCTGCCTAAAATAAACTAAGACAAACAGAAAGGTCTAAAATCTAACTCATTTTTCTTCAAGACTTTGATTCAGAGTTTGTGTCAATAAAAACACTCACTGTAGAAAACATTAATCTACGATAATATATATGCAGATTCTAATTATCTGGATGTTATGGTAATTCGCGGAAAAATCTTCAAAATTCGGGGAGGTCTTCGGAGTAAACTTAAAAATAGTTGGGTTAGCATAATCTAATTCTTAAATTATCGAAATTGTTGAATCTTGTTGGAGTTCCTTTACGTAGATATTTTTACAGTGTTTGCTGTTTGTTATAAACTGGCGGACATTGAGAAAAATTTAATGAAAATCCGGTTGGGAGTTATAGCTTATTCTGTAAATATTGCAGTTGAGAAAATTGTCACTTTTACACTCTTAAAAATACGCTATCTTAAATCTCTTAAGATAAATAAATCATTTTTGGATTTTTTTCAAAACATTGTCATTTTGGCAAAACAGATAAATGTTTTGAATAATATTTATAGATTTTATTTGCCTGCATATTGTGGTAAGAATTAGTAAAATTTTCGACATTTGGAAGGTTTTCGGAGTTGGCTTGAAAATACTCTGATAAACATATCCTATCCTTAAAAAGTACAGTAAGTCATATCTTTCTAGGGCTTGGTTGCTTAAATTTGATCAACAATTTAACTAACTACTTGAAAAGGACAGTAGAAAACTGAAAGCAATATGTTTTAATACTTATCCTAATTAATGTGAATATTGCATCAAAAGTAAAGGTCGCTTTTACATTCTAATAAGTAGCCTACCTAAAATCCTAATTATCTGGATGATGTGGTATGTCGCTGAAAAATCTTCAAAATTCGGGAAGGTTTTTGGAGTAAACTTAAAAATAGTTCGGTTAGCATAATCTAATTCTTAAATTATCGAAATAATTGGATTTTGCGCAGTTCCTTTAGGTAAATATTTCTACAGTGTTTGCTGTTTGTTATAAACTTGCGGAAATTGAGAAAAATTTAATGCAAATCCGGTTTTCAGTTATAGCTTATTCTGTGAATATTGCAGTTAAACAAATTGTCACTTTTACACTCTTAAAAATACGCTATCTCAAATCTGTTAAGACAAATAAAACATTCTTAGATTTTTTTTCAAAAAGTTGTCATTTTGGCAAAAGAGATAAATGTTTTGAATAATATTTATAGATTTTATTTGCCTGCATATTGTGGTAAGAATTTGTAAAATCTTCGACATTTTGGAAGGTTTTCGGAGTTGGCTTGAAAATACTCAGATAAACATATCCTATCCTTAAAAAGTACAGTATTTCATATTGTTCCAGGGCTTCGTTGCTTAAATTTGATCACCAATTTAACTAACTACTTGAAGGACACTAGAAAACTCAAAGCAATGTGTTTTAATACTTATCCTAATTAATGTGAATATTGCATCAAAAGTAAAGGTCACTTTTAAATTCTAATAAGTAGCCTACCTAAAACCACCTAAGACAAACAGAACAGTCCGCAATATAACTTCTTTTTCTTCAAGAGTTTGATTCAGAGTCGCCGTTAATAAGAACACTCACTGTAGCAAACATTAAACTTCGATAATATATATGTGAATTCTAATTGTCTGGGTTATGTGGTAAGTCGCGAAAAATCTTCGAAATTCAGGAAGGTTTTTGGAGTAAATTTAAAAATAGTTCGGTTAGCATAATCTAATTCTTTAATTATCGAAATAATTGAATTTTGTGGAGTTCCTTGAGGTAAATATTCCTACTGTGTTTGCTGTTTGTTATAAACTTGCGGAAATTGAGAAAAATTTAATGCAAATCCGGTTGGCAGTTACAGCTTATTCTGTGAATATTGCAGTTAAAAAAATTGTCACTTTTACACTCTTAAAAATAGGCTATCTGAAATCTGTTAAGACAAATAAAACATTCTTGGATTTTTTTTCAAAAAATTGAATTTTTGGCCAAACAGATAAACGTTTTGAATTATATTTATAGATTTTATTTGCCTGCATATTGTGGTGAGAATTTTTAAAATCTTCGACATTTTTGAAGGTTTTCGGAGTTGGCTTGAAAATACTCTGATAAACATATCCTATCCTTAAAAAGTACAGTATTTCATATTGTTCTAGGGCTTCGTTGCTTAATTTGATTACCAATTTAACTAACTACTTGAAGGACAGTAGAAAACTGAAAGCAAATTGTTTTAATACCTATCTATCTCAATCTGAATCTTGCATCAAGAGTAAAGGTCGCTTTTACATACTAAAAAGTAGCCTACTTAATATCAACAAAGACAGTCTTAAACTATATCCCATTTTTCTTGAATACTATGATTCAGAGTCGCCGTCAATAAGAACTCTCACTGTAGAAAACATTAAACTTCGATAATATATTTATGTGAATTCCAATTATCTGGATGTTGTGGTATGTCGCTGAAAAATCTTCAAAATTTGGGAAGGTTTTCGGAGCAAACTTAAAAATAGTTGGGTTAGCATAATCTAATTCTTTAATTATCGAAATATTTGAATTTTGTAGAGTTCCTTTTGGTAAATATTCCTACAGTGTTTGCTGTTTGTTATAAACTTGCGGAAATTGAGAATAATTTAATGCAAATCCGGTTGGCAGTTAAAGCTTATGCGTTGAATATTGCAGTTAAATACGCTATCTCAAATCTGTTAAGACAAATAAAACTTTCTTGGATTTTTTTTTTTCAAAAAATTGTATTTTTGCAAAACAGATAAATGTTTTGAACTATATTTATAGATTTTATTTGCCTGCATATTGTGGTAAGAATTTTCAAAATCTTCGACATTTTTGAAGTTTTTCGGAGTTGGCTTGAAAATACTCTGATAAACATATCCTCCTATCCTTAAAAAGTACAGTATTTCATATTGTTCTAGGGCTTCGTTGCTTAATTTGATCACCAATTTAAGTAACTACTTGAAGGACAGTAGAAAACTGAAAGAAAATTGTTTTAATACCTATCTATCTCAATCTGAAGCTTGCATCAAGAGCAAAGGTCGCTTTTACATACTAAAAAATAGCCTACTTAATATCAACAAAGACAGTCTTAAAATATATCCCATTTTTCTCGAAAACTTTGATTCAGAGTCGCTGTCAAAAACAAGACTCACTGTAGAAAACATTAAAATTCGATTATATATATATGTGGATTCTAATTATCTGGATGTTGTGGTAAGTCGCGGAAAAATCTTCAAAATTTTGGAAGGTTTTCGGAGTAAACTTAAAAATAGTTGGGTTAGCATAATCTAATTCTTAAATTATCAAAATTGTTGAATCTTGTTGGAGTTCCTTTACGTACATATTCTTACATTGTGTGCTGTTTGTTATAAACTTGCGGAAATTGAGAAAAATTTAATGCAAATGCGGTTGGCAGTTATATCTTATTCTGTGAATATTGCAGTTTAAAAAATTGATCTCAAATCTGTGAAGTCAAATAAAACATTCTTTGGATTTTTTTTCAAAAAATTGTATTTTTTGCAAAACAGATAAATGTTTTGAATTATATTCATAGATTTTATTTGCCTGCATATTGAGGTAAAAATTTGTTAATTCTTCGACATTTCGGGAGGTTTTCGGAGTTAGCGTGAAAATAGTCTGATGAGCATATCCTATCCTTTGAAATTACAATATTTCTTTTTGTTCTAGGGCGTCTTTGCACACATTTTGCTACCCATTTAAATAACTACTTGAAGATCAGTAGAAAACCGAGAGCAATGAGTTTTAATACTTATCCTAATCAATGTGAAGATTGCATCAAAAGTAAAGGTCGCTTTTACATTCTTATAAGTAGCCTGCCTAAAATCAACTAAGACAAACAGAACAGTTTAGAATCTAACTCCTTTTTCTTCAAGAGTGTGTTTCAGAGTCGCTGTCAATAAGAACACTCACTGTGGAAAACATTAATCTTATATATGTGGATTCTAATTGTGTGGATGTTGTGGTAAGTCGCGGAGAATCTTCGAAATTCGGGAAGGTTTTCGGAGTAAACTTAAAAATAGTTGGGTTAGCATAATCTAATTCTTAAATTATCGAAATTGTTGAATCTTGTTGGAGTTCCTTTACGTAGATATTCTTACAGTATTTGCTGTTTGCTATAAACTGGCGGCGACATTGAAAAAAATTTAATGAAACTCCGGTCGTGAGTTACAGCGTGTTCTGTGAATATTACTGTTAAAAAAATTGTCACTTTTGAACTCTTGAAAAATACGCTATCTGAAATCTGTTAAGACAAACATAACATTCTTGAATTTTTTTTTCAAAAAATTGAATTTTTGGCAAAACAGATAAAGGTTTTGAATTATATTTATAGATTTTATTTGCTAGCATATTATGTTAAGACTTTGTAAAATCTTCGAAAATGTGGTAGGTTTTCGGAGTTAGCTTGAAAAACTCTGATAAACTTATCCTATAGTTAAAAAGTACAGTATTTCACATTGTTTTAGGGCTTCGCTTCGTTGCTTAAATTTTGCCACCAATTCAACGAACTATTTGAAGACCAGTAGAAAACTGAAAGCAAATTGTTTTAATACTTAACTTTCTCAATCTGAAGATTGCATCAAAAGCAGAGGTCGCTTTTACATTCTAAAAGGTAGCCTGTCTACAACCGACTAAGACAAAAAGAACAGTCATAAACTCAAACACATTTTTCTCGAAAACTTTTATTCAGAGTCGCTATCAATAAGAACTCTCACTGTAGAAAACATTACATTTTGAATATATATATATGTGGATTTAATTATCTGGAATTTGTGGTAAGTCGCGGAAAAATTTTCAAAATTCGGGATGGTTTTCGGAGTAAACTTAAAAATAGTTGGATTAGCATAATCTAATTCTTCAATTATCGAAATTGTGGAATCTTGTTGGAGTTCCTTTACGTAGATATTCTTACAGTGTTTACTGTTTGTTATAAACTTGCGGAAATTAAGAAAAATTTAATGCAAATCCGGTTGGCAGTTATATCTTATTCTGTGAATATTGCAGTGAAAAATATTGATCTCAAATCTGTTAAGTCAAATAAAACATTCTTGGATTTTTTTTCTAAAAATTATATTTTTTGAAAAACAGATAATTGTTTTGATTTATATATTCATAGATTTTATTTGCATGCATATTGTGGTAAGAATCTTCGACATTTTGGAAGTTTTTCGGAGTTAGCTTGAAAATAATCTGATAAACATATCCTATCCTTAAAATGTACAGTATATCATATTGTTCTAGGGCTTCGTTACTTAAATTAGACAAACAATTAAACGAACCATTGGAAGACCAGTAGAAAACTGAAAGCAAATTGTTTTAATACCTATCTATCTCAATCTGAAGCTTTCATCAATAGTAAAGGTCGCTTTTACATACTAAAAAGTAGCCTACTTAAGATCAACTAAGACAGTCTTAAAATCTAGCCCATTTTTCTCGAATACCTTGATTCAGGGTCGCTGTCAATAAGAACCGCTCATTGTAGAAAAGATTAATTTTGATAATATATATATGGATTCTAATTATCTGGATGTTGGGGTATGCCGCGGAAAAACCTTCAAAGTTCGGGAAGGTTTTCGGAGTAAACTTAATAATAGTTGGGTTAGAATAATCTAATTCTTTATTTATCGAAATAATTGAATTTTGTGAAGTTCCTTTACATGAATATTCCTACAGTGTTTGCTGTTTGTTATAAACTTGTGGACATTGTGAAAAATTTAATGAAAATCCGGTTTGCAGTTTTAGCTTATTTTGTGAATATTGCAGTTAAAAAAATTGTCACTTTTACACTTATACGCTATCTCAAATCTGTTAAGGCAAATAAAACATTCTCGGATTTTTTTCAAAAAATTGTATTTTTGGCAAAACAGATAAATTTTTTCAATTATTTTTATAGATATTATTTGCCTGCATATTGTGGTAAGAATTTGTAAAATCTTCCACATTTTTGAAGGTTTTCGTAGTTAGCTTGAAAATAGTCTGATGAGCATATCCTATACTTTAAAATTACAATATTTCTTATAGTTCTAAGGCGTCTTTGCACAAATTTTGCTACCAATTTAACTAACTACTTGAAGACCAGTAGAAAACTGAAAGCAATGTGCTTTGATAATTATCCTAATTAATGTGAAGATTGCATGAAAAGTAAAGGTCGCTCTTACATTCTAATAACTAGCCTGGCTAAAATCAACTAATACAAACAAAACAGTCTAAAATCTAACTCATTTTTCTTCCAGAGTTTGATTCAGATTCGCTGTCAATAAGAACACCCACTGTAGAAAACATTAATCTTCGATTATATATATGTGGATTCTAATTGTGTAGATGTTCTGGTAAGTCGCGGAAAATCTTCGGAATTCGGGGAGGTTTTCCGAATAAACTTAAAAATAGTTGGGTTAGCATAATCTATTTCTTTAATCAACTGAAATTGTTGAGTTTTGTGGAGTTCCGTTACGTAAATATTCCAACAGTGTTTACTGTTTGTTATAAACTGGCGACATTGAAAAAAATTTATTGAAAATCCGGTCGGGAGTTATAGCGTGTTCTGTGAATATTGCTGTTAAAAAAATTGTCACTTTTGCACTCTTGAAAAATACGCTATCTGAAATCTGTTAAGACAAATATAACATTCTTGGATTTTTTTTACAAAAATTGTATTTTTGGCAAAACAGATAAATGTTTTGAATTATATTTATTGGTTTTATTTGCTTGCATATTGTGGTAAGACTTTGTGAAATCTTCGAAAATATAGTAGGCTTTAGGAGTTAGCATGAAAAACTCGGGTAAACGTATCCTATACTTCAAAAGTACAGTATTTCACATTGTTTTAGGGCTTCGTTGCATAAATTTGTCCACCAATTTAACGAACTATTTGAAGACCAGTAGAAAACTGAAAGCAAATTGTTTTAATACTTATCTTTCTCAATCTGAAGATTGCATCAAAAGTAAAGGTCGCTTTTACATTCTAAAAAGTAGCCTACCGAAAATCAACTAAGACAAGCAAAACAGTCAAAAATCTAACACATTTATCTCGAATACTTTGATTCAGATTCGCTGTCAATAAGAACAATCAGTGTAGAAAACATTAAATTTAGATAATATATATGTGGATTCTAATTATCTGGATGTTGAGGTAAGTCGCGGGATAATTTTCAAAATTCGGGAAGGTTGTCGAAGTAAACTTAAAAATAGTTGGGTTAGCATTTTCTAATTCTTAAATTATCGAAATTGTTGAAGTTTGTTGGAGTTCCTTTACCTAAATATTCCTACAGTGTTTGGTGTTTGTTATGAACTGGCGACATTAAAAAAAAATTAATGAAAATCTGGTTGGGACTTATAGCGTATTCCGTGAATATTGCAGTTAAAAAAATTGTCACCTTTGCATACTTGAAAAATACGCTTTCTCAAATCTGTTAAGACAAATAAAACATTGTTGAATTTTTTTTTTTTTCAAAAAATTGATTTTTTTGGCAAAACAGATTAATGTATTGAATTATATTTATAGATTTTATTTCCTTGCATATTGTGGTAAGACTTTGTAAAATCTTCGAAAATTTGGTAGGTTTTCGAAGTTAGCTTGAAAAACTCTGATAAACTTATCCTATACTTAAGAAGTACAGTATTTCACATTGTTTTAGGGCTTCGCTTCGTTGCTTAAATTTTGCCACCAATTTAACGAACTATTTGAAGACCAGTAGAAAACTGAAGGCAAATTGTTTCAATACTTATCTTTCACAATATGAAGATTGCATCAAAAGTATAGCTTTTACATTCTAAAAGGTATCCTACCTAATACCAACTAAGACAAACCGAACAGTCTTAAACTCAAACACATTTTTCTCGAAAAACTTTATTCATAGTCGCTGTCAATAAGAACACTCACAGTAGAAAACATTAAATTTTGAATGTATATATGTGGATTCTAATTATCTGGATGTTGTGGTAAGTCGCGGTAAAATCTTCAAAATTCGGGAAGGTTTTCGGAGTAAACTTAAAAATAGTTGGGTTAGCATAATCTAATTCTTAAATTATCGAAATTGTTGAATCTTGTTGGAGTTCCTTTACGTACATATTCTCACATTGTGTGCTGTTTGTTATAAACTTGCGGAAATTGAGAAAAATTTAATGCAAATACGGTTGGCAGTTATAGCTTATTCTGTGAATATTGCAGTTTAAAAAATTGATCTCAAATCTGTGAAGTCAAATAAAACATTCATGGATTTTTTTTGAAAAAATTGTATTTTTGGCAAAACAGATAAATGTTTTGAATTATATTTATAGATTTTATTTGCCTGCATATTGAGGTAAAAATTTGTTAATTCTTCGACATTTCGGAAGGTTGTCGGAGTGTATATGTTGTATATAAATTTCGATAATGTATATGTGGATTCTCATTATCTGGATTTTGTGGTAAATCGCGGAATAATTTTTAAAATTCGGGAAGATTTTCGAAGCAAACTTAAAAATAGTTGGGTTAGCATAATCTAATTCCTAAATTTTCGAAATTGTTGAAGTTTGTTGTAGTTCTTTTACGTAAATATTTCTGGAGTGTTTGCTGTTTGTGGACTTGCGGACAATGAGCAAATTTCAATGTAAATCCGGTTGGGTTTTATAGCTAATTTTATAAATATTGCAGTTAAAATAATTGTCACTGCTACACGCTTGAAAAATACGTTATCTCAAATCTGTTGACAAATTAAGCATTCTTTGATTTTTTTTTTCAAAAATTGTATTTTTGGCAAAACAGATAAATGTTTTGGATTATATTTATAGGTTTTATTTGCCTGCATATTGAGGTAAGAATTTGTTAATTCTTCGACATTTTGGAAGATTTTCGGAGTTAGCATGAAAATAGTCTGATGAGCATATCCTATCCTTTGAAATTACAATATTTCTTATTGTTCTAGGGCGTCTTTGCACAAATTTTGATACCAATTTAAATAACTACTTGAAGACCAGTAGAAAACTTAAACCAATGTGTTTTAATACTTATCCTAATTAATGTGAAGATTACATCAAAAGTAATTGTCGCTTTTACATTCTAATAAGTAGCCTGCCTAAAATCAACTAAGACAAACAGAACAGTCTAAAATCTAACTCATTTTTTCTTCAAGAGTTTGATTCCGAGTCGCTGTCAATAAGAACACTCACTGTAGAAAACATTAATTTTCGATAATATATATGTGGATTTTAATTGTGTGGATGTTGTGGTAAGTTGCGGAACATCTTCGAAATTCGGGGTTTTCGGAATAAACTTAAAAATAGTTGGGTTAGCATAATCTATTTCTTTAATCAACGAAATTGTTGAGTTTTGTGGAGTTCCGTTTCGTAAATATTCCTACAGTGTTTACTGTTTGTTATAAACTGGCGACATTGAAAAAAATTTAATGAAAATCCGGTTGGGAGTTTTAGCGTATTCTGTGAATATTGCAGTAAAAAAAATTGTCACTTTTGCACTCTTGAAAAATACGCTATCTTAAATCTGTTAAGACAAATAAAACATTGTTGGATTTTTTTTTTCAAAAAATTGAATTTTTGGCAAAACGGATAAATATTTTGGATTATTCTGTTTATATTGTGTTTAAGTTTTCATATTGATACTCGAAATACAACTTTGCGCTAGCACTGAGAACTCGGAGTAACTTTTTCGTGGAAATGCTAGTGCAGAATTAACTGATTTCACAAACTTTATGAAGTTTTGGTCGATTCTCGCTCTCAACTGAGCAATCTTAACTAAAATCTGAAGATAACATAAAGATTTCGAAAAAAATAGAAATTACTTTATTCTTGAAACATCTTCTAATCGTTCAAAATGCTTTTAAATATCAAGTGGTTTTTGGAGGGCGTTTTTGACTTTATGATATATTTTTTATTTTACGATTTTCGAATCATATTTCTCTGACTCTTTTCATAAACGTGACGGAAAAATCATACGAATTAGGTATTGTGCTTGATATGTTTGTTCAAAAAGTGCAACAAAATCAGTTATATATATATATATATATATATATATATATATATACCCTATTAAAAATTTACTATAGAATACTATAAAATTACTATAAAAATTGTATAGCAATTTTATAGTAATTTAATAGTATTTTTTATAGCATTTTTATAGTAATTTTATAGAAAATTGGAACACATTTACTATAAAATCACTATAAAATTTTACTATAGGATTACTTTAAATTTACTATAGGATTACTATAAAATTACTATAGAATACTATAGGATTACTTTAAAATTACTATAGAATACTATAGGATTACTTTAAAATTACTATAGGATTACTATAAAAAATTACTATAGGATTACTATAAAATTACTATAGAATACTATAGGATTACTTTAAAATTACTATAGAATACTATAGGATTACTTTAAGATTACTATAAAATACTATAGGATTACTATAAAATTACTATAGAATACTATAGGATTACTTTAAGATTACTATAGAATACTATAGGATTACTTTAAGATTACTATAGAATACTATAGGATTACTTTAAAATTACTATAGAATACTATAGGATTACTTTAAGATTACTATAAAATACTATAGGATTACTATAAAATTACTATAGAATACTATAGGATTACTTTAAAATTACTATAGAATACTATAGGATTACTTTAAGATTACTATAAAATACTATAGGATTACTTTAAAATTACTATAGAATACTATAGGATTACTTTAAGATTACTATAAAATACTATAGGATTACTATAAAATTACTATAGAATACTATAGGATTACTTTAAAAATTACTATAGAATACTATAGGATTACTTTAAGATTACTATAAAATACTATAGGATTACTTTAAAATTGCTATAGAATACTATAGGATTACTTTAAGATTACTATAAAATACTATAGGATTACTTTAAAATTACTATAGAATACTATAGGATTACTTTAAAATTACTATAGAATACTATAGGATTACTTTAAGATTACTATAGAATACTATAGGATTACTATAAAATTACTATAGAATACTATAGGATTACTATAAGATTACTGTAGAATACTATAGGATTACTTTAAAATTACTATAGAATAATTTATGATTACTTTGAAGTATAGGGCACTATAGTGTATTGTTTCACTAGTTATTAGCTATAAATTACTGCTTTCTCGTTTCTATTGTTCCTCGAAGTCTTCTCGAATCCACCCGCAAAGTCGACAAGCATTACGACTCTGATTGCATAATAAATGTGTTTTTATTGCTGTAAAGGAAAATATAAAAAAGCGTAAAATTGTTTATGAATTACTGAAATAAAATAAATAAATTTGTAGGAATGTAGTGATAATGACTGCGAATACCATTATAAATGCATTAAAATTATATGAATTTAATAAAATATGTACAGTATGTGACATGCATAAAAAATCGTTCATGACTGATAGTTGTGCCTTTTAGTTTGAGCATATAATTTCCACGAAATAACATTTTAAATATTCTTTGATGTCTCAATCATTTCTTTCACAGTGTATTCTGAAAAGAAAAATATATTGGGGTTAAAAATGGAGTGATGGAATAAAGTTGAAAATCATTAATAACATATTAATAAATTCGACTTCCAGTACAAGCGAGAAGATTAGTGAAATAAACCCAATTCCTTGTGTGACACGCAAATAAAATACAGATTTGTCAAGATGTGAAAGACATAAAAGAAATATAAGTTGCCACATCTAAATCATTGGTTTAGGATTAAATTTTAATAATTCCATGTTAGTTTCATACATGGCTACGCGAACTGCTCATGAATAACTAATTTGCCAAAATGGGGAACTTTCACCCTTTGCAAAGTTAGTTTGGAGTACATATGAGTATAAGATGAAAATGTATCAACGTCGATCAGTTCCGAGTATGGAACATTCAACATCGCGTCGGTTCCACACATGGCCCATGCATATTGAGTAGATTTGCCTCTACACACGAAATTATAAATAATATACTAATCAAACTTGGACGTCGTATCGGGTAATAGAGGATTAAATTTAAATAATATCACGCATGTTCAATCGATCGTTTCCATCCATCGATTTAGAGTTTCATCGAATCAAGGCACAAGCTAATATTTAATTTCTTACAACTCAACGTGGTCTGCAGATGTTGTCACGTGTCTCACAACTGTATAATATTTTCCGAGCGAACGTGGGCCGCGAAGGGATAGATAAGTATTTGTATCATACGGTGCGTATAATGACAAGCAGTAATTATTATTTTACGCTGAAATGTAAGTGACTGTTTGTTGATTACTATTTGTTATTTCGGTATCTGAAACCGCAGTGTAAGCATATGATTCTTTCCATATGCCACTGATATAGCGCACCTCATGTATGGCACATAATTAAAATTAATGTTTTCAATATTAGGCCACGGCCACGACGTGAATTCAACAGATAAACACTACTATTATACATACACTGAACTGGCATTGCAAGACAATCAGTGAAAAGTTCAATAAGCAACATGTATGTGCGAATTCTTGTTATACACTTCAATCGAAAAGCCGACATATGGCGCCGATAACCGATAACAAATTTCAACAACGTGCTACCGCACAAGAGAAAATCAACTCAGTACTAAAACTTAGAAGTCGCCGACAAAGAGAGAGATGGACCACGAGTCGGTAAGACGCGAAACTTATAGTTGGTGTAATGTTACCAAGCACGATTTAGATATAGCATGAAATAGTAATATATATCATAAACTATTTGTTATATAATATTTTAAAACTAATTGAGGATTGTGAATAGATATCTCAAGGCTATTTACAGTGCTAATATTTCACAACCAAATTTGGACCGTTGACCATTCAACATTTCACAAGATAACCCGATATAAGCAAATAATTTTGTAATCGACGGAACGCACCTTATATATGACACATGATTGACAAGTAAACATATATACACTATATCATACATGAACATAATGAACATAATGAAATGAGACTGCGAGGCAATCGGTTATATTGGTCAAGTTCAACAGTCAATCATACGGTATCACAGGGTTTACCGGCCAAACATCTATTACATCCAAATGTGGTATCTGGTTAATTAAGGTGACAACTACCACGGTAACCACGGCCATGACGTGATTTCGGACCATAAACATGCATGCGTACGCTCAACATTGCAAGACAATCAGTTATAAAGTTGAATAATCAGTCGGCATCACAGGTGGGCGTAATGTATTTAACATAGCGTATCCCAAACATATCTACGATACAATAACAAATTCCAGTATCGATGCACTCAAACAACAAATCAATCAAATGAACTTTCACTTACCGGTTTAATTTATATTCTTGCTTTTTTATCTTCATTACTAGCAACATCAACTTGAACGTCGATTAAATTTCTAAAAACAAAATAAATAATTAACTGCTAGCTAGCTACCATTCGTATAATCATGCGCGTTTTACATGATGTTGGATTACAAAACGGGCATATGTTTTAATTGAGACTCCGAGAAATGACGCCGATAACGGAGAGCAAGTTTCGGCAACGCAACATGCAGCTGCAAAATTGAGACAAAACCAACTTGGCACCGATCTTCAGAAGCCGCTGACAAAGCGGCAGAAGGACCACGGAGTTGGCAAGACCCCGAAACTACAGTTGGTGTAATGTTACTGAGTTCCCTTTAGACACAGCATAAGAATAGCAAATATATATCACGGACTTTTTCAAACTATAACTCTATGGTATATACCCGGTACTGTTTCAGAACTGAGTGAAATTTATATGTTTTCTGCTCATTTGCCACCTATTCGTCATTTAACAACCCGATAAAAGCAAATAGTTCTGTATGCATATGTCACTGATGGGTCGCAGATCAAGTATGGCACATGAGTGACAGATAAAATCACTCATTTCAAAGTTTTATGTGCAATAATGTGATGCGCGATAGGTCATCAGCGTCAAATTGTCTCGTAGCAGACATTGAAAAACAATCGGTTAGGAAGTTTAATATTAATAATCAGCCAGCATCGCGGGTCGGCGTAACCTATTGAACATAACCTACTGACCAAATATACTTAAAACGATAAAGTGATAAATTGCTTCATATGCTACTGGATTAATACACGGGCATACAACGCAACATGCCGCCGCACAATAGGAAAAATTAACTCAATACTAAACCTAAGAAGTCGTCATATTTTCCAACTTTTACCAAAAGTTATTATGGCCCCCAAGCTTGAAAGTTCGAATTGAAATATTTTGCCAGTAAATAAAACAGCCCAATACAGTGTTATACAACATCAGCAGGAGCTGCCATTGAGCCAGAAGCGCCAAACCACGAAGGCCGTGGTTTCACTTCAGCCCAGATCTTTTAACCCAAATTTCTACCTTTGCTTTATACATACCTTGTTCATACTCCGCTTGCTTAACGTTAAAGATATGTTCCTGAAAATATTTGGTTATCTCATCTCATAATCCTTCCAATCTATTCCGTATAAATGTCTTTTCGATATCCATTGCGCCGAATATAACAAACACAACCGACGTCACAGCGTACATGTTCAAATGAACGCTAGCGTGATTATCGAAGCAAGAAGATTTTCACTTTATCTGACGACGATTATCACCGACTCGAGAGTCGCTATTTAGTCAAAGATACGCGTAAGGCGTCGGCACACTTAGTAGACCAACTAAAATGATCTTAAAAAATTAAAAAAATATATTATTACAATTGAAAGTCGTAAAGTTATTTACTATAAAATTTCTTCGAAATAATCACAATGGAAAGTCTTGAAACTATTTACGATAAAATTACTATAAAATTTCTTTGAAATTATCACAATGGAAAGTCTTAAAGTTATTTACTATAAAATTACTATAAAATTACTATAACTTTTTTTTTAAATTATCACAATGGAAAGTCTTAAAGTTATTTACTATAAAATTACTATAAAATGACTTTAAAATTATCACAATGAAAAGTCTTAAAGTTATTTACTATAAAAATTTACTATAAAATTTTTTTGAAATTATCACAACGGAAAATCTTAAAGTTATTTACTATAAAATTACTATAAAATTTTTTTTTTAAATTATCACAACGGAAAATCTTAAAGTTATTTACTATAAAATTACTATAATTTTTTTTTTTTAAATTATCACAATGGAAAGTCTTAAAGTTATTTACTATAAAATTACTATAAAATGACTTTAAAATTATCACAATGGAATGTCTTAAAGTTATTTACTATAAAATTACTATAAAATGACTTTAAAATTATCACAATGGAAAGTCTTAAAGTTATTTACTATAAAAATTACTATAAAATGACTTTAAAATTATCGCAATGAAAGGTCTTAAAGTTATTTACTATAAAATTACTATAAAATGACTTTAAAATTATCACAATGAAAAGTCTTAAAGTTATTTACTATGAAATTACTATAAAATTGCTTTAAAAAATTTCACAACTTCTTCTCTTAAAGTTGATTACTATAAAATTACTATAAGTTTACTATAAACTTATAGTAAGTTTATAGTAATTTTATAGTATTCTATAGTAAATTTTTATTAGGGTATATAATCTAATATATTCATTCCACAAAAATAAAAATTGTTTTTGTTAGAATATAGCCCAACGTCTTCTGACAATATTGAAGTTTTAACTTCGCCTCAGCTTGGCATTTTTGAATAACTTCTCTTGAAGTTGAAATTCTTTATTGAGTATGATGTATCTTCGAGTGATGGGTACGGAACACGGACGTCTCAGCAGAAGGGATTAGGTGATAACGTCAACGACGACAAAGTCTTTGAACGACGTCGCCTATGGCGTGATCAATATTGAACTTACACTATGTTGGCGACTAAGCAGCGGATGGAGATTAACAACGGGCGCGAAGTCCCGGTGTTTACGACGACTGCATAGCAGATTGAAGAACTTGGGTTCAAGTCTCGGCATGTCAGGACGTTAAACCATGTCATTTCTACTTTGTTGAAATCGGGAAAACAAGACAAATCTATTTATGTAAAAAATATACCATTTTCCTTAAAATTTTGTCTCACTCTACCACGCCGTATTGAATTATGTGGAGCAGGTCTCTGACATTTTGTAGATTTTATTTACTTGTATTTGCAAAAAAAGAATAAATATATATCTAGTGAAGTTGTTTGTTTCGTAGTGTTGTAAAGAATTTTTGGTGGATAAAAAGTGGAATGTGGCGTACACAATTGCTGCGATAAATTAACTATACTTCTGTCACGGTGTATGATTCCAAGTCAAAATAGCTGGTCGAAGTAGAACTACTGCTGTCATTACTGCTATTGGGCTGAACCAGATGTCAATCGTCGATCACAAGCCTACTTTAAAAATCCTAAAAATTTTTGTGCGCCTTTGACGCACAGCGGTTGTTACACTTGTTCAGCCCGTTTCGAGTCATGGAGCACCATTTTTCAAAAGTAATTTTTGTTGGACTGTATCTTGATACACAACAAAGCTATTTTCTCTTAACAGTTTTGCCTGAGGAACGTGCGCCTGCTTTACCGATTTAGAAAGAACTATTACGCGACAGGATGTGCGTAAAGCGATATGAAACTTTAACAGCCAGAATCCGCTTATAGCACTCCGCCATGGCAGTTCGGTTATGTATGGGATATATTCTGCTTATGGATCAGATTCTGTCAAAGTGACTTCCTTCTCCTAGTCCGCCCCCACAGATAGAAGGGGAATCCTCCACCTACGTGACTTCGTAATTCGACGCCCCCACAGAAGGAAAGGGAATCCTGGACCTACGTGACTTTGTTATTTGATTAGTGGCAAAGGAGTTGTGAAAACAGTCAATGAGTGAACTGTCTTGTAGTTTTGATTCTCTCTCTCTCTCTCTCTCTTTCTTCAAAAATTCATTCAAACAGTAATCATATTTACAAATAAACTGTTCAAAGCTTGAGTGCTTGTCCAATTTTTGTTACTATTTTCAGCAACCGATTACATTTGATATAAAATTCTTTCATTTTTTTAGATAATTTGGATTATTCTGTTTTACGTTTTCATATTGATACTCGAAATACAACTTTGCGCTAGCACTGAGAACTTGGAGTCACTTTTTCTTGGAAATGCTGATGTACATACAATTGACTGATTTCACTATCTTTATGGAGTTTTGATCGATTCTCGCTTGCGTTATGGCGCCAACAGCTGAGCAATCTCAACTAAAATCTGAAGATAACATGCATGGTCTGTGCCCCCACAGATAAAGAGTGAATCTCCCCTGCACCTTACGTACGTGACTTCGTAATTCGACTGCACTAACCGACAGTCCGTTCTCCGATGGGCGTGTGAATACCGGCCGAGGCACACGAGTAATTAATCTAATGGCTTTTTCTACATTCGCGACATCCGTACATATGTAGCCGACTACTATTTATTACTGTACGAACCGAGCACAACACACGAGGCACCGCACCGAGATTCGAACCACCGACCTCACAACTATCAAACTAACACAATAACCACTACACTAACGTTGCCGACGAAAATCCGAAGCCTGTTAACTCCTTTACAACCAAACAATAAGCGTTTTTTTTTTTTATCAAGCTCGAGCCACAGAAGGTGCGTGCTTCATCGGTCCGATCAACCTGTGCTGGCGCGTGCTGTATTTTCCTCATTTATTTTTTTTTGTTTTTTTTCGTCTAGAACCAAGGTATAAGTAGACAATTTAGAAACTCCCATTGCGGTCATTGCGGCGCAGTGTGCAAAGCGTGGCATTGTCGCCGTTGGGGGCGCAGGTTCGATACTCACCAAAAGCGCCTTTTTTGAACTAAAAATCCAGATAGTACCTTTATATTAACAAATAGCTTGCCTGCCGATGTACTTCTATGTGGTGTAATGGTTGCGGGTTATACGTGTCGTGCACGGTGTCCCACGTTCGAAACCCCCTCACTTTTGATCAATATAAAAATGTGTTATATATGTATATTAAAAATAAACGGCTTTCAATGTGATGCAACGTTGGAGTGTTGAGAAGGTGTTGGATAGAGACCAGCAGGTTCGACTCCGCCGACCGCCGCTTTCAGTGATTATCTATAATAAAAGGTGGAAATACTTATCTCCTAATTAAACCTTCCTTCAAGTGTCGCGGCCGCGGTGCAGTGGATACGTCGCCGGCATGGTGACTTAGGGCCCCTGGGTTCGGAGTTTACCGGATTCTATGTGTCTATTTTTGGGCTCAATGATATGGAGTCCAATAATTTATAATACCTGTATTGGAAACAAAATCATGTCTCGTGCCATTGGCGCAGTAGCTGCGATATACGCTGATAATCCTTCAGTCAAGGGTTCGACTCCCATCGTCCCAAACGAATTTTACCTTCTTATTAAAAAGTTCAAAGTACATATATGTGTTCGAAGTTGACGCAGCTTCATCTCGCTTCCTCGGCGTAGCGGATATAACGTGGCATAGCGGTGCACTCTGTCTCGCGTTCGAACCACATCGAATCTTGTCGTTTAGGCAATTCCAAACTCCTTTTAGTCGTAGCGGCCCAACTTAAACGGGAAAAAATTATCATTCAAATGAAAACAGTATATTATATATAAGAGGGGGAGTTAGCTCAATGCGCTATGCATTAGGACGTCCAGTCATACACTCCATGTTCGAAGCCGCTGAACGTTGGCAGCCATGAAAGTTGGAAGGTGCGGCGGCGCCGAAGGCGCCGCGGCCGGCCAGGGGCCGGCCCATAATACACTAGGGCGACCTTAATGCATATAGATCTACCTTTTTCTGCACTTATGAAAAACTTAAATCCTCAAAAACGAGGGATTTGGACTATTTATTTTCTTACTATCTATCCCGTTTACATCCTACCTCGCTTAAAAATAATGCTATGAATAAACATGGACGAAACTTTTGACTATTTTTAATTTTATTGCCAGTAAACAAAAACACATATGAAGATTCAACAAATGTTAAATCTGCAACGTGCTATATAAACAAAAAAGCGTCAAAACAAATCAGACTTACTGGTCAAAGTTTGTCAGGAATGCGTCACTGAGGGATTGTGCCGTCAAGACGCGGTTCATCAGTGATTCAAACTTGATAATATGGAAATTAGGAATTAGCATATTAGCAACAGGAAATGGAAGGTAAGTGTGTATGCTTCTAACATCGCCCGGGTCAGATACCACTTACTAAGAAACACTTCAGCAGTTCAATCCTATAAGACATGTTCTGCATTTATGTTACTGCACCAATGTTCGCAAGTTGTTGTTCCTCTCAAATGCTCCGAGCATTGGATCGTACTACAAGTTTTGGTCGAAGAGGATTTGGATCGTCAAACTTAAGATTCCATTATTAGCTCCGGGAGTAAAATTTTTTAAGAATTAAAACATACAATTGTCTTCAGTAAACAAAAGCAAATAAAATTGTATTAACAACGCGGAATTTCAAGAAAAAGGACTATGTTTCAGTTTTCGCAAAATTGCAAACATTCGAAAATTGTCAATAATATATACAAGCCTCAGAAATGTCGCAATAATCAACATATTATTCAATTGTTCCGGGGGAAGTGAATAGTAAAAATAATAAAAAGTAAATGGAGCGAATATTCGAGGCAAAGTATAATATGGATTCAAAATAGGATAGGATTTAATATTCATCCTGCGGGAAAGGAAAGCCTAGCATTCAGCTTAATCGTATGGCAAACTAAGACCTCTGGTGCAGATATTCCGAATCGGGTGAAGGTTTATTGCTTGTCATAATTCTCATTTGTTCTGTGCGTGAATCTGGTTGGCGGAGGAAGCCGTAAACAGGGATAACGAAAACCACCGTACACCGACGAGGTCTCCAGCCGACTTCTCGTATATAATCACCATCCTTCACGCGATTCCAACTCGGACCATGACGATCAGAGAGATGCGTAGCATGAAACGCATTCCCAACGCTTTTACCGATCGAGTTAATCGGGCAAATTTGCAAACCGCCTACGCGATACTTTAACAAACAAACAAATTAGAAACTGAACAGTAAGAGAAAGTGTTAGGCGGTTTTATCATCGCTCAGGGCAAATACCACTTTTGCACTTTACCATGAAGTTTAGTTATTTATAGAATGTTTTTCGCGTAGAGTGCAGTTGCGGGCAATTTATCTTGTAATATATTTTTGCCATTTTAGTAGCCGTTAGTTGGCTCCTTTTAGGCACTGCTTTCGGCCTTGCATAGAGCGAATTTCTATATGAGATAATAAATAAAACGTTTTTGCGTCCCCTCGACGCGGGTTTTACTCTACTTTTTCAGTCATAGATGGGGTAACTCAGTAAGAAAAAGGACCTTCTACTGCAAGTATCCAGTAGTAAATGTAAAAAAGAATGAAAATAAAAAATTACGATTAAATAGTACGTGAAAGAACATTGGCTCTTAAACCTTTTCTGAACCAATCGTGGAGTACAGATAAATATGGCGACTCATTAATAATTTTTCGATCAGTGCTACTGAAATAAAACCATAAGATCGACTTTTTTGACAAATTATGAGAAGTTGATGGAACATATCGCCAAGGTGCGGTGCTTCAACACCACATAAAATTGAAAAATATACAATTACTGCGATTGAATGGGTATTTCGTTATGTTTTTGTAATGGAAGGAATTATGATAATATAAAAGTGCAAAATATCAATAACATTATAAACTGAACGTGATCTGAACTGAATATAACCTAATGCCAAACAACTTGACGGCCTTTTTACCTTAAAACCGATATCTTTTTTATAAAACCAAGCCATATTTTACTTTATGTTGGTCAACTGACTGTTTTGCCTCCTGCCCAAATGGGATAGAAAAACGCTAGAGATGTATGGTATCATCAATTGACTAAGGAATCTGTATTTTTATTTTTGCAATAGGAGTTATTTCTGTCGCTGACAAGACATTTTATGGTGACGACGCTCCGCGATGAAACCAAATGATGACGACGCTTCATGACGAAATAAGCTGATGACGATGTTTCATGGCGAGTTGAACTGATGAAGACGACGATTGATGACGGCATAAACTGATGACGATAATTCACCACATTTGTGGCGTCAGTGTCTTTGAAACTGAAATAAAAAAATAAACAAATATTAAAACATGCTTAAACGAAAATAAGACCCTTGCCTTCATTTATATTGAAATAGGAAAATAGAGCTAACAACTGTTTATTCATCTCTTATAAAACCGATGAAACTTGTTAGCGCTATTCATGTTTTTGCAATATTGCTTACATTATAAATTGTGTCAGATGGACACGGATTTATGAGCCGTACTTTCCGAACCCGAAACCGAGACCTGTAACCTTCGTCTAATAATTAAGGATACGATAAGGAGCACAAAAATATCAAATTCAATTTCTGAGATGCTCATTTGATTTGATTTCGGACCAAAATCATCCATTTATTTTTAAGCAGACACGCCCACGCTGCTACCTGAGCAGTGAGTCATTCTTAACTTATTCTTGTATTTTGTTTTGATTTTCAACTTGACTGATAACTCATGAGGTAGCTGATTAAATTGGATTTATAGTTAATGGCTGCCACAGCTAGTTGTGTAGCTACAGTGGATCTATAAATTAATTTTATATTTGGTATTTTGCAGAAAATTACTGCTGCGTGGAATTATAAGCCGGACTTTCCCGGAATCGAACCCGAGATCCTTAACTTTGGAGACAACAGATAATAAAAATCAAAACAATTTATATCAACTTTTGTTTTTGAAATTATTGTTGTTAAACATGGATGTGCTTTATAATTTTATTTTGAACCAGAACGCTTGATTGATTTATTGATTTAGTAACAGATATACCCATACACGCCACTATTTGAGAAGCCAATCATTTTCTACATTGCATTTGTTAAGCACGAGCCAGAAAATACCTCAACTTCACAGAGTGATCCTTGTTTTGATTTTCTACTTGACAGATAACGTTCGATGTATCTGATGAACTTAGATTTAAAGTAATGGCTGCCAGTTGTGTATCTACGAAGGATGTGTCGAATATTTTACAAAATTACTCAATGGTATTTCGCAGAATATTGCTGCTAGATCTGACAGACAAACATTGCTGCGCATGTCTCAAGCAAACGAGTCATTGATGGATCGCGCCCCCAAGGTATGGGGCATTTGCGACTCAAAGTTACTGCTACTATATACAGCAGTGGGAAAGCGTAAATGGCAATTTTAGGTAATACTTATATTTAATCATATTTATTTCATATTTATAATAAACAATATAATATATAAGCTGCATTGGTAATACAAAAATCTGGTAATAAACCCGGTGACCATAGGATTTCACCCAGCGGGATTACACCCAATAAAATTACACGCGCAGTGATTTTTATCGTGGAATTGCATCCAAACCTCTCGCTTCTTTTCTCTGGTTTGAAAGGAAGGTGGGCGGGCTTGCGTTTCCTAATATTATTATACTTCTCTTACCATTCACTTATATCCACATTTCGCTTAAAATTGATTTAAAAAATATTCTATTCAACTCTTAGGCTTCATTGCAGGACCTGCGCAGAAATGATTGTTTCTCCAATCCAATTTCCAGTCTATATAAAATCATTCGGAACAGGTTTTACAAATTATAGTTTGTTGAGTATGGGCCATTGGTGGAGCAAGCCGTAGCGTTGCGGTCCATCAATAGCCTATGCTCTAATTTGGGTTAGTAATTGAATTTATGAGGAAATTTTTTCTGTCGTATAATAATTGGATCATAGTATAATATTGAATTTTGTGTAAAGAAGGCATCAGCCGATCAGCCAACGAGGCATGGCGTCGCAAAGGCTTGATGGTTTATCTGTGGCTCATGCTTGTGATGAATTCACAAGGTTCTGTCGGGAGAGGATTAGTATTGATTTCAAAGGTCCTGTGGCTGAGAGAAGGCGTTATTTGCTTGGAATAATAGACGAATATAGCAGATTTCCATCTGTCTACCCATGTAATGACATGTCCACAAGTACCGTCATCAAGTGTTAATCATCTTTATTTGTCCTAGTAGGGCTCCCCGAATACGTAGATATCGACCGAGGTGCCTCATTCTTGGCGAAGGAACTAAAGGATTTCCTAAAGAAGAGGGAGCATAGCTACGAGTAACACTACTCTCTATCATACTAAAGAAAACTCACATGGCGAAGCAGCAAATGCAGATTTTTCAATTTCTAGCTAATATCCATGCTTGGTAACTCACTGCCGGATTGGCTGTTGAATGGCGGAACTGAATATGCGAAAATTTATACGAACTAAAGTGTTCCATTTTGCGAAGAAGTTGAATTGATTGAGCAAATCATAAGAATAAGATATCTTAATGGGAGAGAGTCCACTGTTTTAATAAATGATTTAGCCCGTTGACCTAAAACTGAAACAATTGCCCGGAAAGAAGCTTGAATGAAAATAAACGTGAAATTTTGCCTAGTAAACCTTTAGATGTTAATACTGAATATGAAAGTGATGACTCCAATATTGATTTCAATACGAAAACAGAAGCCTCCCTCGCTCCCGAAGATGCTGGAATAAAGTCTTCTTCGGTCGAGAGGATGCTATTCTTTTACGTAGGTCTACTCGAGTGAGAAAGGCGTCTGATCGTTACGCCGATTGGGTCTCAAATTGGTTATTAGATTTATTTTCTATTTAATGACATTTATTGGTGTTTCCTTAAGTATGCTTTTGTAAACCTTGATCTAAATAATTTGTAAGTCGGGGAGTAGGTGATGAATTCACAAGGTTCTGTGGGATACTGGCAAGTCTCCCCTGTTAAGTTACATTTGACTGTTGACGTTTTCATCTTGACGTAAAATGTCCGTTCAATTGACCTTGTTTTGTCATACCTTATTTGTCGTCTTTGGAGCGTGCTGCGCATTTCAAGCTAATATAAACCTGGTATATATGTTGTGAATATTCTGATATAGGTTCACCATAATAATAACAGAATAAGTAATAAAAAAAAATTGCTAAAATTGTTAATTTGGTAAATTGAATCTTGAAAAAGTTAAAATATTGGGTTATATAAGAAAAAATATTGCATGATGGACAGCGTCGGCAATGCGCGGACTATCTGGCATGCTCAATTTAAAGAAAACTATTGTATGGGGCGCTGATGGAACGCGCCACCAAGGCCTATCATCTCTTATCAGATAAATGAATCCACCAGATATCGGAATATATCTCAATATAGCAAGGCATGTTTCAGTTTTATGCTTTTGAATCAGTGCGCAGTAACGTTCAGAAACTTAGGCCGCATTACTCATGTTCCGAATATTTTTATAGTTTCTCGAAATGGGGCCAGGTATCTGGCCAGGCATCTGGCCTCGACGATGAACTACTTACGTTACCATAGGGTTATAGCGATGTCAATTTGAGAATAAAGATTCCTTTCGGATACTCAGACCTATGATTAGGTGTTTTCGAATTATTTGCTATGGCCTGTTCGTAAACCTACTGAGGGTGGAAAATGATTTTGCCTTTTGTTAGCGATATTTATGATTTGACAGGATTCCTTAAATTGGTCTAAACTAGTTCCTAGAAACGAGGAGAATTAAAATTATTTCCTACGTGTTCAACCCACCAAATAATCAAGCCCGTTTGAAGTCCCTTTCGGTAATCGATTAAGAATTTGCGTCGTCACGTTTGAACATTTTCTTGCACCTGGCCGGAACCCATAACGTCCTGAACAATAAAGAAATTAGTTAAGTGCAGCCACTCCTGAATCCTCACAGGATAGTAAAAAATAACAATATATATATTAGGTTGCCCGGATAGCGCAGTCGTTGAAGGCGTTTCGTGTGAGATGATTATATGCGAGATTGTAGGACACCTCGCCGGCGCCAGATGGATTAAGTAACCGATGGTTGAGGCTTCCTCCACTAACCATTTCCATACAGAGGAAAAATCTGCAAACGATAATGCAAATTCTCATCTCCGACTAGGAAATGGTATCTGCACGCGGGGTCGTGGTTCACCATACGCCGTGTTTTTGGTTTTCCTTCCCCGTGGGAGAAAAATCAAATCCTATGATATATTGCTGTAAATTTAGGATTTTTTGTCAAAGTTTATGTTTTACGAGCATGCATGATGTATAAAGCAGGCCGCTGTCTACTGTATTAGAAATGCAATATTACTGCTGGCAGTAATTTTACATGGTGAATTGTGATAGTGAAATAAAAGCTGTAATATCGACTAGTTCGACAAAATCATGGTTATTGATGAAACACGAAGCCTGAAGCGCGGTGTATCAACAAATGTTACTTGACATGAACATCATCAGCTAAGCGGTTTAGATTTTTCAAAACATACAATTACTGCAAATGAATGATGCGAACGCCACACTTTACAAAAATGTGTATTACCAAATCACATACAGTACCTTTCAATCGAAACAAATCCAGTTCCAAACATATCCATCCCAATTTTTTGAACTTCCACAATTTGTATTTCCTATTTTGTTCGCATCACCAACCCAACACAGCAGAGTACCAGAGCACAGAAACGATTGGCTGCAAAGTTCGTAACTTAAAGCCGAATAATACGCAATTTATATTCCATGTGCATATATTTACTGAAACATCACTGCAAAAAGCCAGACGAGTCACATTCAGCACTTCGTGTTTTTATATTGTTTACAACTGCAAATGTTTGGTCGTTATCACAAATGCAATGATTGTCATTAATTAGTGCACATCGATTTCCATGCACGCTGACAAGTCACAAGTATTTACCTGGGCCGTTTTATCCATGTTACCTATCCTACTCACTATAGATTGCGGCCCTAAGTTGACAGCCGTGGAAGGAGGCCTGCCTTTAACACACTAGGGCGACCTTAACGATTGTATATACATCTACCTTTTCTGCACTTCTGAAAAACTTCCAATTCTTCAAAAAGGGGAATTTCGACTGTTTTCCTGCCTCGCTTAAAATAATGCTATGAATAAACATTGACGAAATTTTTGACTCTATTTTCAATTTTATTGCCAGTTAACAGAAATATACAGATGAATTTCAACAAATATATTAAAGCTGTAACAAAAAAGCGTCAAAACAAATCAGAAATATGTGTCAAAGTTTATCAAGAATGCGTCACTGGGGCTTCATGCCGTCAAGGCGCGGTTCATCTGTGACTCAAGCTTGATAAAATGAAATTTGAAATTAGGAATTAGCATGTTAGCAACAGGAAATGAAACGTAAGTGTGTATGCTTTTAACATCGTCCGGGTCAGATACCACTTACTAAGAAATACTTCAGCACTTTAGTCCTATAAGGCATATGTTACTCCACCAATGTTCGCAAGCTGTTGTTTATCAAAGGTGCTCCAAGCATCGGATTGTACTTATAAGTTTCAATCAGAGAGGATTTGAATCGTCAAATTTAAGACTCCATCATTAGCCCCGGGAGTAAAAACTGTTTGAATTGCAACATAAATTGTCCTCAGTAAAAAAAGCAAATAAAATTGTACCAACAACGCAGAATTTCAAGAAAAAAGACATGATGGCGGCGACGAATCATGACGGCATAAACTGATGACGATAATTCACCATATTTGTGGCGCCAGTGTCTTCAAAACTGAAAAAAAAAATTAAACAATTATTAAACATGCTTAAACAAATGACAATTTTTTTGAATGCAACATTCACAGAATAAGCTACAATTCCCAATCGGATTCACATTGAATTTTTCTAAATGTCCGCCAATTTAAAACAAACAGCGAACACTGTAGGAATATTTACGTAAAGAAACTCCAACAAAATTCAACAATTTCGATTATTAAAGAATTAGATTATGCTAACCCAGCTATTTTTAATTTTTTTTTTTTTTTTCGCGACTTTCTACAACATCCGGACAATCTTACCACAATACGCAGGCAAATGAAATCTATAAATATAATTCAAAACATTTATCTGTTTTGCCAAAAATACAATTTTTTTTTAAAAAAATATGAATGTTTTACTTGTATTAAGAAATTTGAAATAGCGTATTTTTCAGGAGTGTAAAAGTGACATTTATTTTAACTGCAATATTCACAGAATAAGCTATAACTCCCAACCGGATTTTCATGAAATTTTTTTCAATGTCCGCCAATTTTTAACAAACAGCAAAGACTGCAGGAATATCAACGCAAAGGAACTAAACAAAATTCAACAAAATTCAACAATTTCGATAATTAAAGAATTAGATTAAGCTAACCCAACTATATTTGAGTTTACTCCGAAAACTTTCCCGAATTTTGATGATTTTTCCGCGACTTGCAACAACATCCAGATAATTAGAAATCACATATTATTATCGAAGTTTAATGTTTTCTACAATGAGTGTTCTTATTGACAGCGACTCTGAATCAAACTCTTGAAAATAAATGAGTTAGATTTTAGACTGTTCTGTTTGTCTTCGTTGACTTAAGTAGGCTACTTATTAGAATGTAAAAGCGGCCTTTACTTTTGATGCAATATTCACAATAATTAAGATAAGTATTAAAACACGTTGCTTTCAGTTTTCTACTGGTCTTCAAGTAGTTAGTTAAATTGGTAGCAAAATTTATGCAAAGACGCTCTAGAATAAGAAAAATTGTAATTTTAAAGGATAGGTTATGCTCATCAGACTATATTCATGCTAACTACGTAAACCTTCAAAAATATCGAAGATTTTACAAATTCTTACCACAATATGCAGGCAAATAAAATCTATGAATATAATTCAAAACATTTATCTGTTTTATCAAAAAAAAAATATTTTGAAAAAAATCCAAGAATGTTTTATATGTCTAAACAGATTCGATATAGCGTATTTTTCCAAGAGTGTTAAAATTACAATTTTTTTTAACTGCAATATTCACAGAATAAGCTATAACTCCCAACCGGATTTACATTGAATTTTTCTCAATGTACGCCAGTTTATAACAAACAACAAACACTGAAGGAATATTTACGTATAGGAACTCCAACAAACTTCAACAATTTTGATAACTAAACAATTAGATTATGCTAACCCAATTATTTTTAAGTTTACTCCAAAAACCTTCCCGAATTTTGAAGATTTTTCCGCGACTTACTACCACATCTAGATAATTAGAATCCACTTATATATTATCGAAGTTTAATGTTTTCTACAATGAGTGTTCTTTTTGACAGCGACTCTAAATCAAAGTATTCGATAAAAATGTGTTAGATTTTAGACTGTTCTGTTTGTCTTAGTTGATTTTCGGTAGGCTACATTAGAATGTAAAATCGACCTTTACTTTTGTTGCAATCTTCAGATTGAGAAAGATAAGTATTAAAGCAGTTTGCTTTCAGTTTTATACTGGTCTTCAAATAGTTCGTTAAATTGATAGCAAAAGTTATGCAAAGATGCCCTAGAACAATAAGAAATATTGTAATTTTAAACGATAGGATATGCTCATCAGACTATATTCATGCTAACAACGAAAAACTTCAAAAATGTCGAAGATTTTACAAATTACTACCACAATATGCAGGAAAATATAATCGATAAATATAATTCAAAACATTCATCTGTTTTGCCAAAAATACAATTTTTTGAAAAAAATCCAAGAATGTTTTACTTGTCTTAACAGATCTGAGGTAGCGTATATTTCAAAAGTGTTGAGGTGACAAGTTATTTAACCGCGATATTCACGGAATAAGCTATAACGCCCAACCGGATTTACATTGAAGCATTTATCAATGTCCGCCAGTTTATAACAAACAGCAAACACTATAGGAATATTTTCGTAAAGGAACTCCAACAAAATTCAACAATTAATTTAAGAATTAGATTATGCTAACCCAACTATTTTTAAGTTTATTCCGGAAACCATCGCGAATTTTGAAGATTTTTTCGCGACTTACTACAACATCCAGATAATTAGAATTCAAATATATATTATCGAAATTTAATGTTTTCTACAATGAGTGTTCTTAATGACAGTTACTCTGAATCAAAGTATTCGAGAAAAATGTGTTAGATTTTAGACTGTTCTATTTGCCTTAGTTGATTTTTGGTAGGCTACTTTTTGGAATGTAAAATCGACCTTTACTTTTGAGGCAATCTTCAGATTGAAAAAGATAAGTATTAAAACAATTTGCTTTCAGTTTTCTACTGGTCTTCAAATATTTCGTTAAAATAATAGCAAAATTTATGTAAAGACGCCCTAGAACAATAAGAAATATTGTAATTTTGAGGATAATATATGCTCACCAGACTACTTTCAAGCTAACTCCGAAAACTTTCCAAAATGTCGAAAATTTTACAAATTCCTACCACAATATGCAGGCAAATAAAATCTATAAATATAATTCAAAACATTTATCGGTTTTGCCAAAAATACAATTTTTTGAAAAAAATCCAAGAATGTTTTATTTGTCTTAACAGATTTGAGATAGCGTATTTTTCAAAAGTGTCAAACTGACAATTGTTGTAACTGCAATATTCACAGAATAAGCTATAACTCCCAACAGGATTTTCATTCAATTTTTCTCAATGTCCGCCGGTTTACAGAAAAAAGCAAACACTGTAGGAATATTTACGTAAAAGAAATCCAACAAAATCGATAATTAAAGAATTAGATTATGCTAACTCAACTATTTTTAAGTTTACTCCAAAAACCTTCCCGAATTTTGAAGATTTTTTCTCGACTTACCACAACATGCAGATAATTAGAATTCAAATATATATTATCGAAGTTTAATGTTTTCTACAATGAGTGTTCTTATTGACAGCGACTCTGAATCAAACTCTTGAAGATAAATGAGTTAGATTTTACACTCTTCTGTTTGTCTTCGTTGACTTAAGTAGGCTTACTTATTAGAAAGTAAAATCGACCTTTACTTTTGATGCAGTATTCACATTAATTAAGATAAGTATTAAAACACTTTGCTTTCAGTTTTCTACTGGTCTTCAAATAGTTCCTTAAATTGATAGCAAAATTTATGCAAAGACGCTCTAGAATAAGAAAAATTGTAATTTTAAAGGATAGGATATGCTCATCAGACTATATTCATGCTAACTTCGAAAACCTTCGAAAATGACGAAGATTTTACAAATTCTTACCACAAAATGCAGGCAAATAAAATCTATAAATATAATTCAAAACATTTATCTGTTTTGCAAAAAATACAATTTTTTGAAAAAAATCCATGAATGTTTTATTTGTCTTAACAGATTCGATATAGCGTATTTTTCCAAGAGTGTAAAAGTTACAATTTTTTTTAACTGCAATATTCACAGAATAAGCTATAACTCCCAACCGGATTTACATTGAATTTTTCTCAATGTACGCCAGTTTATAACAAACAACAAACACTGAAGAAATATTTACGTATAGGAACTCCAACAGACTTCAACAATTTCGATAACTAAAGAATTAGATTATGCTAACCCAATTATTTTTAAGTTTACTCCAAAAACCTTCCCGAATTTTGAAGATTTTTTCTCGACTTACCACAACATGCAGATAATTAGAATTCAAATATATATTATCGAAGTTTAATGTTTTCTACAATGAGTGTTCTTATTGACAGCGACTCTAAATCAAAGTATTCGACAAAAATGTGTTGGATTTTAGACTGTTCTGTTTGTCTTAAGTTGATTTTCGGTAGGCTACTTTAGAATGTAAAATCGACCTTTACTTTTGTTGCAATCTTCAGATTGAGAAAGATAAGTATTAAAGCAGTTTGCTTTCAGTTTTATACTGATGTTCATAAAAGTTCGTGGAATTGATAGCGAAAGTTATGCAAAGATGCCCTAGAACAATAAGAAATATTGTAATTTTAAACGATAGGATATGCTCATCAGACTATATTCATGCTAACAACGAAAACCTTCAAAAATGTCGAAGATTTTACAAATTACTACCACAATATGCAGGCAAATATAATTGATAAATATAATTCAAAACATTCATCTGTTTTGCCAAAAATACAATTTTTTGAAAAAAATCCAAGAATGTTTTATTTGTCTTAACAGATTTGAGGTAGCGTATATTTCAAGAGTGTTGAGGTGACAAGTTATTTAACCGTGATATTCACGGAATAAGCTATAACGCCCAACCGGATTTACATTGAAGCTTTTATCAATGTCCGCCAGTTTATAACAAACAGCAAACACTATAGGAATATTTACGTAAAGGAACTCCAACAAAATTCAACAATTAATTTAAGAATTAGATTATGCTAACCCAACTATTTTTAAGTTTATTCCGGAAACCATCGCGAATTTTGAAGATTTTTTCGCGACTTACTACAACATCCAGATAATTAGAATTCAAATATATATTATCGAAATTTAATGTTCTCTACAATGAGTGTTCTTAATGACAGCGACTCTGAATCAAAGTATTCGAGAAAAATGTGTTAGATTTTAGACTGTTCTATTTGCCTTAGTTGATTTTTGGTAGGCTACTTTTTGGAATGTAAAATCGACCTTTACTTTTGAGGCAATCTTCAGATTGAAAAAGATAAGTATTAAAACAGTTTGCTTTCAGATTTCTACTGGTCTTCAAATATTTCGTTAAAATAATAGCAAAATTTATGTAAAGACGCCCTAGAACAATAAGAAATATTGTAATTTTGGAGGATAATATATGCTCATCAGACTACTTTCAAGCTAACTGCGAAAACTTTCCAAAATGTCGAAAATTTTACAAATTCCTACCACAATATGCAGGCAAATAAAATCTATAAATATAATGCAAAACATTTATCGGTTTTGCCAAAAATACAATTTTTTGAAAAAAATCCAAGAATGTTTTATTTGTCTTAACAGATTTGAGATAGCGTATTTTTCAAAAGTGTCAAAGTGACAATTGTTGTAACTGCAATATTCACAGAATAAGCTATAACTCCCAAAAGGATTTTCATTCAATTTTTCTCAATGTCCGCCGGTTTACAGCAAACAGCAAACACTTTAGGAATATTTACGTAAAAGAAATCCAACAAAATCGATAATTAAAGAATTAGATTATGCTAACTCAACTATTTTTAAGTTTTCCTCCAAAAACCTTCCCGAATTTTGAAGATTTTTTCTCGACTTACCACAACATCCAGATAATTAGAATTCAAATATATATTATCGAAGTTTAATGTTTACTACAATGAGTGTTCTTATTGACAGCGACTCTGAATCAAACTCTTGAAGATAAATGAGTTAGATTTTACACTGTTCTGTTTGTCTTCGTTGACTTAAGTAGGCTTACTTATTAGAAAGTAAAATCGACCTTTACTTTTGATGCAGTATTCACATTAATTAAGATAAGTATTAAAACACTTTGCTTTCAGTTTTCTACTGGTCTTCAAATAGTTCCTTAAATTGATAGCAAAATTTATGCAAAGACGCTCTAGAATAAGAAAAATTGTAATTTTAAAGGATAGGATATGCTCATCAGACTATATTCATGCTAACTTCGAAAACCTTCGAAAATGACGAAGATTTTACAAATTCTTACCACAAAATGCAGGCAAATAAAATCTATAAATATAATTCAAAACATTTATCTGTTTTGCAAAAAATACAATTTTTTGAAAAAAATCCAAGAATGTTTTATTTGTCATAACAGATTCGAAATAGCGTATTTTTCCAAGAGTGTAAAAGTTACAATTTTTTTTAACTGCAATATTCACAGAATAAGCTGTAACTCCCAACCGGATTTACATTGAATTTTTCTCAATGTACGCCAGTTTATAACAAACAACAAACACTGAAGAAATATTTACGTATAGGAACTCCAACAGACTTCAACAATTTTGATAACTAAAGAATTAGATTATGCTAACCCAATTATTTTTAAGTTTACTCCAAAAACCTTCCCGAATTTTGAAGATTTTTCCGCGACTTACTACCACAACCAGATAATTAGAATCCACATATATATTATCGAAGTTTAATGTTTTCTACAATGAGTGTTCTTATTGACAGCGACTCTAAATCAAAGTATTCGACAAAAATGTGTTGGATTTTAGACTGTTCTGTTTGTCTTAAATTGATTTTCGGTAGGCTACTTTAGAATGTAAAATCGACCTTTACTTTTGTTGCAATCTTCAGATTGAGAAAGATAAGTATTAAATCAGTTTGCTTTCAGTTTTATACTGATGTTCAAATAGTTCGTGGAATTGATAGCGAAAGTTATGCAAAGATGCCCTAGAACAATAAGAAATATTGTAATTTTAAACGATAGGATATGCTCATCAGACTATATTCATGCTAACAACGAAAACCTTCAAAAATGTCGAAGATTTTACAAATTACTACCACAATATGCAGGCAAATATAATCGATAAATATAATTCCAAACATTTATCTGTTTTGCCAAAAATACAATTTTTTGAAAAAATCCAAGAATGTTTTATTTGTCTTAACAGATTTGAGATAGCGTATTTTTCAAAAGTGTCAAAGTGACAATTGTTGTAACTGCAATATTCACAGAATGAGCTATAACTCCAAACCGTATTTACATTGAAGCTTTTATCAATGTCCGCCAGTTTATAACAAACAGCAAACACTGTAGGAATATTTACGTAAAGGAACTCCAACAAAATCCAACAATTAATTTAAGAATTAGATTATGCTAACCCAACTATTTTTAAGTTTATTTCGGAAACCTTAGCGAATTTTGAAGATTTTTTCGCGACTTACTACTACATCCAGATAATTAGAATTCAAATATATATTATCGAAGTTTAATGTTTTCTACAATGAGTGTTCTTAATGACAGCGACTCTGAATCAAAGTATTTGAGAAAAATGTGTTAGATTTTTGACTGTTCTGCTTGCCTTAGTTGATTTTTGGTAGGCTACTTTTTGGAATATAAAATCGTCCTTTACTTTTGAGGCAATCTTCAGATTGAAAAAGATAAGTATTAAAACAGTTTGCTTTCAGTTTTCTACTGGTCTTAAAATAGTTCGTTAAAATAATAGTACAATTTATGTAAAGACGCCCTAGAACAATAAGAAATATTGTAATTTTGGAGGATAGGATATGCTCATCAGACTACTTTCAAGCTAACTCCGGAAACTTTCCAAAATGTCGAAAATTTTACAAATTCCTACCAAAATATGCAGGCAAATAAGATCTATAAATATAATTCAAAACATTTATCGGTTTTGCCAAAAATACAATTTTTTGAAAACAATCCAAGAATATTTTATTTGCCTTAACAGATTTGAGATAGCGTATTTTTCAAAAGTGTCAAAGTGACAATTGTTGTAACTGCAATATTCACAGAATGAGCTATAACTCCAAACCGGATTTTCATTCAATTTTTCTCAATGTCCGCCGCTTTACAGAAAACAGCAAACACTGTAGGAATATTTACGTAAAAGAAATCCAACAAAATCGATAATTAAAGAATTAGATTATGCTAACTCAACTATTTTTAAGTTTACTCCAAAAACCTTCCCGAATTTTGAAGATTTTTTCGCGACTTACCACAACATCCAGATAATTAGAATTCAAATATATATTATTGAAGTTTAATTTTTCTACAATGAGTGTTCTTATTGACAGCGACTCTGAATCAAAGTATTCAAGAAAAATGTGTTAGATTTTAGACTGTTTTGTTTGTCTTCGTTGATTTTCGGTAGGCTACTTTTTAGAATATAATATCGACCTTTACTTTTGATGATATCTTCAGATTGAGAAAGATAAGTATTAAAACAGTTTGCTTTCAGTTTTCTACTGGTCTTCAATTAGTTCGTTAAATTGATAGCAAAATTTATACAAAGACGCCCTAGAATAATAAGAAATATTGTAATTTTAAAGGATAGGATATGCTCATCAGACTATATTCATGCTAACTTCGAAAATCTTCGAAAATGACGAAGATTTTACAAATTCTTACCACAAAATGCAGGCAAATAAAATCTATAAATAAAATTCATAACATTTATCTGTTTTGCCAAAAATACAATTTTTTGAAAGAATCCAAGAAGGTTTTATTTGACTTAACTGATTTGAGATATGACAATTTTTTTAACTGCAATATTCACAGAATAAGCTATAACTCCCAACCGGATTTACATTGAATTTTTCTCAATGTCCGCCAATTTATAACAAACAGCAAACACTGTAGGAATATTTACGTAAAGGAACTCCAACAAAATTCAACAATTAATTCAAGAATTAGATTATGCTAACCCAACTATTTTTTACTCCGAAAAGTTTCCCGATTTTTGAAGATTTTTCCGCGACTTACAACAACATCCAGATCATTAGAATTCAAATATATATTATCGAAGTTTAGTGTTTTCTACAATGAGTGTTCTTATTGACAGCGACTCTGAATCAAACTCTTGAAGGAAAATGAGTTAGATTTTAGACTGTTCTGTTTGTCATCGTTGATTTAAGAAAGCTACTAATTAGAATGTAAAAGAGACCTTTACTTTGGATGCAATATTCGCATTAATTAAGATAAGTATTAAAACACTTTGCTTTCAGTTTTCTACTGGTCTTCAATTAGTTCGTTAAATTGATAGCAAAATTTATACAAAGACGCCCTAGAATAATAAGAAATATTGTAATTTTAAAGGATAGGATATGCTCATCAGACTATATTCATGCTAACTTCGAAAATCTTCGAAAATGACGAAGATTTTACAAATTCTTACCACAAAATGCAGGCAAATAAAATCTATAAATAAAATTCATAACATTTATCTGTTTTGCCAAAAATACAATTTTTTGAAAGAATCCAAGAAGGTTTTATTTGACTTAACTGATTTGAGATATGACAATTTTTTTAACTGCAATATTCACAGAATAAGCTATAACTCCCAACCGGATTTACATTGAATTTTTCTCAATGTCCGCCAATTTATAACAAACAGCAAACACTGTAGGAATATTTACGTAAAGGAACTCCAACAAAATTCAACAATTAATTCAAGAATTAGATTATGCTAACCCAACTATTTTTTACTCCGAAAAGTTTCCCGATTTTTGAAGATTTTTCCGCGACTTACAACAACATCCAGATCATTAGAATTCAAATATATATTATCGAAGTTTAGTGTTTTCTACAATGAGTGTTCTTATTGACAGCGACTCTGAATCAAACTCTTGAAGGAAAATGAGTTAGATTTTAGACTGTTCTGTTTGTCGTCGTTGATTTAAGAAAGCTACTAATTAGAATGTAAAAGAGACCTTTACTTTGGATGCAATATTCGCATTAATTAAGATAAGTATTAAAACACTTTGCTTTAAATTTTCTACTGGTCTTCAAGTAGTTAGTTAAATTGTTAGCAAAATTTATGCAAAGACGCCCTAGAACAATAAGAAATATTGTAATTTTAAAGGATGGGATATGCTCATCAGACTATATTTATGCTAACTTCGAAAACCTTCAAAAATGTTGAAGATTTTACAAATTCTTACAACAATATGCAGGCAAATAAAATCTATAAATATAATTTAAAACATTTATCTGTTTTGCCAAAAAACAATTTTTTGAAAAAAATCGAAGAATGTTTTATTTGTCTTAAAAGATTTGAGATATTAGTAAATGAAATATTCATAGAATAAGCTATAACTCTCAACCCGATTTACATCGAATTTTTCTCAATGTCCGCCAGTTTATGACAATCAGCAAACACTGTAGGAATATTGACGTATAGGAACAAAATTCAACAATTTCGATAACCCAACTCTTTTAAAGTTTCCTCCAAAAATCTTCCCGAATTTTGGAGATTTTTCCGCGACTTACTACAACATCCAGATAATTAGAAGTCAAATATATATTATCGAAGTTTAGTGTTTTCTACAATGAGTGTTCTTATTGACAACGACTCTGAATCAAACTCTTGAAGGAAAATTAGTTAGATTTTAGACTGTTCTGTTTGTCTTAGTTGATTTAAGAAAGCTACTTATTAGGATGTAAAAGCGACCTTCACCATTGATGCAATATTCATATTAATTAAGATAAGTATTAAAACCCTTTGCTTTCTGTTTTCTGCTGGTCTTCAAGTAGTTAGTTAAATTGGTAGCAAAAATTTATGCAAAGACGCCCTAGAACAATAAGAAATATTGTAATTTTAAAGGATGTCCAGATATGCTCAACAGACTATATTCATGCTAACTACGAGAACCTTCAAAAATGACGAAAATTTTACAAATTCTTACCACAATATGCAGGCAAATAAAATCTATAAATACAATCCAAAATATTTCTCTGTTTTGCCAAAAATACAATTTTTTGAAAAAAATCCAAGAATGTTTTATTTGTCTTTGCGACATTTTTTTTTTTAACTGCAATATTCACAGAATAAGATGCAACTCCAACCGGATTTACATTTGAATTTTTCCCAATGTCCGCCAGTTTATAACAATCAGCAAACACTGCAGGAATATTGAGGTATAGGAACTCTAACAGAATTCAACAATTTCAATAATTTAAGACATAGATTATGCTAACCCAACAATTTTTAAGTTTACTCCGAAAATTTTCCCGAATTTTGAAGATTTTTCCGCGACTTACCACAACATCCAGATAATTAGAATTCAAATATATATTATCGAAGTTTAGTGTTTTCTACAATGAGTGTTCATATTGACAGCGACTCTGAATCAAACTCTTGCAGTTTGTCATCGTTGATTTAAGAAAGCTACTTATTAGAATGTAAAAGAGACCTTTACTTTTGATGCAATATTCACATTAATTAAGATAAGTATTAAATCACTTTGCTTTCAGTGTTCTACTGGTCTTCAAGTAGTTAGTTAAATTGGTAGCAAAATTTGGGCAAAGACGCCCTAGAACAATAGGGAATATTATAATTTTAAAGGATAGGATATGCTCATCAGACTATGTTTATGCTAATTACGAAAACCTTCAAAAATGTTGAAGATTTTACAAATTCTTACCACAATATGCGGGCAAGTAAAATCTATAAATATAATTCAAAACATTTAGCAGTTTTGCCAAAAATACAATTTTTTGAAAAAAATCCAAGAATGTTTTATTTGTCTTAACAGATCTGAGATAGCGTATTTTTCAGAAGTGTTAAAATGACAATTGTTGTAACTGCAATATTCAAGGAATAAGCAATATCTCCCAACGAGATTTACATTGAATTTTTCTCAATTTCCGTCAGTTTATAACAATCAGCAAACACTGTAAGAATATTGACGTATAGGAACTCTAACAAATTCAACAATTTCGATAATTTAAGACTTAGATTATGCTAACCCAACTCTTTTTAAGTTTGCTCCGAAAACCTTCCCGAATTTTGAAGATTTTTCCGCGACTTACTACAACGTCCAGATAATTAGAATTCAAATATATATTATCGAAGTTTAGTGTTTTCTACAATGAGTGTTCTTATTGACAGCGACTCTGAATCAAACTCTCGAAGGAAAATGAGTCAAATTTTAGACTGTTCTGTTTGTTTTAGTTGATTTAAGAAAGCTACTTATTAGAATGTAAAAGCGACCTTCACCTTTGATGCAATATTCACATTAATTAAGATAAGTATTAAAACCCTTTGCTTTCTGTTTTCTACTGGTCTTCAAGTAGTTAGTTAAATTGGTAGCAAAATTTATGCAAAGACGCCCTCGAACAATAAGAAATATTGTTATTTTAAAGGATGTCCGGATATGCTCAACAGGCTACATTCATGCTAACTACGAGAACCTTCGAAAATGACGAAGATTTTACAAATTCTTACCACAATATGCAGGCAAATAAAATCTATAAATACAATTTAAAACATTTATCTGTTTTGCCAAAAATACAATTTTTTGAAAAAAATCCAAGAATGTCTTATATGTCTCAACAGATTTGAGATAGCGTATTTTTCAAGAGTGTTAAAGTGACATTTTTTTAACTGCAATATTCACAGAATAAGCTACAACTCCCAACCGGATTTACATTGAATTTTTCTCAATGTCCACCAGTTTATAACAATCTGCAAACACTGTAGGAATATTTACGTAAAGGAACTCCAAGAAAATTCAACAATTTCGATAATTTAACAATTAGATTATGCTAACCCACTATTTTTAAATTTACTCCGAAAACCTTCCCAAATTTGAAGATTTTTACGCGACTTACAACAACATCCAGATAATTAGAATTCGAATATATATTATCGAAGTTTAGTGTTTTCTACAATGAGTGTTCTTATTGACAGCGATTCTGAATCAAACTCTTGAAGAAAAATGAGTTAGATTTACGACTGTTCTATTTGTCATTGTTGATTTAAGTAGGCTACTTATTAGAATGTAAAAGAGACCTTTACTTTTGACGCAATATTCGCATTAATTAAGATTAGTATTAAAACACTTTGCTTTCAGTTTTCTACTAGTCTTCAATTATTTCGTTAAATTGGTAGCCAAATTTAGGCAAAGACGCCCTCGAACAATAAGAAATATTGTAATTTTAAAGGATGTCCGGATATGCTCAACAGACTATATTCATGCTAACTACGAGAACCTTCAAAAATGACGAAGATTTTACAAATTCTTACCACAATATGCAGGCAAATAAAATCTATAAATACGATTCAAATCATTTATCTGTTTTGCCAAAAATACAATTTTTTGAAAAAAATCCAAGAATGTTTTATTTGTCTTAACAGATTTGAGATAGCGTATTTTTCAAGAGTGTTAAAGTGACAATTTTTTAACTGCAATATTCACAGAATAAGCTACAACTTCCATCCGGATTTACATTGAATTTGTTTCAATGTCCGCAAGTTTATAACAATAAGAAAACACTGAAGGAATATTTACGTATAGGAATTCTAACAAAATTCAACAATTTCGATAATTTAAGACTTAGATTATGCTAACCCAACTATTTTAAAGTTTCCTCCAAAAACCTTCACGAATTTTGAAGATTTTTCCGCGACTTACTACAACATCCAGATAATTAGAATTCAAATATATATTATCAAAGTTTAGTGTTTTCTACAATGAGTGTTCTTATTGACAGCGACTCTGAATCAAACTCTTGAAGCAAAATGAGTTAGATTTTAGACTGTTCTGTTTGTCTTAGTTGATTTAAGAAAGCTAAATATTAGAATGTAAAAGCGATCTTTACCTTTGATGCAAAATTCACATTAATTAAGATAAGTATAAAAACCCTTTGCTTTCTGTTTTCTACTGGTCTTCAAGTAGTTAGTTAAATTGGTAGCAAAATTTATGCAAAGACGCCCTCGAACAATAAGAAATATTGTAATTTTAAAGGATTTCCGGATATGCTCAACAGACTATATTCATGCTAACTACGAGAACCGTCAAAAATGACGAAGATTTTACAAATTCTTACCACAATATGCAGGAAAATAAAATCTATAAATACAATTCAAAACAGTTATCTGTTAAATACAATTTTTTGAAAAAAATCCAAGAATGTTTTATTTGTCTTAACAGATTTGAGATAGCGTATTTTTCAAGAGTGTTAAAGTGACATTATTTTAACTGCAATATTCACAGAATAAGCTACAACTTCCAACCGGATTTACATTGAATTTTTGTCAATGTCCGACAGTTTATAACAATCAGCAAACACTGAACGAATATTTACGTAAAGGAACTCCACAAAATTCAACAATTTCGATAATTTAAGAATTAGATTATGCTAACCCAACTATTTTTAAGTTTACTCCGAAAATCTTCCCGAATTTTGAAGATTTTTCCGCGACTTACAACATCATCCAGATAATTAGAATTCAAATATATATTATCGAAGTTTAGTGTTCTCTGCAATGAGTGTTCTTATTGACAGCGACTCTGAATAAAACTCTTGAAGGAAAATGAGTTAGATTTTAGACTGTTCTGTTTGTCATCGTTGATTTAAGTAGGCTACTTATTAGAATGTAAAAGAGACCTTTAATTTTGATGCAATATTCACATTAATTAAGATAAGTATTAAAACACTTTGCTTAAAGTTTTCTACTGGTCTTCAAGTAGTTAGTTAAATTGGTAGCAAAATTTAGGCAAAGACGCCCTAGAACAATAGGGAATATTTTAATTTAAAGGATAGGATATGCTCATCAGACTATATTATGCTAACTACTAAAACCTTTAAAAATGTTGAAGATTTTACAAATTCTTACCACAATATGCAGGCAAATAAAATCTATAAATATAATTCAAAACATTTATCTGTTATGCCAAAAATACAATTTTTTGAAAAAAATCCAATAATGTTTCATTTGTCTTAACAGATTTGAGATAGCGTATTTTTCAAAAGTGTTAAAGTGACAATTGTTGCAACTGCAATAATCACAGAATAAGCAATATCTCCCAACCAGATTTACATTGAATTTTTCTCAATGTCCGCCAGTTTATAACAATCAGCAAACACTGTAGGAATATTGACGTATAGGAACTCTAACAAAATTCAACAATTTCGATAATTTAAGACTTAGATTATGCTAACCCAACTCTTTTTAAGTTTCCTCCAAAAACCTTCCCGAATTTTGAAGATTTTTCCGCGAGTTACTACAACATCCAGATAATTAGAATTCAAATATATATTATCGAAGTTTAGTGTTTTCTACAATGAATGCTCTTATTGACAGCGACTCTGAATCAAACTCTTGAAGGAAAATGAGTTAGATTTTAGACTGTTCTGTTTGTCTTAGTTGACTTAAGAAAGCTACTTATTAAAAAGTAAAAGCGACCTTTACCTTTGATGCAATATTCACATTAAATAAGATAAGTATTAAAACCCTTTGCTTTCTGTTTTCTACTGGTCTTAAAGTAGTTAGTTAAATTGGTGGCAAAATTTAGGCAAAGACGCCTTAGAACTATAGGGAATATTGTAATTTTAAAGGATAGGATATGCTAATCAGACTATATTATGCTAACTACGAAAACATTCAAAAATGTTGAAGATTTTACAAATTCTTACCACAATATGCAGGCAAATAAAATCAATAAATATAATTCAAAAACATTTATCTGTTTTTGCCAAAAATACAATTTTTTTTGAAAAAAATCCAAGAATGTTTTATTTGTCTTAACAGATTTGAGATAGCGTATTTTTCAAAAGTGTTAAAGTGACATTTTTTTTTTAACTGCAATATTCACAGAATAAGTTATTACTTCCTACCGGATTTACATTGAATTTTTCTCAATGTCCGCCAGTTTATAACAATCAGCAAACACTGTAGGAATATTTACGCAAAGGAACTCCAACAAAATTCAACAATTTTGATAATTTAAGAATTAGATTATGCTAACCCAACTATTTTTTTACTCCGAAAACCTTCCCGAATTTTAAAGATTTTTCCGCGACTTACAACAACATCCAGATAATTAGAATTCAAATATTTATTATCGAAGTTTAGTGTTTTCTACAATGAGTGTTCTTATTGACAGCGACTCTGAATCAAACTCTTGAAGGAAAATGAGTTAGATTTTAGACTGTTCTGTTTGTCATCGTTGATTTAAGTAGGCTACTTTTTAGAATGTAAAAGAGACCTTTACTTTTGATGCAATATTCACATTAATTAAGCTAAGTATTAAAACACTTTGCTTTCAGTTTTCTACTGGTCTTCAAGTAGTTAGTTAAATTGGTAGCAAAATTTAGGCAAAGACGCCCTAGAACAATAGGGAATATTGTAATTTTAAAGGATAGGATATGCTCATCAGACTATATTTATGCTAACTACGAAAACCTTCAAAAATGTTGAAGATTTTACAAAGTCTTACCACAATATGCAGGCAAATAAAATCTATAAATATAATTCGAAACATTTATCTGTTTTGCCAAAAACACAATTTTTTGAAAAAAATCCAAGAATGTTTTATTTGTCTTAACAGATTTGAGATAGCGTATTTTTCAAGAATGTTAAAGTGACATTTCTTTTAACTACAATATTCACAGAATAAGCTACAACTTCCAACCGGATTTACATAGAATTTTCCTCAATGTCCACCAGTTTATAACAATCAGCAAACACTGTAGGAATATTGACGTATAGGAACTCTAACAAATTCAACAATTTCGATAATTTAAGACTTAGATTATGCTAACCCAACTCTTTTTAAGTTTCCTCCGAAAACCTTCCCGAGTTTTGAAGATTTTTCCGCGACTTACTACAACATCCAGATAATTAGAATTCAAATATATATTATCGAAGTTTAGTGTTTTCTACAATGAGTGTTCTTATTGACAGCGATTCTGAATCAAACTCTTGAAGAAAAATGAGTTAGATTTTAGACTGTTCTATTTGTCATCGTTGATTTAAGTAGGCTACTTATTAGAATATAAAAGAGACCTTTACTTTTGACGCAATATTCGCATTAATTAAGATTAGTATTAAAACACTTTGCTTTCAGTTTTCTACTAGTCTTCAAGTATTTCGTTAAATTGGTAGCCAAATTTAGGCAAAGACGCCCTCGAACAATAAGAAATATTGTAATTTTAAAGGATGTCCGGATATGCTCAACAGACTATATTCATGCTAACTACGAGAACCTTCAAAAATGACGAAGATTTTACAAATTCTTACCACAATATGCAGGCAAATAAAATCTATAAATACAATTCAAATCATTTATCTGTTTTGCCAAAAATACAATTTTTTGAAAAAAATCCAAGAATGTTTTATTTGTCTTAACAGATTTGAGATAGCGTATTTTTCAAGAGTGTTAAAGTGACAATTTTTTAACTGCAATATTCACAGAATAAGCTACAACTTCCAACCGGATTTACATTGAATTTGTGTCAATGTCCGCAAGTTTATAACAATCAGCAAACACTGTAGGAATATTTACGTAAAGGAACTCCAACAAAATTCAACAATTTCGATAATTTAAGAATTAGATTAAGCTAACCCAACTATTTTTAAGTTTACTCCGAAAACCTTCCCGAATTTTGAAGATTTTTCCGCGACTTACAACAACATCCAGATAATTAGAATTCAAATATATATTATCGAAGTTTAGTGTTTTCTACAATGAGTGTTCTTATTGACAGCAACTCTGAATCAAACTCTTGAAGGAAAATGAGTTACATTTTAGACTGTTCTGTTTGTCATCGTTGAATTAAGCAGGCTACTTATTAGAATGTAAAAGAGACCTTTACTATTGATGCAATATTCACATTAAGATAAGTATTAAAACACTTTGCTTTCAGTTTTCTACTGGTCTTCAAGTAGTTAGTTAAATTGGTAGCAAAATTTAGGCAAAGACGCCCTTGAACAATAGGGAATATTTTAATTTTAAAGGATAGGATATGCTCATCAGACTATATTATGCTAACTACGAAAACCTTCAAAAATGTTTAAGATTTTACAAATTCTTACCACAATATGCAGACAAATAAAATCTATAAATATAATTCAAAACATTTATCTGTTTTGCCAAAAATACAATTTTTTGATATCAATCCAAGAATGTTTTATTTGTCTTAACAGATTTGAGATAGCGTATTTTTCAGAAGTGTTAAAGTGACAATTGTTGTAACTGCAATATTCATAGAAAAAGCAATATCTCCCAACCAGATTTACATTGAGTTTGTGTCAATGTCCGCCAGTTCATAACAATAAGAAAACACTAAAGGAATATTTACGTATAGGAACTCTAACAAAATTCAACAATTTCGATAATTTAAGACTTAGATTATGCTAACCCAACTATTTTAAAGTTTCCTCCAAAAACCTTCACGAATTTTGAAGATTTTTCCGCGACTTACTACAACATCCAGATAATTAGAATTCAAATATATATTATCAAAGTTTAGTGTTTTCTACAATGAGTGTTCTTATTGACAGCGACTCTGAATCAAACTCTTGAAGCAAAATGAGTTAGATTTTAGACTGTTCTGTTTGTCTTAGTTGATTTAAGAAAGCTAAATATTAGAATGTAAAAAGCGATCTTTACCTTTGATGCAAAATTCACATTAATTAAGATAAGTAGTATAAAAACCCTTTGCTTTCTGTTTTCTACTGGTCTTCAAGTAGTTAGTTAAATTGGTAGCAAAATTTATGCAAAGACGCCCTCGAACAATAAGAAATATTGTAATTTTAAAGGATTTCCGGATATGCTCAACAGACTATATTCATGCTAACTACGAGAACCGTCAAAAATGACGAAGATTTTACAAATTCTTACCACAATATGCAGGAAATAAAAAATCTATAAATACAATTCAAAACAGTTATCTGTTAAATACAATTTTTTGAAAAAAATCCAAGAATGTTTTATTTTGTCTTAACAGATTTGAGATAGCGTATTTTTCAAGAGTGTTAAAGTGACATTATTTTAACTGCAATATTCACAGAATAAGCTACAACTTCCAACCGGATTTACATTGAATTTTTGTCAATGTCCGACAGTTTATAACAATCAGCAAACACTGAACGAATATTTACGTAAAGGAACTCCACAAAATTCAACAATTTCGATAATTTAAGAATTAGATTATGCTAACCCAACTATTTTTAAGTTTACTCCGAAAATCTTCCCGAATTTTGAAGATTTTTCCGCGACTTACAACATCATCCAGATAATTAGAATTCAAATATATATTATCGAAGTTTAGTGTTCTCTGTAATGAGTGTTCTTATTGACAGCGACTCTGAATAAAACTCTTGAAGGAAAATGAGTTAGATTTTAGACTGTTCTGTTTGTCATCGTTGATTTAAGTAGGCTACTTATTAGAATGTAAAAGAGACCTTTAATTTTGATGCAATATTCGCATTAATTAAGATAAGTATTAAAACATTTTGCTTAAAGTTTTCTACTGGTCTTCAAGTAGTTAGTTAAATTGGTAGCAAAATTTAGGCAAAGACGCCCTAGAACAATAGGGAATATTTTAATTTTAAAGGATAGGATATGCTCATCAGACTATATTATGCTAACTACGAAAACCTTTAAAAATGTTGAAGATTTTACAAATTCTTACCACAATATGCAGGCAAATAAAATCTATAAAATATAATTCAAAACATTTATCTGTTATGCCAAAAATACAATTTTTTGAAAAAAATCCAATAATGTTTCATTTGTCTTAACAGATTTGAGATAGCGTATTTTTCAAAAGTGTTAAAGTGACAATTGTTGCAACTGCAATAATCACAGAATAAGCAATATCTCCCAACCAGATTTACATTGAATTTTTCTCAATGTCCGCCAGTTTATAACAATCAGCAAACACTGTAGGAATATTGACGTATAGGAACTCTAACAAAATTCAACAATTTCGATAATTTAAGACTTAGATTATGCTAACCCAACTTTTTTTAAGTTTCCTCCAAAAACCTTCCCGAATTTTGAAGATTTTTCCGCGACTTACTACAACATCCAGATAATTAGAATTCAAATATATATTATCGAAGTTTAGTGTTTTCTACAATGAATGCTCTTATTGACAGCGACTCTGAATCAAACTCTTGAAGGAAAATGAGTTAGATTTTAGATTGTTCTGTTTGTCATCGTTGATTTAAGTAGGCTACTTATTAGAATGTAAAAGAGACCTTCACTTTTGATGCAATATTCACATTAATTAAGATAAGTATTAAAACCCTTTGCTTTCTGTTTTCTACTGGTCTTAAAGTAGTTAGTTAAAATTGGTGGCAAAATTTAGGCAAAGACGCCCGAGAACAATAGGGAATATTTTAATTTTAAAGGATAGGATATGCTAATCAGACTATATTATGCTAACTACGAAAACATTCAAAAATGTTGAAGATTTTACAAATTCTTACCACAATATGCAGGCAAATAAAATCAATAAATATAATTCAAAACATTTATCTGTTTTGCCAAAAATACAATTTTTTGAAAAAAATCCAAGAATGTTTTATTTGTCTTAACAGATTTGAGATAGCGTATTTTTCAAAAGTGTTAAAGTGACATTTTTTTTTTTTAACTGCAATATTCACAGAATAAGTTATTACTTCCTACCGGATTTACATTGAATTTTTCTCAATGTCCGCCAGTTTATAACAATCAGCAAACACTGTAGGAATATTTACGTAAAGGAACTCCAACAAAATTCAACAATTTTGATAATTTAAGAATTAGATTATGCTAACCCAACTATTTTTTTACTCCGAAAACCTTCCCGAATTTTAAAAGATTTTTCCGCGACTTACAACAACATCCAGATAATTAGAATTCAAATATTTATTATCGAAGTTTAGTGTTTTCTACAATGAGTGTTCTTATTGACAGCGACTCTGAATCAAACTCTTGAAGGAAAATGAGTTAGATTTTAGACTGTTCTGTTTGTCATCGTTGATTTAAGTAGGCTACTTATTAGAATGTAAAAGAGACCTTTACTTTTGATGCAATATTCACATTAATTAAGCTAAGTATTAAAACACTTTGCTTTCAGTTTTCTACTGGTCTTCAAGTAGTTAGTTAAATTGGTAGCAAAATTTAGGCAAAGACGCCCTAGAACAATAGGGAATATTGTAATTTTAAAGGATAGGATATGCTCATCAGACTATATTTATGCTAACTACGAAAACCTTCAAAAATGTTGAAGATTTTACAAAGTCTTACCACAATATGCAGGCAAATAAAATCTATAAATATAATTCGAAACATTTATCTGTTTTGCCAAAAACACAATTTTTTGAAAAAAATCCAAGAATGTTTTATTTGTCTTAACAGATTTGAGATAGCGTATTTTTCAAGAATGTTAAAGTGACATTTTTTATAACTACAATATTCACAGAATAAGCTACAACTTCCAACCGGATTTACATTGAATTTTCCTCAATGTCCACCAGTTTATAACAATCAGCAAACACTGTAGGAATATTGACGTATAGGAACTCTAACAAATTCAACAATTTCGATAATTTAAGACTTAGATTATGCTAACCCAACTCTTTTTAAGTTTCCTCCGAAAACCTTCCCGAGTTTTGAAGATTTTTCCGCGACTTACTACAACATCCAGATAATTAGAATTCAAATATATATTATCGAAGTTTAGTGTTTTCTACAATGAGTGTTCTTATTGACAGCGATTCTGAATCAAACTCTTGAAGAAAAATGAGTTAGATTTTAGACTGTTCTATTTGTCATCGTTGATTTAAGTAGGCTACTTATTAGAATATAAAAGAGACCTTTACTTTTGACGCAATATTCGCATTAATTAAGATTAGTATTAAAACACTTTGCTTTCAGTTTTCTACTAGTCTTCAAGTATTTCGTTAAATTGGTAGCCAAATTTAGGCAAAGACGCCCTCGAACAATAAGAAATATTGTAATTTTAAAGGATGTCCGGATATGCTCAACAGACTATATTCATGCTAACTACGAGAACCTTCAAAAATGACGAAGATTTTACAAATTCTTACACAAATATGCAGGCAAATAAAATCTATAAATACAATTCAAATCATTTATCTGTTTTGCCAAAAATACAATTTTTTGAAAAAAATCCAAGAATGTTTTATTTGTCTTAACAGATTTGAGATAGCGTATTTTTCAAGAGTGTTAAAGTGACAATTTTTTAACTGCAATATTCACAGAATAAGCTACAACTTCCAACCGGATTTACATTGAATTTGTGTCAATGTCCGCAAGTTTATAACAATCAGCAAACACTGTAGGAATATTTACGTAAAGGAACTCCAACAAAATTCAACAATTTCGATAATTTAAGAATTAGATTAAGCTAACCCAACTATTTTTAAGTTTACTCCGAAAACCTTCCCGAATTTTGAAGATTTTTCCGCGACTTACAACAACATCCAGATAATTAGAATTCAAATATATATTATCGAAGTTTAGTGTTTTCTACAATGAGTGTTCTTATTGACAGCAACTCTGAATCAAACTCTTGAAGGAAAATGAGTTACATTTTAGACTGTTCTGTTTGTCATCGTTGAATTAAGCAGGCTACTTATTAGAATGTAAAAGAGACCTTTACTATTGATGCAATATTCACATTAAGATAAGTATTAAAACACTTTGCTTTCAGTTTTCTACTGGTCTTCAAGTAGTTAGTTAAATTGGTAGCAAAATTTAGGCAAAGACGCCCTTGAACAATAGGGAATATTTTAATTTTAAAGGATAGGATATGCTCATCAGACTATATTATGCTAACTACGAAAACCTTCAAAAATGTTTAAGATTTTACAAATTCTTACCACAATATGCAGACAAATAAAATCTATAAATATAATTCAAAACATTTATCTGTTTTGCCAAAAATACAATTTTTTGATATCAATCCAAGAATGTTTTATTTGTCTTAACAGATTTGAGATAGCGTATTTTTCAGAAGTGTTAAAGTGACAATTGTTGTAACTGCAATATTCACAGAAAAAGCAATATCTCCCAACCAGATTTACATTGAGTTTGTGTCAATGTCCGCCAGTTCATAACAATAAGAAAACACTAAAGGAATATTTACGTATAGGAACTCTAACAAAATTCAACAATTTCGATAATTTAAGACTTAGATTATGCTAACCCAACTATTTTAAAGTTTCCTCCAAAAACCTTCACGAATTTTGAAGATTTTTCCGCGACTTACTACAACATCCAGATAATTAGAATTCAAATATATATTATCAAAGTTTAGTGTTTTCTACAATGAGTGTTCTTATTGACAGCGACTCTGAATCAAACTCTTGAAGCAAAATGAGTTAGATTTTAGACTGTTCTGTTTGTCTTAGTTGATTTAAGAAAGCTAAATATTAGAATGTAAAAGCGATCTTTACCTTTGATGCAAAATTCACATTAATTAAGATAAGTATAAAAACCCTTTGCTTTCTGTTTTCTACTGGTCTTCAAGTAGTTAGTTAAATTGGTAGCAAAATTTATGCAAAGACGCCCTCGAACAATAAGAAATATTGTAATTTTAAAGGATTTCCGGATATGCTCAACAGACTCTATTCATGCTAACTACGAGAACCGTCAAAAATGACGAAGATTTTACAAATTCTTACCACAATATGCAGGAAAATAAAATCTATAAATACAATTCAAAACAGTTATCTGTTAAATACAATTTTTTGAAAAAAAATCCAAGAATGTTTTATTTGTCTTAACAGATTTGAGATAGCGTATTTTTCAAGAGTGTTAAAGTGACATTATTTTAACTGCAATATTCACAGAATAAGCTACAACTTCCAACCGGATTTACATTGAATTTTTGTCAATGTCCGACAGTTTATAACAATCAGCAAACACTGAACGAATATTTACGTAAAGGAACTCCACAAAATTCAACAATTTCGATAATTTAAGAATTAGATTATGCTAACCCAACTATTTTTAAGTTTACTCCGAAAATCTTCCCGAATTTTGAAGATTTTTCCGCGACTTACAACATCATCCAGATAATTAGAATTCAAATATATATATTATCGAAGTTTAGTGTTCTCTGTAATGAGTGTTCTTATTGACAGCGACTCTGAATAAAACTCTTGAAGGAAAATGAGTTAGATTTTAGACTGTTCTGTTTGTCATCGTTGATTTAAGTAGGCTACTTATTAGAATGTAAAAGAGACCTTTAATTTTGATGCAATATTCGCATTAATTAAGATAAGTATTAAAACACTTTGCTTAAAGTTTTCTACTGGTCTTCAAGTAGTTAGTTAAATTGGTAGCAAAATTTAGGCAAAGACGCCCTAGAACAATAGGGAATATTTTAATTTTAAAGGATAGGATATGCTCATCAGACTATATTATGCTAACTACGAAAACCTTTAAAAATGTTGAAGATTTTACAAATTCTTACCACAATATGCAGGCAAATAAAATCTATAAATATAATTCAAAACATTTATCTGTTATGCCAAAAATACAATTTTTTGAAAAAAAAATCCAATAATGTTTTCATTTGTCTTAACAGATTTGAGATAGCGTATTTTTCAAAAGTGTTAAAGTGACAATTGTTGCAACTGCAATAATCACGTGAATAAGCAATATCTCCCAACCAGATTTACATTGAATTTTTCTCAATGTCCGCCAGTTTATAACAATCAGCAAACACTGTAGGAATATTGACGTATAGGAACTCTAACAAAATTCAACAATTTCGATAATTTAAGACTTAGATTATGCTAACCCAACTTTTTTTTAAGTTTCCTCCAAAAACCTTCCCGAATTTTGAAGATTTTTCCGCGACTTACTACAACATCCAGATAATTAGAATTCAAATATATATTATCGAAGTTTAGTGTTTTCTACAATGAATGCTCTTATTGACAGCGACTCTGAATCAAACTCTTGAAGGAAAATGAGTTAGATTTTAGATTGTTCTGTTTGTCATCGTTGATTTAAGTAGGCTACTTATTAGAATGTAAAAGAGACCTTCACTTTTGATGCAATATTCACATTAATTAAGATAAGTATTAAAACCCCTTTGCTTTCTGTTTTCTACTGGTCTTAAAGTAGTTAGTTAAATTGGTGGCAAAATTTAGGCAAAGACGCCCGAGAACAATAGGGAATATTGTAATTTTAAAGGATAGGATATGCTAATCAGACTATATTATGCTAACTACGAAAACATTCAAAAATGTTGAAGATTTTACAAATTCTTACCACAATATGCAGGCAAAATAAAATCAATAAATATAATTCAAAACATTTATCTGTTTTTGCCAAAAATACAATTTTTTGAAAAAAAAATCCAAGAATGTTTTATTTGTCTTAACAGATTTTGAGATAGCGTATTTTTCAAAAGTGTTAAAGTGACATTTTTTTTTTAACTGCAATATTCACAGAATAAGTTATTACTTCCTACCGGATTTACATTGAATTTTTCTCAATGTCCGCCAGTTTTATAACAATCAGCAAACACTGTAGGAATATTTACGTAAAGGAACTCCAACAAAATTCAACAATTTTGATAAATTTAAGAATTAGATTAAGCTAACCCAACTATTTTTAAGTTTACTCCGAAAACCTTCCCGAATTTTGAAGATTTTTTTCCGCGACTTACAACAACATCCAGATAATTAGAATTCAAATATATATTATCGAAGTTTAGTGTTTTTCTACAATGAGTGTTCTTATTGACAGCAACTCTGAATCAAACTCTTGAAGGAAAATGAGTTACATTTTAGACTGTTCTGTTTGTCATCGTTGAATTAAGCAGGCTACTTATTAGAATGTAAAAGAGACCTTTACTATTGATGCAATATTCACATTAAGATAAGTATTAAAAACACTTTGCTTTCAGTTTTCTACTGGTCTTCAAGTAGTTAGTTAAATTGGTAGCAAAATTTAGGCAAAGACGCCCTTGAACAATAGGGAATATTTTAATTTTAAAGGATAGGATATGCTCATCAGACTATATTATGCTAACTACGAAAACCTTCAAAAATGTTTAAGATTTTACAAATTCTTACCACAATATGCAGACAAAATAAAATCTATAAATATAATTCAAAACATTTATCTGTTTTGCCAAAAATACAATTTTTTGATATCAATCCAAGAATGTTTTATTTGTCTTAACAGATTTGAGATAGCGTATTTTTCAGAAGTGTTAAAGTGACAATTGTTGTAACTGCAATATTCACAGAAAAAGCAATATCTCCCAACCAGATTTACATTGAGTTTGTGTCAATGTCCGCCAGTTCATAACAATAAGAAAACACTAAAGGAATATTTACGTATAGGAACTCTAACAAAATTCAACAATTTCGATAATTTAAGACTTAGATTATGCTAACCCAACTATTTTAAAGTTTCCTCCAAAAACCTTCACGAATTTTGAAGATTTTTCCGCGACTTACTACAACATCCAGATAATTAGAATTCAAATATATATATTATCAAAGTTTAGTGTTTTCTACAATGAGTGTTCTTATTGACAGCGACTCTGAATCAAACTCTTGAAGCAAAATGAGTTAGATTTTAGACTGTTCTGTTTGTCTTAGTTGATTTAAGAAAGCTAAATATTAGAATGTAAAAGCGATCTTTACCTTTGATGCAAAATTCACATTAATTAAGATAAGTATAAAAACCCTTTGCTTTCTGTTTTCTACTGGTCTTCAAGTAGTTAGTTAAATTGGTAGCAAAATTTATGCAAAGACGCCCTCGAACAATAAGAAATATTGTAATTTTAAAGGATTTCCGGATATGCTCAACAGACTATATTCATGCTAACTACGAGAACCGTCAAAAATGACAAAGATTTTACAAATTCTTACCACAATATGCAGGAAAAATAAAATCTATAAATACAATTCAAAACAGTTATCTGTTAAATACAATTTTTTTGAAAAAAATCCAAGAATGTTTTATTTGTCTTAACAGATTTGAGATAGCGTATTTTTCAAGAGTGTTAAAGTGACATTATTTTTTAACTGCAATATTCACAGAATAAGCTACAACTTCCAACCGGATTTACATTGAATTTTTTGTCAATGTCCGACAGTTTATAACAATCAGCAAACACTGAACGAATATTTACGTAAAGGAACTCCACAAAATTCAACAATTTCGATAATTTAAGAATTAGATTATGCTAACCCAACTATTTTTAAGTTTACTCCGAAAATCTTCCCGAATTTTGAAGATTTTTCCGCGACTTACAACATCATCCAGATAATTAGAATTCAAATATATATTATCGAAGTTTAGTGTTCTCTGTAATGAGTGTTCTTATTGACAGCGACTCTGAATAAAACTCTTGAAGGAAAATGAGTTAGATTTTAGACTGTTCTGTTTGTCATCGTTGATTTAAGTAGGCTACTTATTAGAATGTAAAAGAGACCTTTAATTTTGATGCAATATTCGCATTAATTAAGATAAGTATTAAAACACTTTGCTTAAAGTTTTCTACTGGTCTTCAAGTAGTTAGTTAAATTGGTAGCAAAATTTAGGCAAAGACGCCCTAGAACAATAGGGAATATTTTAATTTTAAAGGATAGGATATGCTCATCAGACTATATTATGCTAACTACGAAAACCTTTAAAAATGTTGAAGATTTTACAAATTCTTACCACAATATGCAGGCAAATAAAATCTATAAATATAATTCAAAACATTTATCTGTTATGCCAAAAATACAATTTTTTGAAAAAAATCCAATAATGTTTCATTTGTCTTAACAGATTTGAGATAGCGTATTTTTCAAAAGTGTTAAAGTGACAATTGTTGCAACTGCAATAATCACGTGAATAAGCAATATCTCCCAACCAGATTTACATTGAATTTTTCTCAATGTCCGCCAGTTTATAACAATCAGCAAACACTGTAGGAATATTGACGTATAGGAACTCTAACAAAATTCAACAATTTCGATAATTTAAGACTTAGATTATGCTAACCCAACTTTTTTTAAGTTTCCTCCAAAAACCTTCCCGAATTTTGAAGATTTTTCCGCGACTTACTACAACATCCAGATAATTAGAATTCAAATATATATTATCGAAGTTTAGTGTTTTCTACAATGAATGCTCTTATTGACAGCGACTCTGAATCAAACTCTTGAAGGAAAATGAGTTAGATTTTAGATTGTTCTGTTTGTCATCGTTGATTTAAGTAGGCTACTTATTAGAATGTAAAAGAGACCTTCACTTTTGATGCAATATTCACATTAATTAAGATAAGTATTAAAACCCTTTGCTTTCTGTTTTCTACTGGTCTTAAAGTAGTTAGTTAAATTGGTGGCAAAATTTAGGCAAAGACGCCCGAGAACAATAGGGAATATTGTAATTTTAAAGGATAGGATATGCTAATCAGACTATATTATGCTAACTACGAAAACATTCAAAAATGTTGAAGATTTTACAAATTCTTACCACAATATGCAGGCAAATAAAATCAATAAATATAATTCAAAACATTTATCTGTTTTGCCAAAAATACAATTTTTTGAAAAAAATCCAAGAATGTTTTATTTGTCTTAACAGATTTGAGATAGCGTATTTTTCAAAAGTGTTAAAGTGACATTTTTTTTTTAACTGCAATATTCACAGAATAAGTTATTACTTCCTACCGGATTTACATTGAATTTTTCTCAATGTCCGCCAGTTTATAACAATCAGCAAACACTGTAGGAATATTTACGTAAAGGAACTCCAACAAAATTCAAAATTTTGATAATTTAAGAATTAGATTATGCTAACCCAACTATTTTTTTACTCCGAAAACCTTCCCGAATTTTAAAGATTTTTCCGCGACTTACAACAACATCCAGATAATAAGAATTCAAATATTTATTATCGAAGTTTAGTGTTTTCTACAATGAGTGTTCTTATTGACAGCGACTCTGAATCAAACTCTTGAAGGAAAATGAGTTAGATTTTAGACTGTTCTGTTTGTCATCGTTGATTTAAGTAGGCTACTTATTAGAATGTAAAAGAGACCTTTACTTTTGATGCAATATTTACATTAATTAAGCTAAGTATTAAAACACTTTGCTTTCAGTTTTCTACTGGTCTTCAAGTAGTTAGTTAAATTGGTAGCAAAATTTAGGCAAAGACGCCCTAGAACAATAGGGAATATTTGTAATTTTAAAAGGATAGGATATGCTCATCAGACTATATTTATGCTAACTACGAAAACCTTCAAAAATGTTGAAGATTTTACAAAGTCTTACCACAATATGCAGGCAAATAAAATCTATAAATATAATTCGAAACATTTATCTGTTTTGCCAAAAACACAATTTTTTGAAAAAAATCCAAGAATGTTTTATTTGTCTTAACAGATTTGAGATAGCGTATTTTTCAAGAATGTTAAAGTGACATTTTTTTTAACTACAATATTCACAGAATAAGCTACAACTTCCAACCGGATTTACATTGAATTTTCCTCAATGTCCACCAATTTATAACAATCAGCAAACACTGTAGGAATATTGACGTATAGGAACTCTAACAAATTCAACAATTTCGATAATTTAAGACTTAGATTATGCTAACCCAACTCTTTTTAAGTTTCCTCCGAAAACCTTCCCGAGTTTTGAAGATTTTTCCGCGACTTACTACAACATCCAGATAATTAGAATTCAAATATATATTATCGAAGTTTAGTGTTTTCTACAATGAGTGTTCTTATTGACAGCGACTCTGAATCAAACTCTTGAGGGAAAATGAGTTAGATTTTACACTGTTCTGTTTGTCTTAGTTGATTTAAGAAAGCTTCTTATTAGAATGTAAAAGCGACCTTTACCTTTGATGCAATATTCACATTAATTAAGATAAGTATTAAAACCCTTTGCTTTCTGTTTTCTACTGGTCTTCAAGTAGTTAGTTATATTGGTAGTAAAATTTATGCAAAGACGCCCTCGAACAATAAGAAATATTGTAATTTTAAAGGATGTCCGGATATGCTCAACAGACTATATTCACGCTAACTACGAGAACCTTCAAAAATGACGAAGATTTTACAAATTCTTACCACAATATGCAGGCAAATAAAATCTATAAATACAATTAAAAACATTTATCTGTTTTGCCAAAAATACAATTTTTTGAAAAAAATCCAAGAATATTTTATTTGTCTTAACAGATTTGAGATAGCGTATTTTTCAAGAGTGTTAAAGTGACATTTTTTTTTAACTGCAATATTCACAGAATAAGTTATTACTTCTAACCGGATTAACACTGAATTTTTCTCAATATCCGCCAGTTTATAACAATCAGCAAACACGGTAGGAATATTTACGTAAAGGAACTCCAACAAAATTCAACAATTTCGATAATTTAAGAATTAGATTATGCTAACCCAACTATTTTTAAGTTTACTCCAAAAACCTTCCCGGATTTTGAAGATTTTTCGCGACTTACAACAACATCCAGATAATTTGAATTCAAATATATATTATCGAAGTTTAGTGTTTTCTACAATGAGTGTTCTTATTGACAGCGACTCTGAATCAAACTCTTGAAGGAAAATGAATTAGATTTTAGACTGTTCTGTTTGTCATCGTTGATTTAAGAAAGCTACCTATTAGAATGTAAAAGCGACCTTTACCTTTGATGCAATATTCACATTAATTAAGATAAGTATTAAAACCCTTTGCTTTCTGTTTTCTACTGGTCTTCAAGTAGTTAGTTAAATTGGTAGCAAAATTTATGCAAAGACGCCCTCGAACAATAAGAAATATTGTAATTTTAAAGGATGTCCGGATATGCTCAACAGACTATATTCACGCTAACTACGAGAACCTTCAAAAATGTGGAAGATTTTACAAATTCTTACCACAATATGCAGGCAAATAAAATCTATAAATACAATTCAAAACATTTATCTGTTGTGCCAAAAATACAATTTTTTGAAAAAAATCCAAGAATGTTTTTTTGTCTTAACAGATTTGAGATACTGACAATTGTTGTAACTGCAATATTCACAGAATAAGCAATATCTCTCAAGCAGATTTACATTGAATTTTTCTCAATGTCCGCCAGTTTATAACAATCAGCAAACACTGTAGGAATATTGACGTATAGGGACTCTAACAAAATTCAACAATTTCGATAATTTAAGACTTAGATTATGCTAACCCAACTCTTTTAGAGTTTCCTCCGAAAACCTTCCCGAATTTTGAAGAATTTTCCGCGACTTACAACAACATCCAGATAATTTGAATTCAAATATATATTATCGAAGTTTAGTGTTTTCTACAATGAGTGTTCTTATTGACAGCGACTCTGAATCAAACTCTTGAAGGAAAATGAATTAGATTTTAGACTGTTCTGTTTGTCATCGTTGATTTAAGAAAGCTACCTATTAGAATGTAAAAGCGACCTTTACCTTTGATGCAATATTCACATTAATTAAGATAAGTATTAAAACCCTTTGCTTTCTGTTTTCTACTGGTCTTAAAGTAGTTAGTTAAATTGGTAGCAAAATTTATGCAAAGACGCGTACGAACAATAAGAAATATTTTAATTTTAAAGGATGTCCGGATATGCTCAACAGACTATATTCATGCTAACTACGAGAACCTTCAAAAATGACGAAGATTTTACAAATTCTTACCACAATATGATATTCATGCTAACTACGAGAACCTTCAAAAATGACGAAGATTTTACAAATTCTTACCACAATATGCAGGCAAATAAAATCTATAAATACAATTCAAAACATTTATCTGTTTTGCCAAAAATACAATTTTTTGAAAAAAATCCAAGAATGTTTTATTTGTCTTAACAGATTTGAGATAGCGTATTTTTCAAGAGTGTTAAAGTGACATTTTTTTTAACTGCAATATTCACAGAATAAGCTATTACTTCCAACCGGATTTACACTGAATCCAACAAAATTCAACAATTTCGATAATTTAAGAATTACATTATGCTAACCCAACTATTTTTAAGTTTGCTCCGAAAATCTTCCCGAATTTTGAAGATTTTTCCGCGACTTACTACAACATCCAGATAATTAGAATTCAAATATATATTATCGAAGTTTAGTGTTTTCTACAATGAGTGTTCTTAATGACAGCGACTCTGAATCAAACTCTTGAAGGAAATGAGTTAGATTTTCGACTGTTCTGTTTGTCATCGTTGATTTAAGTAAGCTACTTATTAGAATGTAAAAGAGAGCTATATTTAAGTATTAAAACACTTTGCTTTCAGTTTTCTACTGGTTTTCAAGTAGTTAGGTAAATTGGTAGCAAAATTTATTCAAAGACGCCCTAGAACAATAGGGAATATTGTAATTTTAAAGGATAGGATATGCTCATCAGACTATATTTGTGCTAACTACGAAAACCTTCAAAAATGTTGATGATTTTACAAATTCTTACCACAATATGCAGGCAAACAAAACCTATAAATAGAATTCAAAACATTCATCTTTTTTGCCAAAAATACAATTATTTGGAAAAAATCCAAGAATGTTTTATTTGTCTTAACAGATTTGAGATAGCGTGACAATTGTTGTAACTGCAATATTCACAGAATAAGCAATATCTCCCAACAAGATTTACATTGAATTTTTCTCAATGTCCGCCAGTTTCTAACAATCAGCAAAAACTGTAGGAATATTGACGTATAGGAACTCTAACAAAATTCAACAATTTCGATAATTTGAAACTTAGTTTATACTAACCCAACTCTTTTAAAGTTTCCTCCAAAAACCTTCCCGAATTTTGAAGATTTTTCCGCGACTTACTACAACATCCAGATAATTAGAATTCAAATATATGTTATCGAAGTTTAGTGTTTTCTACAATGAGTGTTCTTTTTGACAGCGACTCTGATTCAAACTACTCTTGAGGGAAAATGAGTTAGATTTTAGAATGTTCTGTTTGTCTTAGTTGATTTAAGAAAGATACTTATTAGAATGTAAAAGCGACATTCACCTTTGATGCAATATTCATATTAATTAAGATAAGTATTAAAACCCTTTGCTTTCTGTTTTCTACTGTTCTTCAAGTAGTTAGTTAAATTGGTAGCAAACTTTATGCAAAGACGCCCTCGAACAATAAGAAATATTGTAATTTTAAAGAATGTCCGGATATGCTCAACAGACTATATTCATGCTAACTACGAGAACATTCAAAAATGAAGAAGATTTTACAAATTCTTACCACAATATGCAGGCAAATAAAATCTATGAATACAATTCAAAACATTTATCTGTTTTGCCAAAAATACAATTTTTGGAAAAAAATCCAAGAATGTTTTATTTGTCTTAACAGATTTGAGATGACATTTTTTTTAACTGCAATATTCACAGAATAAGCTACAACTTCCAACCGGATTTTCATTAAATTTTTGTCAATGTCCGCCAGTTTATAACAATCAGCAAACACTGTAGGAATATTTACGTAAAGGAACTCCAACAAAATTCAACAATTTCGATAATTTAAGAATTAGATTATGCTAACCCAACTATTTTTAAGTTTACTCCGAAAACCTTCCCTGATTTTGAAGATTTTTCCGCGACTTACAACAACATCCAGATAATTAGAATTCAAATATATATTATCGAAGTTTAGTGTTTTCTACAATGAGTGTTCTTATTGACAGCGACTCTGAATCAAACTCTTGAAGGAAAATGATTTACATTTTGCACTGTTCTGTTTGTCTTAGTTGATTTAAGAAAGCTACTTATTAGAATGTAAAAGCGACCTTTACCTTTGATGCAATATTCATATTAATTAAGATAAGTATTAAAACTCTTTGCTTTCTGTTTTCTACTGGTCTTCAAGTAGTTAGTTAAATTGGTAGCAAAATTTATGTAAAGACGCCCTCGAACAATAAGAAATATTGTAATTTTAAAGGATGTCCGGATATGCTCAACAGACTATATTCATGCTAACTACGAGAACCTTCAAAAATGACGAAGATTTTACAAATTCTTACCACAATATGATATTCATGCTAACTACGAGAACCTTCAAAAATGACGAAGATTTTACAAATTCTTACCACAATATGCAGGCAAATAAAATCTATAAATACAATTCAAAACATTTATCTGTTTTGCCAAAAATACAATTTTTTGAAAAAAATCCAAGAATGTTTTATTTGTCTTAACAGATTTGAGATAGCGTATTTTTCAAGAGTGTTAAAGTGACATTTTTTTTAAATGCAATATTCACAGAATAAGCTATTACTTCCAACCGGATTTACACTGAATCCAACAAAATTCAACAATTTCGATAATTTAAGAATTACATTATGCTAACCCAACTATTTTTAAGTTTGCTCCGAAAATCTTCCCGAATTTTGAAGATTTTCCCGCGACTTACTACAACATCCAGATAATTAGAATTCAAATATATATTATCGAAGTTTAGTGTTTTCTACAATGAGTGTTCTTAATGACAGCGACTCTGAATCAAACTCTTGAAGGAAATGAGTTAGATTTTCGACTGTTCTGTTTGTCATCGTTGATTTAAGTAAGCTACTTATTAGAATGTAAAAGAGAGCTATATTTAAGTATTAAAACACTTTGCTTTCACTTTTCTACTGGTCTTCAAGTAGTTAGTTAAATTGGTAGCAAAATTTAGGCAAATACGCCCTAGAACAATAGGGAATATTGTAATTTTAAAGGATAGGATATTCTCATCAGACTATATTTATGCTAACTACGAAAACCTTCAAAAATGTTGAAGATTTTACAAATTCTTACCACAATATGCAGGCAAATAAAATCTATAAATATAATTCAAAACATTTATCTGTTTTGCCAAAAATACAATTTTTTGAAAAAAATACAAGAATGTTTTATTTGTCTTAACAGATTTGAGATAGCGTATTTTTCAAAAGTGTTAAAGTGACAATTGTTGTAACTGCAAAATTTACGGAATAAGCAATATCTCCCAACCAGATTTACATTGAATTTTTCTCAATGTCCGCTAGTTTTTAACAATCAGCAAACACTGAAGAAATATTGACGTATAGGAACTCTAACAAAATTCAACAATTTCGATAATTTAAGACTTAGATTATGCTAACCCAACTCTTTTTAAGTTTCCTCCAAAAACCTTCCCGAATTTTGAAGATTTTTCCGCGACTTACTACAACAACCAGATAATTAGAATTCAAATATATATTATCGAAGTTTAGTGTTTTCTACAATGAGTGTTCTTATTGACAGCGACTCTGAATCAAACCCTTGAAGGAAAATGAGTTAGATTTTAGACTGTTCTGTTTGTCTTACTTGATTTGAGAAAGCTACTTATTAGAATGTAAAAGCGACCTTTACCTTTTATGCAATATTCACATTAATTAAGATAAGTAGTAAAACCCTTTGCTTTCTGTTTTCTCCTGGTCTTCTAGTAGTTAGTTAAATTGGTAGCAAAATTTATGCAAAGACGCCCTCGAACAAAAAGAAATATTGTAATTTTAAAGGATGTCCGGATATGCTCAACAGACTATATTCATGCTAACTACGAGAACCTTCAAAAATGACGAAGATTTTACAAATTCTTACCACAATATGCAGGCAAATAAAATCTATAAATTCAATTCAAAACATTTATCTGTTTTGCCAAAAATATAATTTTTTGAAAAAAATCCAAGAATGTTTTATTTGTCTTAACAGATTTGAGATAGCGTATTTTTGAAGAGTGTTAAAGTGACATTTTTTTACTGCAATATTCACAGAATAAGCTACAACTTCCAACCGGATTTACCATGAATTTTTCTCAATGTCCGTAGGTTTATAACAATCAGCAAACACTGTAGGAATATTTACGTAAAGGAACTCTAACAAAATTCAACAACTTCGATAAATTAAGAATTAGATTATTCTAACCCAACTATTTTTAAGTTTACTCCGAAAACCTTCCCGAATTTTGAAGATTTTTCCGCGACTTACAACAACATCCAGATAATTTGAATTCAAATATATATTATCGAAGTTTAGTGTTTTCTACAATGAGTGTTCTTATTGACAGCGACTCTGAATCAAACTCTTGAAGGAAAATGAGTTGGATTTTAGACTGTTCTGTTTGTCTTAGTTGATTTAAGAAAGCTACTTATTAGAATGTAAAAGCGACCTTTACCTTGGATGCAATATTCACATTAATTAAGATAAGTATTAAAACCCTTTGCTTTCTGTTTTCTACTGAAAGCACTTATTTAAGCCCTTTCTAACACTTATTTATGCAAAGACGCCCTCGAACAATAAGAAATATTGTAATTTTAAAGGATGTCCGGATATGCTCAACAGACTATATCCATGCTAACTACGAGATTATAATTCAAAACATTTAACTGTTTTGCCAAAAATACAATTTTTTGAAAAAAAATCCAAGAATGTGTTATTTGTCTTAACAGATTTGAGATATCGTATTTTTCAAAAGTGTTAAAGTGACAATTGTTGTAACTGCAATATTCACAGAATAAGCAATATCTCCCAACCGGATTTACATTAAATTTTTCTCAATGTCCGCCAGTTTATAACAATCAGCATACACTGTAGGAATATTGACGTATAGGAACTCCAAAAAAATTCAACAATTTCGATAATTTAAGAATTAGATTATGCTAACCCAACTATTTTTAAGTTTACTCCGAAAACCATCCCGAATTTTGAAGATTTTTCCTCGACTTACAACAACATCCAGATAATTATTATTCAAATATATATTATTGAAGTTTAGTGTTTTCTACAATGAGTGTTCTTATTGACAGCGACTCTGAATCAAACTCTTGAAGGAAAATGAGTTAGATTTTAGACTGTTCTGTTTGTCATCGTTGATTTAAGTAGGCTACTTATTAGAATGTAAAAGAAACCTTTATATTTGATGCAATATTCACATTAATTAAGATAAGTATTTAAACACTTTGCTTTAAGTTTTCTACTGGTTTTCAAGTAGTTAGTTAAATTGGTAGCAAAATATAGGCAAAGACGCCCTAGAACAATAGGGTATAGTGTAATTTTAAAGGATAGGATATGCTCATCAGACTATATTTATGCTAACTACGAAAACCTTCAAAAATGTTGAAGATTTTACAAATTCTTACCACAATATGCAGGCAAATAAAATCTATAAACATAATTCAAAACATTTATCTGTTTTGCCCAAAATACAATTTTTTGAAAAAAATCCAAGAATGTTTTATTTGTCTTAACAGATTTGAGATAGCGTATTTTTCAAAAGTGTTAAAGTGACAATTGTTGTAACTGCAAAATTTACGGAATAAGCAATATCTCCCAACCAGATATACATTGAATTTTTCTCAATGTCCGCTAGTTTTTAACAATCAGCAAACACTGAAGAAATATTGACGTATAGGAACTCTAACAAAATTCAACAATTTCGATAATTTAAGACTTAGATTATGCTAACCCAACTCTTTTTAAGTTTCCTCCAAAAACCTTCCCGAATTTTGAAGATTTTTCCGCGACTTACTACAACAACCAGATAATTAGAATTCAAATATATATTATCGAAGTTTAGTGTTTTCTACAATGAGTGTTCTTATTGACAGCGACTCTGAATCAAACCCTTGAAGGAAAATGAGTTAGATTTTAGACTGTTCTGTTTGTCTTACTTGATTTGAGAAAGCTACTTATTAGAATGTAAAAGCGACCTTTACCTTTTATGCAATATTCACATTAATTAAGATAAGTATTAAAACCCTTTGCTTTCTCTTTTCTACTGGTCTTCTAGTAGTTAGTTAAATTGGTAGCAAAATTTATGCAAAGACGCCCTCGAACAATAAGAAATATTGTAATTTTAAAGGATGTCCGGATATGCTCAACAGACTATATTCATGCTAACTACGAGAACCTTCAAAAATGACGAAGATTTTACAAATTCTTACCACAATATGCAGGCAAATAAAATCTATAAATACAATTCAAAACATTTATCTGTTTTGCCAAAAAAACAATTTTTTGAAAAAAATCCAAGAATGTTTTATTTGTCTTAACAGATTTGAGATCGCGTATTTTTGAAGAGTGTTAAAGTGACATTTTTTTACTGCAATATTCACAGAATAAGCTACAACTTCCAACCGGATTTACATTGAATTTTTCTCAATGTCCGTCAGTTTATAACAATAAGCAAACACTGTAGGAATATTTACGTAAAGGAACTCCAACAAAAATCAACAATTTCGATAATTTAAGAATTAGATTATGCTAACCCAACTATTTTTAAGTTTACTCCGAAAATCTTCCCGAATTTTGAAGATTTTTCCGCGATTTACAACAACATCCACATAATTACAATTCAAATATATATTATCGAAGTTTAGTGTTTTCCACAATTAGTGTTCTTATTGACAGCGACTCTCAATCAAACTCTTGAAGGAAAATGAGTTAGATTTTAGTCTGTTCTGTTTGTCATCGTTGATTTAAGTAGGCTACTTATTAGAATGTAAAAGAGACCTTAACTTTTGATGCAATATTCACATTAATTAAGATAAGTATTAAAACACTTTGCTTTCAGTTTTTTACTGGTCTTCAAGTAGTTAGTTAAATTGGTAGCAAAATTTAGGCAAAGACCCCCTAGAACAATAGGGAATATTGTAATTTTAAAGGATAGGATATGCTCATCAGACTATATTTATGCTAACTACGAAAACCTTCAAAAATGTTGAAGATTTTACAAATTCTTACCACAATATGCAGGCAAATAAAATCTATAAATATAATTCAAAACATTTATCTGTTTTGCCAAAAATACAATTTTTTGAAAAAAATCCAAGATTGTTTTATTTATCTCAACAGATTTGAGATAGCGTATTTTTTAAAAGTGTTAAAGTGACAATTGTTGTAACTGCAATATTCACGGAATAAGCAATATCTCCCAACCAGATTTACATTGAATTTTTCTCAATGTCCGCCATTTTATAACAATCAGCAAACACTGTAGGAATATTGACGTATAGGAACTCTAACAAAATTCAACAATTTCGATAATTTAAGACTTAGATTATGCTAACCCAACTCTTTTTAAGTTTCCTCCAAAAACCGTCCCGAATTTTGAAGATTTTTCCGCGACTTACTACAACATCCAGATAATTAGAATTCAAATATATATTATCGAAGTTTAGTGTTTTCTACAATGAGTGTTCTTATTGACAGCGACTCTGAATCAAATTCTTGAAGGAAAATGAGTTAGATTTTAGACTGTTCTGTTTGTCTTAGATGAATTAAGAAAGCTACTTATTAGAATGTAAAAGCGACCTTTGCCTTTGATGCAATATTCACATTAATTAAGATATGTATTAAAACGCTTTGCTTTTTGTTTTCTACTGGTCTTCAAGTAGTTAGTTAAATTGTTAGCAAAATTCATGCAAAGACGCCCTCGAACAATAAGAAATATTGTAATTTTAAAGATGTCCGGATATGCTCAACAGACTATATTCATACTAACTACGAGAACCTTCAAAAATGACGAAGATTAAACAAATTCTTACCACAATATGCAGGCAAATAAAATCTATAAATACAATTCAAAACATTTATCTGTTTTGCCAAAAAAACAATTTTTTGAAAAAAATCCAAGAATGTTTTATTTTTCTTAACAGATTTGAGATCGCGTCTTTTTCAAGAATGTTAAAGTGACATTTTTTTAACTGCAATATTCACAGAATAAGCTACAACTTCCAACCGGATTTACATTGAATTTTTGTCAATGTCCGCCAGTTTGTAACAATCAGCAAACACTGTAGGAATATTGACGTATAGGAACTCTAACAAAATTCAACAATTTCGATAATTTAAGACTTAGATTATGCTAACCCAACTCTTTTTAAGTTTCCTCCAAAAACCGTCCCGAATTTTGAAGATTTTTCCGCGACTTACTACAACATCCAGATAATAAGAATTCAAATATATATTATCGAAGTTTAGTGTTTTCTACAATGAGTGTTCTTATTGACAGCGACTCTGAATCAAATTCTTGAAGGAAAATGAGTTAGATTTTAGACTGTTCTGTTTGTCTTAGATGAATTAAGAAAGCTACTTATTAGAATGTAAAAGCGACCTTTGCCTTTGATGCAATATTCACATTAATTAAGATAAGTATTAAAACGCTTTGCTTTTTGTTTTCTACTGGTCTTCAAGTAGTTAGTTAAATTGTTAGCAAAATTCATGCAAAGACGCCCTCGAACAATAAGAAATATTGTAATTTTAAAGATGTCCGGATATGCTCAACAGACTATATTCATACTAACTACGAGAACCTTCAAAAATGACGAAGATTAAACAAATTCTTACCACAATATGCAGGCAAATAAAATCTATAAATACAATTCAAAACATTTATCTGTTTTGCCAAAAAAACAATTTTTTGAAAAAAATCCAAGAATGTTTTATTTGTCTTAACAGATTTGAGATCGCGTCTTTTTCAAGAATGTTAAAGTGACATTTTTTTAACTGCAATATTCACAGAATAAGCTACAACTTCCAACCGGATTTACATTGAATTTTTGTCAATGTCCGCCAGTTTGTAACAATCAGCAAACACTGTAGGAATATTTACGTAAAGCAACTCCAACAAAATTCAATAATTTCGATAATTTAAGAATTAGATTATGCTAACCCAACTATTTTTAAGTTTACTCCGAAAACCTTCCCGAATTTTGAAGATTTTTCCGCGACTTACAACAACATCCAGATAATTAAAATTCAAATATATATTATCGAAGTTTAGTGTTTTCCACAATGAGTGTTCTTATTGACAGCGACTCTGAATCAAACTCTTGAAGGAAAATGAGTTAGATTTTAGACTGTTCTGTTTGTCATCGTTGATTTTAGTAGGCTACTTATTAGAATGTGAAAGAGGCCTTTACTTTTGATGCAATATTCACATTAATTAAGATAAGTATTAAAACACTTTGCTTTCAGTTTTCTACTGGTCTTCAAATAGTTAGTTAAATTGATAGCAAAATTTAGGCAAAGACGCCCTAGAACAATTGGGAATATTGTAATTTTAAAGGATAGGATATGCTCATCAGACTATGTTTATGCTAAATACGAAAACCTTCAAAAATGTTGAAGATTTTACAAATTCTTACCACAATATGCAGGCAAATAAAATCTATAAATATAATTCAAAACATTTAACTGTTTTGCCAAAAATACAATTTTTTGAAAAAAATCCAAGAATGTTTTTTTTGTCTCAACAGATTTGAGATAGCGTATTTTTCAAGAGTGTTAAAGTGACATTTTTTTAACTGCAATATTCACGGAATAAGCAATATCTCCCAACCAGATCTACATTGAATTTTTCTCAATGTCCGCCAGTTTATAACAATCAGCAAACACTGTAGGAATATTGACGTATAGAAACTCTAACAAAATTCAACAATTTCGATAAATTAAGACTTAGATTATGCTAACCCAACTCTTTTTAAGTTTCCTCCAAAAACCTTCCCGGAATTTGAAGATTTTTCCGTGACTTACTACAACATCCAGATAATTAGAATTCAAATATATATTATCGAAGTTTATTGTTTTCTACAATGAGTATTCTTATTGACAACGACTCTGAATCAAACTCTTGAAGGAAAATGAGTTAGATTTTACACTGTTCTGTTTGTCTTAGTTGATTTAAGAAAGCTTCTTATTAGAATGTAAAAGCGACCTTTACCTTTGATGCAATATTCACATTAAATAAGATAAGTATTAAAACCTTTTGCTTTCTGTTTTCTACTGGTCTTCAAGTAGTTAGTTAAATTGGTAGCAAAATTTTAGCAAAGACGCCCTAGAACAATAGGGAATATTGTAATTTTAAAGGATAGGATATGCTCATCAGACTATATTTATGCTAACTACGAAAACCTTCAAAATTGTTGAAGATTTTACAAATTCTTACCACAATATGCAGGCAAATAAAATCTATAAATATAATTCAAAATATTTATCTGTTTTGCCAAAAATATAATTTTTTGAAAAAAATCCAAGAATGTTTTATTTGTCTTAACAGATTTGAGATAGCGTATTTTTCAAAAGTGTTAAAGTGACAATTGTTGTTAACTGCAATATTCACAGAATAAGCAATATCTATCAACCAGATTTACATTGAATTTTTCTCAATGTCTGCCAGTTTATAACAATCAGCAAACACTGTAGGAATATTGACGTATAGGAACTCTAACAAAATTCAACAATTTCGATAATTAAAAAATTAGATTATGCTATCCCAACTCTTTTTAAGTTTGCTCCAAAAACCTTCCCGAATTTTGAAGATTTTTCCGCGACTTACAACAACATCCAGATAATTAGAATTCAAATATATATTATCGAAGTTCAGTGTTTTCTACAATGAGTGTTCTTATTGACAGCGACTCTGAATCAAACTCTTGAAGGAAAATGAGTTAGATTGTAGACTGTTCAGTTTGTCTTAGTTGATTTAAGAAAGCTACTTATTAGAATGTAAAAGCGACCTTTACCTTTTATGCAATATTCACATTAATTAAGATAAGTATTAAAACCCTTTGCATTCTGTTTTCTACTGTTCTTCAAGTAGTTAGTTAAATTGGTAGCAAAATTTATGCAAAGGCGCGCTCGAACAATAAGAAATATTGTAATTTTAAAGGATGTCCGGATATGCTCAACAGACTATATTCATGCTAACTACGAGAACCTTCAAAAATGACGTATATTTTACAAATTCTTACCACAATATGCAGGCAAATAAAATCTATAAATACAATTCAAAGCATTTATCTGTTTTGCCAGAAATACAATTTTTTGAAAAAAAATCCAAGAATGTTTTATTTGTTTTAACAGATTTGAGATAGCGTATTTTTCAAAACTGTTAAAGTGACATTTTTTTAACTGCAATATTCACAGATTAAGCTACAACTTCCAACCGGATTTACATTGAATTTTTCTCAATCTCCGCATGTTTATAACAATCAGCAAACACTGTAGGAATATTTACGTAAAGGAACTCCAACAAAATTCAACAATTTCGATAATTTAAGAATTAGATTATGCTAACCCAACTATTTTTAAGTTTACTCCGAAAACCTTCCCGAATTTTGAAGATTTTGCCGCGACTTACAACAACATCCAGATAATTAGAATTCAAATATATATTATCGAAGTTTAGTGTTTTCTACAATGAGTGCTCTTATTGACAACGACTCTGAATCAAACTCTTGAAGGAAAATGAGTTAGATTTTACACTGTTCTGTTTGTCTTAGTTGATTTAAGAAAGCTTCTTATTAGAATGTAAAAGCGACCTTTACCTTTGATGCAATATTCACATTAATTAAGATAAGTATTAAAACCATTTGCTTTCTGTTTTCTACTGGTCTTCAAGTAGTTAGTTAAATTGGTAGCAAAATTTAGGCAAAGACGCCCTAGAACAATAGGGAATATTGTAATTTTAAAGGATAGGATATGCTCATCAGACTATATTTATGCTAACTACGAAAACCTTCAAAAATGTTGAAGATTTTACAAATTCTTACCACAATATGCAGGCAAATAAAATCTATAAATATAATTCAAAACATTTATCTGTTTTGCCAAAAATACAATTTTTTGAAAAAAATCCAAGAATGTTTTATTTGTCATAACAGATTTGAGATAGCGTATTTTTCAAAACTGTTAAAGTGACAATTGTTGTTAACTGCAATATTCACAGAATAAGCAATATCTCCCAACCAGATTTACATTGAATTTTTCTCAATGTCTGCCAGTTTATAACAATCAGCAAACACTGTAGGAATATTGACGTATAGGAACTCTAACAAAATTCAACAATTTCGATAATTTAAGAATTAGATTATGCTAACCCAACTCTTTTTAAGTTTCCTCCAAAAACCTTCCCCAATTTTGAAGATTTTTCCGCGACTTACAACGACATCCAGATAATTAGAATTCAAATATATATTATCGAAGTTCAGTGTTTTCTACAATGAGTGTTCTTATTGACAGCGACTCTGAATTAAACTCTTGAAGGAAAATGAGTTAGATTGCAGACTGTTCAGTTTGTCTTAGTTGATTTAAGAAAGCTACTTATTAGAATGTAAAAGCGACCTTTACCTTTGATGCAATATTCACATTAATTAAGATAAATATTAAAACCCTTTACTTTCTGTTTTCTACTGGTCTTCAAGTAGTTAGTTAAATTGGTACCAAAATTTATGCAAAGGCGCGCTCGAACAATAAGAAATATTGTAATTTTAAAGGATGTCCGGATATGCTCAACAGACTTTATTCATGCTAACTACGAGAACCTTCAAAAATGACGTAGGTATTACAAATTCTTACCACCATATGCAGGCAAATAAAATCTATAAATACAATTCAAATCATTTATCTCTTTTGCCAAAAATACAATTTTTTGAAAAAAAAAAAATCCCAAGAATGTTTTATTTGTCTTAACAGATTTGAGATAGCGTATTTTTCAAGAGTGTTAAAGTGACATTTTTTTAACTGCAATATTCACAGATTAAGCTACAACTTCCAACGGGATTTACATTGAATTTTTCTCAATTTCCGCATGTTTATAACAATCAACAAACACTGTAGGAATATTTACGTAAAGGAACTCCAACAAAATTCAACAATTTCGATAATTTAAGAATTAGATTATGCTAACCCAACTATTTTTAAGTTTACTCCGAAAACCTTCCCGAATTTTGAAGATTTTGCCGCGACTTACAACAACATCCAGATAATTAGAATTCAAATATATATTATCGAAGTGTAATGTTTTCTACAATGAGTGTTCTTATTGACACTACTCTGAATCAAACTCTTGAAGGAAAATGAGTTAGATTTTAGACTGTTCTGTTTGTCATCGTTGATTTAAGTAGGCTACTTATTAGAATGTAAAAGCGACCTTTACTTTTGATGCAATATTCACATTGATTACGATAAGTATTTAAACACTTTGCTTTCAGTTTTCCACTGGTCTTCAAGTAATTAGTTAAATTGGTAGCAAAATTTAGGCAAAGACGCCCTAGAACAATAGGGAATATTGTAATTTTAAAGGATAGGATATGCTCATCAGACTATATTTATGCTCACTACGAAAACCTTCAAAAATGTTGAAGATTTCACAAATTCTTACCACAATATGCAGGCAAATAAAATCTATAAATATAATTCAAAACATTTATCTGTTTTCCACAAATACAATTTTTTGAAAAAAATCCAAGAATGTTTTATTTGTCTTAACAGATTTGAGATAGCGTATTTTTCAAAAGTGTTAAAGTGACAATTGTTGTAACTGCAATATTCACGGAATAAGCAATATCTCCCAACCAGATTTACATTGAATTTTTCTCAATGTCCGCCAGTTTATAACAATCAGCAAACACTGAAGGAATATTAACGTATAGGAACTTAAACAAAATTGAACAATTTTGATAATTTAAGACTTAGATTATGCTAACCCAACACTTTTAAAGTTTCCTCCAAAAACCTTCCCGAATTTTGATGATTTTTCCGCGACTTACTACAACATCCAGATAATTAGAATTCAAATATATATTATCGAAGTTTAGTGTTTTCTACAAATAGTGTTCTTATTGACAGCGACTCTGAATCAAAATCTTGAAGGAAAATGAGTTAGATTTTAGACTGTTCTGTTTGTCTTAGTTGATTTAAGAAAGCTACTTATTAGAATGTAAAAGCGACCTTTATTTTTAATGCAATATTCCCATTAATTAAGATAAGTATTAAAACCCTTTGCTTTCTGTTTTCTACTGATCTTCAAGCAGTTAGTTAAATTGGTAGCAAAACTTATGCAAAGACGCCCTCGAACAATAAGAAGTATTGCAATTTTAAAGGATGTCCGGATATGCTCAACAGACTATATTCATGCTAACTACGAGAACTTTCAAAAATGTCGAAGATTTTACAAATTCTTACCACAATATGCAGGCAAATAAAATCTAAAAATACAATTCAAAACATTTATCTGTTTTGCCAAAAATATAATTTTTTGAAAAAAATCCAAAAATGTTTTATTTGTCTTAACAGATTTGAGATAGCGTATTTTTCAAGAGTGTTAAAGTGACATTTTTTTACTGCAATATTCACAGAATAAGCTACAACTTCCAACCGGATTTACATTGAATTTTTCTCAATGTCCGCCAGTTTATAACAATCAGCAAACACTGTAGGAATATTTACGTAAAGGAACTCCAACAAAATTCAACAATTTCGATAATTTAAGAATTAGATTATGCTAACCCAACTATTTTTAAGTTTACTCCGAAAACCTTCCCGAATTTTGAAGATTTTTCCGCGACTTACAACAAAATCCAGATAATTAGAATTCAAATATATATTATCGAAGTTTAGTGTTTTCTACAATGGGTGTTCTTATTGACAGCGACTCTGAATCAAACTCTTGAAGGAAAATGAGTTAGATTTTAAACTGTTCTGTTTGTCATCGTTGATTTAAGTAGGCTACCTATTAGAATGTAAAAGATACCTTTACTTTTGAGGCAATATTCACATTAATTAAGATAAGTATTAAAACCCTTTGCTTTCAGTTTACTACTGGTCTTCAAGTAGTTAGTTAAATTGGTAGCAAAATTTAGGCAAAGACGCCCTAGAACAATTGGGAATATTGTAATTTTAAAGGATTGGATATGTTCATCAGACTATATTTATGCTAACTACGAAAACCTTCAAAAATGTTGAAGATTTTACAAATTCTTACCACAATATGCAGGCAAATAAAATCTATAAATATAATTCAAAACATTTATCTGTTTTGCCAAAAATACAATTGTTTGAAAAAAATTCAAGAATGTTTTATTTGTCTTAACAGATTTGAGATAGCGTATTTTTCAAAAGTGTTAAAGTGACAATTTTTGTAACTGCAATATTCACGGAATAAGCAATATCTTCCAACCAGTTTACATTGAATTTTTCTCAATGTGCGCCAGTTTATAACAATCAGCAAACACTGTAGGAGTATTGACGTATAGGAACTCTAACAAAATTCAATAATTTCGATAATTTAAGACTTAGATTATGCTAACCCAACTCTTTTTAAGTTTCCTCCAAAAACCTTCCCGAATTTTGAAGATTTTTCCGCGACTTACTACAACATCCAGATAATTAGAATTCAAATATATATTATCGAAGTTTAGTGATTTCTACAATGAGTGTTCTTATTGACAGCGACTCTGAATCAAACTCTTGAAGGAAAATGAGTTAGATTTTTGACTGTTCTGTTTGTCATCGTTGATTTAAGTATGCTACTTAAAAGAATGTAAAAGCGACCTTTACCTTTAATGCAATATTCCCATTAATTAAGATAAGTATTAAAGCCCTTTGCTTTCTGTTTTCTACTGATCTTCAAGCAGTTAGTTAAATTGGTAGCAAAACTTATGCAAAGATGCCCTCGAACAATAAGAAGTATTGCAATTTTAAAGGATGTCCGGATATGCTCAACAGACTATATTCATGCTAACTACGAGAACTTTCAAAAATGACGAAGATTTTACAAATTCTTACCACACTATGCAGGCAAATAAAATCTAAAAATACGATTCAAAACATTTATCTGTTTTGCCAAAAATATAATTTTTTGAAAAAAATCCAAGAATGTTTTATTTGTCTTAACAGATTTGAGATAGCGTATTTTTCAAGAGTGTTAAAGTGACATTTTTTTTACTGCAACATTCACAGAATAAGCTACAACTTCCAACCGGATTTACATTGAATTTTTCTCAATGTCCGCCAGTTTATAACAATCAGCAAACAATGTAGGAATATTTACGTAAAGGAACTCCAACAAAATTCAACAATTTCGATAATTTAAGAATTAGATTATGCTAACCCAACTATTTTTAAGTTTACTCCGAAAACCTTCCCGAATTTTGAAGATTTTTCCGCGACTTACAACAACATCCAGATAATTAGAATTCAAATATATATTATCGAAGTTTAGTGTTTTCTACAATGGGTGTTCTTATTGACAGCGACTCTGAATCAAACTCTTGAAGGAAAATGAGTTAGATTTTAAACTGTTCTGTTTGTCATCGTTGATTTAAATAGGCTACCTATTAGAATGTAAAAGATACCTTTACTTTTGAGGCAATATTCACATTAATTAAGATAAGTATTAAAACCCTTTGCTTTCAGTTTACTACTGGTCTTCAAGTAGTTAGTTAAATTGGTAGCAAAATTTAGGCAAAGACGCCCTAGAACAATTGGGAATAATGTAATTTTAAAGGATTGGATATGTTCATCAGACTATATTTATGCTAACTACGAAAACCTTCAAAAATGTTGAAGATTTTACAAATTCTTACCACAATATGCAGGCAAATAAAATCTATAAATATAATTCAAAACATTTATCTGTTTTGCCAAAAATACAATTGTTTGAAAAAAATTCAAGAATGTTTTATTTGTCTTAACAGATTTGAGATAACGTGACAATTGTTGTAACTGAAATATTCACAGAATAAGCAATATCTCCCAACCAAATTTAAATTGAATTTTTCTCAATGTCCGCCAATTTATAACAATCAGCAAACACTGTAGGAATATTGACGTATGGGAACTCTAACAAAATTCAACAATTTCGATAATTTAAGACTTACATTATGCTAACCCAACTCTTTTTAATTTTCCTCCAAAAACCTTCCCGAATTTTGAAGATTTTTCCGCGACTTACAACAACATCCAGATAATTAGAATTCAAATATATATTATCGAAGTTTAGTGTTTTCTACAATGAGTGTTCTTATTGACAGCGACTCTGAATCAAACTCTTGAAGGAAAATGAGTTAGATTTTAGACTGTTTTGTTTGTAATCGTTGATTTAAGTAGGCTACTTATTAGAATGTAAAAGAGACGTTTACTTTTGATGCAATATTCACATTAATTAAGATAAGTTTTAAAACACTTTGCTTTCAGTTTTCTACTGGTCCTCAAGTAGTTAGTTAAATTGGTAGCAAAATTTAGGCAAAGACTCCCTAGAACAATAGGGAATATTGGAATTTTTTATTATAACTACGAAAACCTTCAAAAATGTTGAAGATTTTACAAATTCTTACCACAATATGCAGGCAAATAAAATCTATAAATATAATTCAAAACATTTATCTGTTTTGCCAAAAATACAATATTTTGTAAAAAATCCAATAATGTTTTATTTGTATTAACAGATTTGAGATAGCGTTTTTTTCAAAAGTGTTAGAGTGACAATTTTTGTAAATGCAATATTCACGGAATAAGCAATATCTCCCAACCAGATTTACATTGAATTTTTCTCAATGTCCGCCAGTTTATAACAATCAGCATACACTGTAGGAATATTGACGTATAGGAACTCTAACAAAATTCAACAATTTCGATAATTTAAGACTTAGATTATGCTAACCCAACTCTTTTAAAGTTTCCTCCAAAAAACTTCCCGAATTATGAAAAATTTTCCGCGACTTACTACAACATCCAGATAATTAGAATTCAAATATATATTATCGAAGTTTAGTGTTTTCTACAATGAGTGTTCTTATTGACAGCGACTCTGAATCAAACTCTTGAAGGAAAATGAGTTAGATTTTAGACTGTTCTGTTTGTCTTAGTTGATTTAAGAAAGCTACTTATTAGAATGTAAAAGCGACCTTTACCTTTGATGCAATATTCACATTAATTAGGATAAGTATTAAAACCCTTTGTTTTCTGTTTTCTACTGGTCTTCAGGTAGTTAGTTAAATTGGTAGCAAAATTTATGCAAAGACGCCCTAGAACAATAAGAAATATTGTAATTATAAAGGATGTCCGGATATGCTCAACAGACTATATTCATGCTAACTACGAGAACCTTCAAAAATGACGAAGATTTTACAAATTCTTACCACAATATGCAGTCAAATAAAATCTATAAATACAATTCAAAACATTTATCTGTTTTGCCAAAAATATAATTTTTTGAAAAAAATCCCAGAATGTTTTATTTGTCTTAACAGATTTGAGATAGCGTATATTTCAAGAGTGTTAAAGTGACAATTTTTTTTACTGCAATATTCACGAATAAGCTACAACTTCCAACCGGATTTACATTGAATTTTTCTCAATGTCCGCCAGTTTATAACAATCAGCAAACACTGTCGGAATATTGACGTATAGGAACTCCAACAAAATTCAACATTTTCGATAATTTAAAAATTAGATTATGCTAACCCAACTATTTTTAAGTTTACTCCGAAAACCTTCCCGAATTTCAAGATTTTTCCACGACTTACAACAACATCCAGATAATTAGAATTCAAATATATATTATCGAAGTTTAGTGTTTTCTACAATGAGTGTTCTTATTGACAGCGACTCTGAATCAAACTCTTGAAGGAAAATGAGTTAGATTTTAGACTGTTTTGTTTGTCATCGTTGATTTAAGTAGGCTACTTATTAGAATGTAAAAGAGACCTTTACTTTTGATGCAATATTCACATTAATTAAGATAAGTTTTAAAACACTTTGCTTTCAGTTTTCTACTGGTCCTCAAGTAGTTAGTTAAATTGGTAGCAAAATTTAGGCAAAGACTCCCTAGAACAATAGGGAATATTGGAATTTTAAAGGATAACTACGAAAACCTTCAAAAATGTTGAAGATTTTACAAATTCTTACCACAATATGCAGGCAAATAAAATCTATAAATATAATTCAAAACATTTATCTGATTTGCCAAAAATACAATATTTTGTAAAAAATCCAATAATGTTTTATTTGTATTAACAGATTTGAGATAGCGTATTTTTCAAAAGTGTTGAAGTGACAATTTTTGTAAATGCAATATTCACGGAATAAGCAATATCTCCCAACCAGATTTACATTGAATTTTTCTCAATGTCCGCCAGTTTATAACAATCAGCATACACTGTAGGAATATTGACGTATAGGAACTCTAACAAAATTCAACAATTTCGATAATTTAAGACTTAGATTATGCTAACCCAACTCTTTTAAAGTTTCCTCCAAAAAACTTCCCGAATTATGAAAAATTTTCCGCGACTTACTACAACATCCAGATAATTAGAATTCAAATATATATTATCGAAGTTTAGAGTTTTCTACAATGAGTGTTCTTATTGACAGCGACTCTGAATCAAACTCTTGAAGGAAAATGAGTTAGATTTTAGACTGTTCTGTTTGTCTTAGTTGATTTAAGAAAGCTACTTATTAGAATGTAAAAGCGACCTTTACCTTTGATGCAATATTCACATTAATTAAGATAAGTATTAAAACCCTTTGTTTTCTGTTATCTACTGGTCTTCAGGTAGTTAGTTAAATTGGTAGCAAAATTTATGCAAAGACGCCCTAGAACAATAAGAAATATTGTAATTTTAAAGGATGTCCGGATATGCTCAACAGACTATATTCATGCTAACTACGAGAACCTTCAAAAATGATGAAGATTTTACAAATTATTACCACAATATGCAGGCAAATAAAATCTATAAATACAATTCAAAACATTTATCTGATTTGCCAAAAATACAATTGTTTGAAAAAAATCCAAGAATGTTGTATTTGTCTTAACAGATTTGAGATAGCGTTTTTTTCAAAAGTGTTAAAGTGACAATTGTTGTAACTGCAATATTCTCAGAATAAGCAATATCTCCCAACCAGATTTACATTGAATTTTTCTCAATGTCCGCCAGTTTATAAAAATCAGCAAACACTGTAGGAATATTGACGTATAGGAACTCTAACAAAATTCAACAATTTCGATAATTTAAGACTTAGATTATGCTAACCCAACTCTTTTTAGGTTTCCTCCAAAAACCTTCCCGAATTTTGAAGCGTTTTCCGCGACTTACAACAACATCCAGATAATTAGAATTCAAATATATATTATCGAAGCTCAGTGTTTTCTACAATGAGTGTTCTTATTGACAGCGACTCTGAATCAAACTCTTGAAGGAAAATGAGTTAGATTTTAGACTGTTCTGTTTGTCATCGTTGATTTAAGTAGGCTACCTATTAGAATGTAAAAGAGACCTTTACTTTTGATGCAATATTCACATTTATTAATATAAGTATTTAAACACTTTGCTTTTAGTTTTCGACTGGTCTTCAAGTAGTTAGTTAAATATGTAGCAAAATTTAGGCAAATACGCCCTAGAACAATAGGAAATGTTGTAATTTTAAAGGATAGGATATGCTCATCAGACTATATTCATGCTAACTACGAAAACCTTCAAAAATGTTAAAGATTTTACAAATTCTTACCACAATATGCAATCAAATAAAATCTATAAATATAATTCAAAACATTTATCTGTTTTGCCAAAAATACAATTTTTTGAAAAAAATCCAAGAATGTTTTATTGGTCTTAACAGATTTGAGATAGCGTATTTTTCAAAAGTGTTAAAGTGACAATTGTTGTAACTGCAATATTCACGGAATAAGCAATATCTGCCAACGAGATTTATATTGAATTTTTCTCAATATCCGCCTGTTTATAGCAATCAGCAAACACTGTAGTAATATTTACTTAAAGGAACTCCAACAAAATTCAACAATTTCGATAATTTAAGAATTAGATTATGCTAACCCAACTATTTTCAAGTTCACTCCGAAAACCTTCCCGAATTTTGAAGATTTTTCCGCGACTTACAACAACATCCAGATAATTAGAATTCAAATATATATTATCGAAGTTTAGTGTTTTCTACAATGAGCGTTCTTATTGACAGCGACTCTGAATCAAACTCTTGAAGGAAAATGAGTTAGATTTTAGACTGTTCTGTTTGTCATCGTTGATTTAAGTAGGCTACTTATTAGAATGTAAAAGAGACCTTCACTTTGGATGCAATATTCACATTAATTAAGATAAGTATTAAAACACTTTTCTTTCAGTTTTCTACTGGTCTTCAAGTAGTTAGTTAAATTGGTAGCAAAATTTAGGCAAAGACGCCCTAGAACAATAGGGAATATTGTAATTTTAAAGGATAGGATATGCTCATCAGACTATATATATGCTAACTACGAAAACCTTCAAAAATGTTGAAGATTTTACAAATTCTTACCACAATATGCAGGCAAATAAAATCTATAAATACAATTCAAAACATTTATGTGTTGTGCCAAAAATACAATTTTTTGAAAAAAATCCAAGAATCTTTTATTTGTCTTAACAGATTTGAGATAGCGTATTTTTCAAGAGTTTTAAAGTGACATTTTTTTATCTGCAATATTCACAGAATAAGCTACAAGACTATATTCATGCTAACTACGAGAACCTTCAAAAATGACGAAGATTTTACAAATTCGTACCACAATATGCCGGCAAATAAAATCTATAAATACAATTCAAAACATTTATCTGTTTTGCCAAATATACAATTTTTTGAAAAAAGTGTTAAAGTGACAATTGTTGTAACTGCAATATTCACGGAATAAGCAATATCTCCCAACCGGATTTACATTGAATTTTTCTCAATGTCCGCCAGTTTATAAAAATCAGCAAACACTGTAGGAATATTGACGTATAGGAACTCTAACAAAATTCAACAATTTCGATAATTTAAGACTTAGCTTATGCTAATCCAACTTTTTTCAAGTTTCCTCAAAAAACCTTCCCGAATTTTGAAGATTTTTCCGCGACTTACAACAGCATCCAGATAATTAGAATTCAAATATTTATTATCGAAGTTTAGTGTTTTCTGCAATGAGTGTTCTTATTGACAGCGACTCTGAATCAAACTCTTGAAGGAAAATGAGTTAGATTTTAGACTGTTTTGTTTGTCATCGTTGATTTAAGCAGGCTACTTATTAGAATGTAAAAGAGACCTTTACTTTTGATGCAATATTCACATTAATTAAGATAAGTTTTAAAACACGTTGCTTTCAGTTTTCTACTGGTCCTCAAGTAGTTAGTTAAATTGGTAGCAAAATTTAGGCAAAGACTCCCTGGAACAATAAGAAATATTGTAATTTCAAAGGATGTCCGGATATGCTCAACAGACTATATTCATGCTAACTACGAGAACCTTCAAAAATGACGAAGATTTTACAAATTCTTACCACAATCTGCAGGCAAATAAAATCTATAAATACTATTCAAAACATTTATCTGTTTTGCCAAAAATACAATTTTTTGAAAAAAAATCCAAGAATGTTTTATTTGTCTTAACAGATTTGAGATAGCGTATTTTTCAAGAGTTTTAAAGTGACATTTTTTTTAACTGCAATATTCACAGAATAAGATACAACTTCCAACCGGACTTACATTGAATTTTTCTCAATGTCCGCCAGTTTATAACAATCAGCAAACACTGTAGGAATATTGACGTATAGGAACTCAAACAAAATTCAACAATTTCGATAATTTAAGACTTAGATTATGCTAACCCAACACTTTTAGAGTTTCCTCCAAAAACCTTCCCGAATTTTGAAGATTTTTCAGCGACTTACTACAACATCCAGATAATTAGAATTCAAATATATATTATCGAAGTTCAGTGTTTTCTACAATGAGTGTTCTTATTGACAGCGACTGTGAATCAAACTCTTGAAGGAAAATGAGTTAGATTTTAGACTGTTCTGTTTGTCTTAGTGGAATTAAGAAAGCTACTTATTAGAATGTAAAAGCGACCTTTAACTTTGATGCAATATTCACATTAATTAAGATAAGTATTAAAACCCTTTGCTTTCTGTTTTCTACTGGTCTTCAAGTAGTTAGTTAAATTGGTAGCAAAATTTATGCAAAGACGCCATCGAACAATAGGAAATATTGTAATTTTAAAGGATGCCCGGATATGCTCAACAGACTATATTCATGCTAACTACGAGAACCTTCAAAAATGACGAAGATTTTACAAATTCTTACCGCAATATGCATGCAAATAAAATCTATAAATACAATTCAAAACATTTATCTGTTTTGCCAAAAATACAATTTTTTGAAAAAAATCTAAGAATGTTTTTTTTTGTCTTAACAGATTTGATATAGCGTATTTTTCAAGAGCTTTAAAGTGACATTTTTTTTAACTGCAATATTCACAGAATAAGCTACAACTTCCAACCGGATTTACGTAAAATTTTTCTCAATGTCCGCCAGTTTATAACAATCAGCAAACACTGTAGGAATATTTACGTAAAGGAACCCCAACAAAATTCAACAATTTCGATAATTTTATAAATTAGATTATGCTAACCCAACTATTTTCAAGTATACCCCGAAAACCTTACCGAATTTTGAAGATTTTTCCGCGACTTACAACAACATCCAGATAATTAGAATTCAAATATATATTATCAAAGTTAAGTGTTTTCTACAATGAGTGTTCTTATTGACAGCGACTCTGAATCAAACTCTTGAAGGAAAATGAGTTAGATTTTAGACTGTTCTGTTTGTCATCGTTGATTTAAGTAGGCTACCTATTAGAATGTAAAAGAGACCTTTACTTTTGATGCAATATTCACACTAATTAAGATAAGTATTAAAACACTTTGCTTTTAGTTTTCGACTGGTCTTCAAGTAGTTAGTTAAATATGTAGCAAAATTTAGGCAAAGACGCCCTAGAACAATAGGAAATATTGTAATTTTAAAGGATAGGATATGCTCATCAGACTATATTCATGCTAACTACGAAAACCTTCAAAAATGTTGAAGATTTTACAAATTCTTACCACAATATGCAATCAAATAAAATCTATAAATATAATTCAAAACATTTATCTGTTTTGCCAAAAATACAATTTTTTGAAAAAAATCCAAGAATGTTTTATTTGTCTTAACAGATTTGAGATAGCGTATTTTTCAAAAGTGTTAAAGTGACAATTGTTGTAACTGCAATATTCACGGAATAAACAATATCTGCCAACGAGATTTATATTGAATTTTTCTCAATATCCGCCAGTCAGCCAGCCAATCAGCAAACACTGTAGGAATATTTACTTAAAGGAACTCCAACAAAATTCAACAATTTCGATAATTTAAGAATTAGATTATGCTAACCCAACTATTTTCAAGTTCACTCCGAAAACCTTCCCGAATTTTGAAGATTTTTCCGCGACTTACAACAAGATCCAGATAATTAGACTTCAAATATATATTATCGAAGTTTAGTGTTTTCTACAATGAGCGTTCTTATTGACAGCGACTCTGAATCAAACTCTTGAAGGAAAATGAGTTAGATTTTAGACTGTTCTGTTTGTCATCGTTGATTTAAGTAGGCTACTTATTAGAATGTAAAAGAGACCTTTACTTTTGATGCAATATTCACATTAATTAAGATAAGTATTAAAACACTTTGCTTTCAGTTTTCTACTGGTCTTCAAGTAGTTAGTTAAATTGGTAGCAAAATTTAGGCAAAGACGCCCTAGAACAATAGGGATTATTGTAATTTTAAAGGATAGGATATGCTCATCAGACTATATTTATGCTAACTACGAAAACCTTCAAAAATGTTGAAGATTTTACAAATTCTTACCACAATATGCAGGCAAATAAAATCTATAAATACAATTCAAAACATTTATCTGTTTTGCCAAATATACAATTTTTTGAAAAAAATCCAAGAATGTTTTATTTGTCTTAACAGATTTGAGATAGCGCATTTTTCAAAAGTGTTAAAGTGACAATTGTTGTAACTGCAATATTCACGGAATAAGCAATATCTCCCAACCAGATTTACATTGAATTTTTCTCAATGTCCGCCAGTTTATAACAATCAGCAAACACTGTAGGAATATTGACGTATAGGAACTCTAACAAAATTCAACAATTTCGATAATTTAAGACTTAGCTTATGCTAATCCAACTTTTTTCAAGTTTCCTCAAAAAACCTTCCCGAATTTTGAAGATTTTTCCGCGACTTACAACAGCATCCAGATAATTAGAATTCAAATATTTATTATCGAAGTTTAGTGTTTTCTGCAATGAGTGTTCTTATTGACAGCGACTCTGAATCAAACTCTTGAAGAAAAATGAGTTAGATTTTAGACTGTTTTGTTTGTCATCGTTGATTTAAGCAGGCTACTTATAAGAATGTAAAAGAGACCTTTACTTTTGATACAATATTCACATTAATTAAGATAAGTTTTAAAACACTTTGCTTTCAGTTTTCTACTGGTCCTCAAGGATTTAGTTAAATTGGTAGCAAAATTTAGGCAAAGACTCCCTGGAACAATAAGAAATATTGTAATTTCAAAGGATGTCCGGATATGCTCAACAGACTATATTCATGCTAACTACGAGAACCTTCAAAAATGACGAAGATTTTACAAATTCTTACCACAATCTGCAGGCAAATAAAATCTATAAATACAATTCAAAACATTTATCTGTTTTGCCAAAAATACAATTTTTTGAAAAAAATCCAAGAATGTTTTATTTGTCTTAACAGATTTGAGATAGCGTAATTTTCAAGAGTTTTAAAGTGACATTTTTTTTAACTGCAATAATCACAGAATAAGCTACAACTTCCAACCGGACTTACATTGAATTTTTCTCAATGTCCGCAAGTTTATAACAATCAGCAAACACTGTAGGAATATTGACGTATAGGAACTCAAACAAAATTCAACAATTTCGATAATTTAAGATTTAGATTATGCTAACCCAACTCTTTTTAAGTTTCCTCCAAAAACCTTCCCGAAATTTGAAGATTTTTCCGCGACTTACTACAACATCCAGATAATTAGAATTCAAATATATATTATCGAAGTTTAGTGTTTTCTACAATGAGTATTCTTATTGACAGCGACTCTGAATCAAACTCTTGAAGGAAAATGAGTTAGATTTTAGACTGTTCTGTTTGTCTTAGTTGATTTAAAAAAGCTACTTATTAGAATGTAAAAGCGACCTTTACCTTTGATGCAATATTCACATTAATTAAGATAAGTATTAAAACTTTTTGCTTTCTGTTTTCTACTGGTCTTCAAGCAGTTAGTTAAATTGGTATCAACATTTATGCAAAGACGCCCTAGAACAATAAGAAATATTGTAATTTTAAAGGATGTCCGGATATGCTCAACAGACTATATTCATGCTAACTACGAGAACCTTCAAAATGACGAAGATTTTACAAACTCTTACCACAATATGCAGGCAAATAAAATCTATAAATACAATTCAAAACATTTATCTGTTTTGCCAAAAATATAAGTTTTTGAAAAAAATCCAATATTGTTTTATTTGTCTTAACAGATTTGAGATAGCGTATTTTTCAAGAGTGTTAAAGTGACAATTTTTTACTGCAATATTCACAGAATAAGCTACAACTTCCAACCGGATTTACATTGAATTTTTCTCAATGTCCGCCAGTTTATAACAATCAGCAAACACTGTAGGAATATTTACGTAAAGGAACTCCAACAAAATTCAACAATTTCGATAATTTAAGAATTAGATTATGCTAACCCAACTATTTTTAAGTTTACTCCGAAAACCTTCCCGAATTTTGAAGATTTTTCCGCGACTTACAACAACATCCAGATAATTAGAATTCAAATATATATTATCGAAGTTTAGTGTTTTCTACAATGAGTGTTCTTATTGACAGCGTCTCTGAATCAAACACTTGAAGGAAAATGAGTTAGATTTTAAACTGTTCTGTTTGTCATCGTTGATTTAATTTGGCTACTTATTAGAATGTAAAAGAGACCTTTACTTTTGATGCAATATTCACATTAATTAAGATAAGTATTAAAACCCTTTGCTTTCAGTTTTCTACTGGTATTCAAGTAGTTAGTTAAATTGATAGCAAAATTTAGGCAAAGACGCCCTAGAACAATAGGGAATATTGTAATTTTAAAGGATAGGATATGCTCATGAGATATTTATGCTAACTACGAAAACCTTCAAAAATGTTGAAGATTTTACAAATTCTTACCACAATAGGGCAGGCAAATAAAATCTATAAATATAATTCAAAACATTTATCTGTTTTGCCAAAAATACAATTTTTTGAAAAAAATCCAAGAATGTTGTATTTGTCTTAACAGATTTGAGATAGCGTTTTTTTCAAAAGTGTTAAAGTGACAATTGTTGTAACTGCAATATTCCCAGAATAAACAATATCTCCCAACTAGATTTACATTGAATTTTTCTCAATATCCGCCAGTTTATAAAAATCAGCAAACACTGTAGGAATATTGACGTATAGGAACTCTAACAAAATTTAACAATTTCGATAATTTAAGACTTAGATTATGCTAACCCAACTCTTTTTAACTTTCCTCCAAAAACCTTCCCGAATTTTGAAGCGTTTTCCGCGACTTACAACAACATCCAGATAATTAGAATTCAAATATATATTATCGAAGTTCAGTGTTTTCTACAATGAGTGTTCTTATTGACAGCGACTCTGAATCAAACTCTTGAAGGAAAATGAGTTAGATTTTAGACTGTTCTGTTCGTCTTAGTTGATTTAAGAAAGCTAATTATTAGAATGTAAAAGCGACCTTTACCTTTGATGCAATATTCACATTAATTAAGATAAGTATTAAAACCCTTTGCTTTCTGTTTTCTACTGGTCTTCAAGTATTTAGTTAAATTGGTAGCAAAATTTACGCAAAGACGCCCTCGAACAATAGGAAATATTGTAATTTTAAAGGATGTCCGGATATGCTCAACAGACTATATTCATGCTAACTACGAGAATCTTCAAAAATGACGAAGATTTTACAAATTCTTACCACAATATGCAGGCAAATATAATTTATAAATACAATTCAAAACATTTATCTGTTTTGCCAAAAATATAATTTTTTGAAAAATAATCCAAGAATGTTTTATTTGTCTTAACAGATTTGAGATAGCTTATTTTTCAAGAGTGTTAAAGTGACAATTTTTTTTACTGCAATATTCACAGAATAAGCTACAACTTCCAACCGGATTTACATTTAAATTTTCTCAATGTCCGCCAGTTCATAACAATCAGCAAACACTGTAGGAATATTTACGTAAAGGAACTCCAACAAAATTCAACAATTTCGATAATTTAAGAATTAGATTATGCTAACCCAACTATTTTCAAGTTCACTCCGAAAACCTTACCGAATTTTGAAGATTTTTCCGCGACTTACAACAACATCCAGATAATTAGAATTCAAATATAAATTATCGAAGTTTAGTGTTTTCTACAATGAGCGTTCTCATTGACAGCGACTCTGAATCAAACTCTTGAAGGAAAATGAGTTAGATTTTAGACTGTTCTGTTTGTCATCGTTGATTCAGGTAGGCTACTTATTAGAATGTAAAAGAGACCTTCACTTTTGATGCAATATTCGCATTAATTAAGATAAGTATTAAAACACTTTGCTTTCAGTTTTCTACTGGTCTTCAAGTAGTTAGTTAAATTGGTAGCAAAATTTAGGCAAAGACGCCCTAGAACAATAGGGAATATTGTAATTTTAAAGGATAAGATATGCTCATCAGACTATATTTATGCTAACTACGAAAACCTTGAAAAATATTGAAGATTTTACAAATTCTTACCACAATATGCAGGCAAACAAAATCTATAAATATAATTCAAAACATTTATCTGTTTTTGCCAAAAAATACAATTTTTTGAAAAAAAAATCCAAGAATGTTTTATTTGTCTTAACAGATTTGAGATAGCGTATTTTTCATTAGTGTTAAATTGACATTTTTTAGCTGCAATATTCACAGAATAAGCTACAACTTCCAACCTGATTTACATTGAATTTTTCTCAATGTCCGCCAGTTTATAACAATCAGCAAACACTGTAGGAATATTTACGAAAAGGAACTCCAACAAAATTCAACAATTTCGATAATTTAAGAATTAGATTATGCTAACCCAACTATTTTTAAGTTTACTCCGAAAACGTTCCCGAATTTTGAAGATTTTTCCGCAACTTACAAAATCATCCAGATAATTAAAATTCAAATATATATTAACGAAGTTTAGTGTTTTCTACAATGAGCATTCTTATTGACAGCGACTCTGAATCAAACTCTTGAAGGAAAATGAGTTAGATTTTAGACTGTTCTGTTTGTCATCGTTGATTCAGGTAGGCTACTTATTAGAATGTAAAAGAGACCTTCACTTTTGATGCAATATTCACATTAATTAAGATAAGTATTAAAACACTTTGCTTTCAGTTTTCTACTGGTCTTCAAGTAGTTAGTTAAATTGGTAGCAAAATTTGGGCAAAGACGCCCTAGAACAATAGGGAATATTGTAATTTTAAAGGATAAGATATGCTCATCAGACTATATTTATGCTAACTACGAAAACCTTCAAAAATATTGAAGATTTTACAAATTCTTACCACAATATGCAGGCAAACAAAATCTATAAATATAATTCAAAACATTTATCTGTTTTGCCAAAAATACAATTTTTTGAAAAAAATCCAAGAATGTTTTATTTGTCTTAACAGATTTGAGATAGCGTATTTTTCAATAGTGTTAAAGTGACATTTTTTAACTGCAATATTCACAGAATAAGCTACAACTTCCAACCTGATTTACATTGAATTTTTCTCAATGTCCGCCAGTTTATAACAATCAGCAAACACTGTAGGAATATTTACGAAAAGGAACTCCAACAAAATTCAACAATTTCGATAATTTAAGAATTAGATTATGCTAACCCAACTATTTTTAAGTTTACTCCAAAAACCTTCCCGAATTGTGAAGATTTTTCCGCAACTTACAACAACATCCAGATAATTAAAATTCAAATATATATTATCGAAGTTTATTGTTTTCCACAATGAGTGTTCTTATTGACAGCGACACTGAATCAAACTTTTGAAGGAAAATGAGTTAGATTTTAGACTGTTCTGTTTGTCATCGTTGATTCAGGTAGGCTACTTATTAGAATGTAAAAGAGACCTTCACTTTTGATGCAATATTCACATTAATTAAGATAAGTATTAAAAACACTTTTCTTTGAGTTTTCTACTGGTCTCTTCAAGTAGTTAGTTAAATTGGTTGCAAAATTTAGGCAAAGACGCCCTAGAACAATAGGGAATATTGTAATTTTAAAGGATAAGATATGCTCATCAGACTATATTTATGCTAACTACGAAAACCTTCAAAAAATATTGAAGATTTTACAAATTCTTACCACAATAGGGCAGGCAAATAAAATCTATAAATATAATTCAAAACATTTATCTGTTTTGCCAAAAATACATTTTCTTGAAAAAAATCCAAGAATGTTGTATTTGTCTTAACAGATTTGAGATAGCGTTTTTTTTTCAAAAGTCTTAAAGTGACAATTGTTGTAACTGCAATATTCTCTGAATAAGCAATATCTCCCAACCAGATTTACATTGAATTTTTCTCAATGTCCGCCAGTTTATAAAAATCAGCAAACACTGTAGGAATATTGACGTATAGGAACTCTAACAAAATTCAACAATTTCGATAATTTAAGACTTAGATTATGCTATCCCATCTCTTTTTAGGTTTCCTCCAAAAACCTTCCCGAATTTTGAAGCGTTTTCCGCGACTTACAACAACATCCAGATAATTAGAATTCAAATATATATTATCGAAGCTCAGTGTTTTCTACAATGAGTGTTCTTATTGACAGCGACTCTGAATCAAACTCTTGAAGGAAAATGAGTTAAATTTTAGACTGTTCTGTTTGTCTTAGTTGATTTAAGAAAGCTACTTATTAGAATGTAAAAGCGACCTTTACCTTTGATGCAATATTCACATTAATTAAGATAAGTATTAAAACACTCTGCTTTCAGTTTTCTACTGGTCTTCAAGTAGTTAGTTAAATTGGTAGCAAAATTTAGGCAAAGACGCCCTAGAACAATAGGGAATATTGTAATTTTAAAGGATAGGATATGCTCATCAGACTATATTTATGCTAACTACGAAAACCTTCAAAAATGTTGAAGATTTTACAAATTCTTACCACAATATGCAGGCAAACAAAATCTATAAATATAATTCAAAACATTTATCTGCTTTGCCAAAAATACAACTTTTTGAAAAAAATCCAAGCATGTTTTATTTGTCTTAACAGATTTGAGATGGCGTCAAAAGTGTTAAAGTGACAATTGTTGTAACTGCAATATTCACGGACAAACATCCAGATAATTAGAATTCAAATATATATTATCGAAGTTTAGTGTTTTCTACAATGAGCGTTCTTATTGACAGCGACTCTGAATCAAACTCTTGAAGGAAAATGAGTTAGATTTTAGACTGTTCTGTTTGTCATCGTTGATTTAAGTAGGCTACTTATTAGAATGTAAAAGAGACCTTCACTTTTGATGCAATATTCACATTAATTAAGATAAGTATTAATACACTTTGCTTTCAGTTTTCTACTGGTATTCAAGTAGTTAGTTAAATTGATAGCAAAATTTAGGCAAAGACGCCCTAGAACAATAGGGAATATTGTAATTTTAAAGGATAGGATATGCTCATGAGATATTTATGCTAACTACGAAAACCTTCAAAAATGTTGCAGATTTTACAAATTCTTACCACAATAGGGCAGGCAAATAAAATCTATAAATATAATTCAAAACATTTATCTGTTTTGCCAAAAATACAATTTTTTGAAAAAAATCCAAGAATGTTGTATTTGTCTTAACAGATTTGAGATAGCGTTTTTTTCAAAAGTGTTAAAGTGACAATTGTTGTAACTGCAATATTCCCAGAATAAACAATATCTCCCAACCAGATTTACATTGAATTTTTCTCAATGTCCGCCAGTTTATAAAAATCAGCAAACACTGTAGGAATATTGACGTATAGGAACTCTAACAAAATTTAACAATTTCGATAATTTAAGACTTAGATTATGCTAACCCAACTCTTTTTAACTTTCCTCCAAAAACCTTCCCAAATTTTGAAGCGTTTTCCGCGACTTACAACAACATCCAGATAATTAGAATTCAAATATATATTATCGAAGTTCAGTGTTTTCTACAATGAGTGTTCTTATTGACAGCGACTCTGAATCAAACTCTTGAAGGAAAATGAGTTAGATTTTAGACTGTTCTGTTCGTCTTAGTTGATTTAAGAAAGCTAATTATTAGAATCTAAAAGCGACCTTTACCTTTGATGCAATATTCACATTAATTAAGATAAGTATTAAAACCCTTTGCTTTCTGTTTTCTACTGGTCTTCAAGTATTTAGTTAAATTGGTAGCAAAATTTATGCAAAGACGCCCTCGAACAATAGGAAATATTGTAATTTTAAAGGATGTCCGGATATGCTCAACAGACTATATTCATGCTAACTACGAGAATCTACAAAAATGACGAAGATTTTACAAATTCTTACCACAATATGCAGGCAAATAAAATTTATAAATACAATTCAAAACATTTATCTGTTTTGCCAAAAATATAATTTTTTGAAAAAAAATCCAAGAATGTTTTATTTGTCTTAACAGATTTGAGATAGCGTATTTTTCATTAGTGTTAAATTGACATTTTTTAACTGCAATATTCACAGAATAAGCTACAACTTCCAACCTGATTTACATTGAATTTTTCTCAATGTCCGCCAGTTTATAACAATCAGCAAACACTGTAGGAATATTTACGAAAAGGAACTCCAACAAAATTCAACAATTTCGATAATTTAAGAATTAGATTATGCTAACCCAACTATTTTAAAGTTTACTCCAAAAACCTTCCCGAATTGTGAAGATTTTTCCGCAACTTACAACAACATCCAGATAATTAAAATTCAAATATATATTATCGAAGTTTATTGTTTTCCACAATGAGTGTTCTTATTGACAGCGACACTGAATCAAACTTTTGAAGGAAAATGAGTTAGATTTTAGACTGTTCTGTTTGTCATCGTTGATTCAGGTAGGCTACTTATTAGAATGTAAAAGAGACCTTCACTTTTGATGCAATACTCACATTAATTAAGATAAGTATTAAAACAATTTGCTTTCAGTTTTCTACTGGTCTTCAAGTAGTTAGTTAAATTGGTAGCAAAATTTAGGCAAAGACGCCCCAGAACAATAGGGAATATTGTAATTTTAAAGGATAAGATATGCTCATCAGACTATATTTATGCTAACTACGAAAACCTTCAAAAATATTGAAGATTTTACAAATTCTTACCACAATATGCAGGCAAACAAAATCTATAAATATAATTCAAAACATTTATCCGTTTTGCCAAAAATACAATTTTTTGAAAAAAATCCAAGAATGTTTTATTTGTCTTAACAGATTTGAGATAGCGTATTTTTCATTAGTGTTAAATTGACATTTTTTAACTGCAATATTCACAGAATAAGCTACAACTTCCAACCTGATTTACATTGAATTTTTCTCAATGTCCGCCAGTTTATAACAATCAGCAAACACTGTAGGAATATTTACGAAAAGGAACTCCGACAAAATTCAACAATTTCGATAATTTAAGAATTAGATTATGCTAACCCAACTATTTTTAAGTTTACTCCGAAAACGTTCCCGAATTTTGAAGATTTTTCCGCAACTTACAAAAACATCCAGATAATTAAAATTCAAATATATATTATCGAAGTTTAGTGTTTTCTACAATGAGCATTCTTATTGACAGCGACTCTGAATCAAACTCTTGAAGGAAAATGAGTTAGATTTTAGACTGTTCTGTTTGTCATCGTTGATTCAGGTAGGCTACTTATTAGAATGTAAAAGAGACCTTCACTTTTGATGCAATATTCACATTAATTAAGATAAGTATTAAAACACTTTGCTTTCAGTTTTCTACTGTCTTTCAAGTAGTTAGTTAAAATTGGTAGCAAAATTTAGGCAAAGACGCCCTAGAACAATAGGGAATATTGTAATTTTAAAGGATAAGATATGCTCATCAGACTATATTTATGCTAACTACGAAAACCTTCAAAAATATTGAAGATTTTACAAATTCTTACCACAATATGAAGGCAAACAAAATCTATAAATATAATTCAAAACATTTATCTGTTTTGCCAAAAATACAATTTTTTGAAAAAAATCCAAGAATGTTTTATTTGTCTTAACAGATTTGAGATAGCGTATTTTTCAATAGTGTTAAAGTGACATTTTTTAACTGCAATATTCACAGAATAAGCTACAACTTCCAACCTGATTTACATCGAATTTTTCTCAATGTCCGCCAGTTTATAACAATCAGCAAACACTGTAGGAATATTTACGAAAAGGAACTCCAACAAAATTCAACAATTTCGATAATTTAAGAATTAGATTATGCTAACCCAACTATTTTAAAGTTTACTCCAAAAACCTTCCCGAATTGTGAAGATTTTTCCGCAACTTACAACAACATCCAGATAATTAAAATTCAAATATATATTATCGAAGTTTATTGTTTTCCACAATGAGTGTTCTTATTGACAGCGACACTGAATCAAACTTTTGAAGGAAAATGAGTTAGATTTTAGACTGTTCTGTTTGTCATCGTTGATTCAGGTAGGCTACTTATTAGAATGTAAAAGAGACCTTCACTTTTGATGCAATATTCACAATAATTAAGATAAGTATTAAAACACTTTGCTTTGAGTTTTCTACTGGTCTTCAAGTAGTTAGTTAAATTGGTTGCAAAATTTAGGCAAAGACGCCCTAGAACAATAGGGAATATTGTAATTTTAAAGGATAAGATATGCTCATCAGACTATATTTATGCTAACTACGAAAACCTTCAAAAATATTGAAGATTTTACAAATTCTTACCACAATAGGGCAGGCAAATAAAATCTATAAATATAATTCAAAACATTTATCTGTTTTGCCAAAAATACAATTTCTTGAAAAAAATCCAAGAATGTTGTATTTGTCTTAACAGATTTGAGATAGCGTTTTTTTTCAAAAGTCTTAAAGTGACAATTGTTGTAACTGCAATATTCTCTGAATAAGCAATATCTCCCAACCAGATTTACATTGAATTTTTCTCAATGTCCGCCAGTTTATAAAAATCAGCAAACACTGTAGGAATATTGACGTATAGGAACTCTAACAAAATTCAACAATTTCGATAATTTAAGACTTAGATTATGCTAACCCATCTCTTTTTAGGTTTCCTCCAAAAACCTTCCCGAATTTTGAAGCGTTTTCCGCGACTTACAACAACATCCAGATAATTAGAATTCAAATATATATTATCGAAGCTCAGTGTTTTCTACAATGAGTGTTCTTATTGACAGCGACTCTGAATCAAACTCTTGAAGGAAAATGAGTTAAATTTTAGACTGTTCTGTTTGTCTTAGTTGATTTAAGAAAGCTACTTATTAGAATGTAAAAGCGACCTTTACCTTTGATGCAATATTCACATTAATTAAGATAAGTATTAAAACACTCTGCTTTCAGTTTTCTACTGGTCTTCAAGTAGTTAGTTAAATTGGTAGCAAAATTTAGGCAAAGACGCCCTAGAACAATAGGGAATATTGTAATTTTAAAGGATAGGATATGCTCATCAGACTATATTTATGCTAACTACGAAAACCTTCAAAAATGTTGAAGATTTTACAAATTCTTACCACAATATGCAGGCAAACAAAATCTATAAATATAATTCAAAACATTTATCCGCTTTGCCAAAAATACAACTTTTTGAAAAAAATCCAAGCTTGTTTTGTTTGTCTTAACAGATTTGAGATGGCGACAAAAGTGTTAAAGTGACAATTGTTGTAACTGCAATATTCACGGACAAACATCCAGATAATTAGAATTCAAATATATATTATCGAAGTTTAGTGTTTTCTACAATGAGCGTTCTTATTGACAGCGACTCTGAATCAAACTCTTGAAGGAAAATGAGTTAGATTTTAGACTGTTCTGTTTGTCATCGTTGATTTAAGTAGGCTACTTATTAGAATGTAAAAGAGACCTTCACTTTTGATGCAATATTCACATTAATTAAGATAAGTATTAAAACACTTTGCTTTCAGTTTTCTACTGGTCTTCAAGTAGTTAGTTAAATTGGTAGCAAAATTTAGGCAAAGACGCCCTAGAACAATAGGGAATATTGTAATTTTAAAAGATAGGATATGCTCATCAGTCTATATTTATGCTAACTACGAAAACCTTCAAAAATTTTGAAGATTTTACAAATTCTTACCACAATATGCAGGCAAATAAAATCTATAAATACAATTCAAAACATTTATCTGTTTTGCCAAAAAGACAATTTTTTGAAAAAAATCCAAGAATGTTTTATTTGTCTTAACAGATTTGAGATAGCGTATTTTTCAAGAGTTTTAAAGTGAAATTTTTTTAACTGCAATATTCACAGAATAAGCTACAATTTCCAACCGGATTTACATTAAAATTTTCTCAATGTCCGCCAGTTTATAACAATCAGCAAACACTGTAGGAATATTTACGTAAAGGAAACTCCAACAAAATTCAACAATTTCGATAATTTAAGAATTAGATTATGCTAACCCAACTATTTTCAAGTTTCACTCCGAAAAACCTTCCCGAATTTTGAAGATTTTTCCGCGACTTACAACAACATCCAGATAATTAGAATTCAAATATATATTATCGAAGTTTAGTGTTTTCTACAATGAGCGTTCTTATTGACAGCGACTCTGAATCAAACTCTTGAAGGAAAATGAGTTAGATTTTAGACTGTTCTGTTTGTCATCGTTGATTCAAGTAGGCTACTTATTAGAATGTAAAAGACCCCTCCACTTTTGATGCAATATTCACATTAATTAAGATAAGTATTAAAACACTTTGCTTTCAGTTTTCTACTGGTCTTCAAGTAGTTAGTTAAATTGGTAGCAAAATTTAGGCAAAGACGCCATAGAACAATAGGGAATATTGTAATTTTAAAGGATAGGATATGCTCATCAGACTATATTTATGCTAACTACGAAAACCTTCAAAAATGTTGAAGATTTTACCAATTCTTACCACAATATGCAGGCAAACAAAATCTATAAATATAATTCAAAACATTTATCTGTTTTGCCAAAAATACAATTTTTTGAAAAAAATCCAAGAATGTTTTATTTGTCTTAACAGATTTGAGATAGCGTATTTTTCAATAGTGTTAAAGTGACATTTTTTAACTGCAATATTCACAGAATAAGCTACAACTTCCAACCTGATTTACATTGAATTTTTCTCAATGTCCGCCAGTTTATAACAATCAGCAAACACTGTAGGAATATTTACAAAAAGGAACTCCAACAAAATTCAACAATTTCGATAATTTAAGAATTAGATTATGCTAACCCAACTATTTTTAAGTTTACTCCGAAAACCTTCCCGAATTTTGAAGATTTTTCCGCAACTTACAACAACATCCAGATAATTAAAATTCAAATATATATTATTGAAGTTTAGTGTTTTCCACAATGAGTGTTCTTATTGACAGCGACACTGAATCAAACTTTTGAAGGAAAATGAGTTAGATTTTAGACTGTTCTGTTGTCATCGTTGATTTTAGTAGGCTACTTATTAGAATGTAAAAAAGACCTTTACTTTTGATGCAATATTCACATTAATTAAGATAAGTATTAAAACACTTTGCTTTCAGTTTTCTACTGGTATTCAAGTAGTTAGTTAAATTGATAGCAAAATTTAGGCAAAGAAGCCCAAGAACAATAGGGAATATTGTAATTTTAAAGGATAGGATATGCTCATGAGATATTTATGCTAACTACGAAAACCTTCAAAAATGTTGCAGATTTTACAAATTCTTACCACAATAGGGCAGGCAAATAAAATCTATAAATATAATTCAAAACATTCATCTGTTTTGCCAAAAATACAATTTTTTGAAAAAAATCCAAGAATGTTGTGTTTGTCTTAACAGATTTGAGATAGCGTTTTTTTCAAAAGTGTTAAAGTGACAATTGTTGTAACTGCAATATTCCCAGAATAAACAATATCTCCCAACCAGATTTACATTGAATTTTTCTCAATGTCCGCCAGTTTATAAAAATCAGCAAACACTGTAGGAATATTGACGTATAGGAACTCTAACAAAATTTAACAATTTCGATAATTTAAGACTTAGATTATGCTAACCCAACTCTTTTTAACTTTCCTCCAAAAACCTTCCCGAATTTTGAAGCGTTTTCCGCGACTTACAACAACATCCAGATAATTAGAATTCAAATATATATTATCGAAGTTCAGTGTTTTCTACAATGTGTGTTCTTATTGACAGCGACTCTGAATCAAACTCTTGAACGAAAATGAGTTAGATTTTAGACTGTTCTGTTCGTCTTAGTTGATTTAAGAAAGCTAATTATTAGAATCTAAAAGCGACCTTTACCTTTGATGCAATATTTCACATTAATTAAGATAAGTATTAAAACCCTTTGCTTTCTGTTTTTTCTACTGGTCTTCAAGTATTTAGTTAAATTGGTAGCAAAATTTATGCAAAGACGCCCTCGAACAATAGGAAATATTGGTAATTTTAAAGGATGTCCGGATATGCTCAACAGACTATATTCAGGCTAACTACGAGAATCTACAAAAATGACGAAGATTTTACAAATTCTTACCACAATATGCAGGCAAATAAAATTTATAAATACAATTCAAAACATTTATCTGTTTTGCCAAAAATATGATTTTTTTGAAAAAAAATCCAAGAATGTTTTATTTGTCTTAACAGATTTGAGATAGCGTATTTTTCAAGAGTGTTAAAGTGACAATTTTTTTTACTGCAATATTCACAGAATAAGCTACAACTTCCAACCGGATTTACATTAAAATTTTCTCAATGTCCGCCAGTTTATAACAATCAGCAAACACTGTAGGAATATTTACGTAAAGGAACTCCAACAAAATTCAACAATTTCGATAATTTAAGAATTAGATTATGCTAACCCAACTATTTTCAAGTTCACTCCAAAAACCTTCCCGAATTTTGAAGATTTTTCCGCGACTTACAACAACATCCAGATAATTAGAATTCAAATATATATTATCGAAGTTTAGTGTTTTCTACAATGAGCATTCTTATTGACAGCGACTCTGAATCAAACTCTTGAAGGAAAATGAGTTAGATTTTAGACTGTTCTGTTTGTCATCGTTGATTCAGGTAGGCTACTTATTAGAATGTAAAAGAGACCTTCACTTTTGATGCAATATTCACATTAATTAAGATAAGTATTAAAACACTTTGCTTTCAGTTTTCTACTGGTCTTCAAGTAGTTAGTTAAATCGGTAGCAAAATTTAGGCAAAGACGCCCTAGAACAATAGGGAATATTGTAATTTTAAAGGATAAGATATGCTCATCAGACTATATTTATGCTAACTACGAAAACCTTCAAAAATATTGAAGATTTTACAAATTCTTACCACAATATGCAGGCAAACAAAATCTATAAATATAATTCAAGACATTTATCTGTTTTGCCAAAAATACAATTTTTTGAAAAAAATCCAAAAATGTTTTATTTGTCTTAACAGATTTGAGATAGCGTATTTTTCATTAGTGTTAAAGTGACATTTTTTAACTGCAATATTCACAGAATAAGCTACAACTTCCAACCTGATTTACATTGAATTTTTCTGAATGTCCGCCAGTTTATAACAATCAGCAAACACTGTAGGAATATTTACGAAAAGGAACTCCAACAAAATTCAACAATTTCGATAATTTAAGAATTAGATTATGCTAACCCAACTATTTTTAAGTTTACTCCGAAAACCTTCCCGAATTTTGAAGATTTTTCCGCAACTTACAACAACATCCAGATAATTAAAATTCAAATATATATTATTGAAGTTTATTGTTTTCCACAATGAGTGTTCTTATTGACAGCGACACTGAATCAAACTTTTGAAGGAAAATGAGTTAGATTTTAGACTGTTCTGTTGTCATCGTTGATTTTAGTAGGCTACTTATTAGAATGTAAAAGAGACCTTTACTTTTGATGCAATATTCACATTAATTAAGATAAGTATTAAAACACTTTGCTTTCAGTTTTCTACTGGTATTCAAGTAGTTAGTTAAATTGATAGCAAAATTTAGGCAAAGACGCCCTAGAACAATAGGGAATATTGTAATTTTAAAGGATAGGATATGCTCATGAGATATTTATGCTAACTACGAAAACCTTCAAAAATGTTGCAGATTTTACAAATTCTTACCACAATAGGGCAGACAAATAAAATCTATAAAATATAATTCAAAACATTTATCTGTTTTGCCAAAAATACATTTTTTTGAAAAAAAAATCCAAGAATGTTGTGTTTGTCTTAAACAGATTTGAGATAGCGTTTTTTTCAAAAGTGTTAAAGTGACAATTGTTGTAACTGCAATATTCCCAGAATAAACAATATCTCCCAACCAGATTTACATTGAATTTTTCTCAATGTCCGCCAGTTTATAAAAATCAGCAAACACTGTAGGAATATTGACGTATAGGAACTCTAACAAAATTTAACAATTTCGATAATTTAAGACTTAGATTATGCTAACCCAACTCTTTTTAACTTTCCTCCAAAAACCTTCCCGAATTTTGAAGCGTTTTCCGCGACTTACAACAACATCCAGATAATTAGAATTCAAATATATATTATCGAAGTTCAGTGTTTTCTACAATGAGTGTTCTTATTGACAGCGACTCTGAATCAAACTCTTGAACGAAAATGAGTTAGATTTTAGACTGTTCTGTTCGTCTTAGTTGATTTAAGAAAGCTAATTATTAGAATCTAAAAGCGACCTTTACCTTTGATGCAATATTCACATTAATTAAGATAAGTATTAAAACCCTTTGCTTTCTGTTTTCTACTGGTCTTCAAGTATTTAGTTAAATTGGTAGCAAAATTTATGCAAAGACGCCCTCGAACAATAGGAAATATTGTAATTTTAAAGGATGTCCGGATATGCTCAACAGACTATATTCAGGCTAACTACGAGAATCTACAAAAATGACGAAGATTTTACAAATTCTTACCACAATATGCAGGCAAATAAAATTTATAAATACAATTCAAAACATTTATCTGTTTTGCCAAAAATATGATTTTTTGAAAAAAAATTCAAGAATGTTTTATTTGTCTTAACAGATTTGAGATAGCGTATTTTTCAAGAGTGTTAAAGTGACAATTTTTTTTACTGCAATATTCACAGAATAAGCTACAACTTCCAACCGGATTTACATTAAAATTTTCTCAATGTCCGCCAGTTTATAACAATCAGCAAACACTGTAGGAATATTTACGTAAAGGAACTCCAACAAAATTCAACAATTTCGATAATTTAAGAATTAGATTATGCTAACCCAACTATTTTCAAGTTCACTCCAAAAAAAGAAAAAAACCTTCCCGAATTTTGAAGATTTTTTCCGCGACTTACAACAACATCCAGATAATTAGAATTCAAATATATATTATCGAAGTTTAGTGTTTTCTACAATGAGCATTCTTATTGACAGCGACTCTGAATCAAACTCTTGAAGGAAAATGAGTTAAATTTTAGACTGTTCTGTTTGTCTTAGTTGATTTAAGAAAGCTAATTATTAGAATCTAAAAGCGACCTTTACCTTTGATGCAATATTCACATTAATTAAGATAAGTATTAAAACCCTTTGCTTTCTGTTTTCTACTGGTCTTCAAGTATTTAGTTAAATTGGTAGCAAAATTTATGCAAAGACGCCCTCGAACAATAGGAAATATTGTAATTTTAAAGGATGTCCGGATATGCTCAACAGACTATATTCAGGCTAACTACGAGAATCTACAAAAATGACGAAGATTTTACAAATTCTTACCACAATATGCAGGCAAATAAAATTTATAAATACAATTCAAAACATTTATCTGTTTTGCCAAAAATATGATTTTTTGAAAAAAAATTCAAGAATGTTTTATTTGTCTTAACAGATTTGAGATAGCGTATTTTTCAAGAGTGTTAAAGTGACAATTTTTTTTACTGCAATATTCACAGAATAAGCTACAACTTCCAACCGGATTTACATTAAAATTTTCTCAATGTCCGCCAGTTTATAACAATCAGCAAACACTGTAGGAATATTTACGAAAAGGAACTCCAACAAAATTCAACAATTTCGATAATTTAAGAATTAGATTATGCTAACCCAACTATTTTTAAGTTTACTCCGAAAACCTTCCCGAATTTTGAAGATTTTTCCGCAACTTACAACAACATCCAGATAATTAAAATTCAAATATATATTATCGAAGTTTATTGTTTTCCACAATGAGTGTTCTTATTGACAGCGACACTGAATCAAACTTTTGAAGGAAAATGAGTTAGATTTTAGACTGTTCTGTTTGTCATCGTTGATCAGGTAGGCTACTTATTAGAATGTAAAAGAGACCTTCACTTTTGATGCAATATTCACATTAATTAAGATAAGTATTAAAACACTTTGCTTTCAGTTTTCTACTGGTATTCAAGTAGTTAGTTAAATTGATAGCAAAATTTAGGCAAAGACGCCCTAGAACAATAGGGAATATTGTAATTTTAAAGGATAGGATATGCTCATGAGATATTTATGCTAACTACGAAAACCTTCAAAAATGTTGCAGATTTTACAAATTCTTACCACAATAGGGCAGGCAAATAAAATCTATAAATATAATTCAAAACATTTATCTGTTTTGCCAAAAATACAATTTTTTGAAAAAAATCCAAAAATGTTTTATTTGTCTTAACAGATTTGAGATAGCGTATTTTTCATTAGTGTTAAAGTGACATTTTTTAACTGCAATATTCACAGAATAAGCTACAACTTCCAACCTGATTTACATTGAATTTTTCTCAATGTCCGCCAGTTTGTAACAATCAGCAAACACTGTAGGAATATTTACGAAAAGGAACTCCAACAAAATTCAACAATTTCGATAATTTAAGAATTAGATTATGCTAACCCAACTATTTTTAAGTTTACTCCAAAAACCTTCCCGAATTGTGAAGATTTTTCCGCAACTTACAACAACATCCAGATAATTAAAATTCAAATATATATTATCGAAGTTTATTGTTTTCCACAATGAGTGTTCTTATTGACAGCGACACTGAATCAAACTTTTGAAGGAAAATGAGTTAGATTTTAGACTGTTCTGTTTGTCATCGTTGATCAGGTAGGCTACTTATTAGAATGTAAAAGAGACCTTCACTTTTGATGCAATATTCACATTAATTAAGATAAGTATTAAAACACTTTGCTTTGAGTTTTCTACTGGTCTTCAAGTAGTTAGTTAAATTGGTTGCAAAATTTATGCAAAGACGCCCTAGAACAATAGGGAATATTGTAATTTTAAAGGATAGGATATGCTCATGAGATATTTATGCTAACTACGAAAACCTTCAAAAATGTTGCAGATTTTACAAATTCTTACCACAATAGGGCAGGCAAATAAAATCTATAAATATAATTCAAAACATTTATCTGTTTTGCCAAAAATACAATTTTTTGAAAAAAATCCAAGAATGTTTTATTCGTCTTAACAGTTTTGAGATAGCGTATTTTTCATTAGTGTTAAAGTGACATTTTTTAACTGCAATATTCACAGAATAAGCTACAACTTCCAACCTGATTTACATTGAATTTTTCTCAATGTCCGCCAGTTTGTAACAATCAGCAAACACTGTAGGAATATTTACGAAAAGGAACTCCAACAAAATTCAACAATTTCGATAATTTAAGAATTAGATTATGCTAACCCAACTATTTTTAAGTTTACTCCGAAAACCTTCCCGAATTTTGAAGATTTTTCCGCAACTTACAACAACATCCAGATAATTAAAATTCAAATATATATTATTGAAGTTTAGTGTTTTCCACAATGAGTGTTCTTATTGACAGCGACACTGAATCAAACTTTTGAAGGAAAATGAGTTAGATTTTAGACTGTTCTGTTGTCATCGTTGATTTTAGTAGGCTACTTATTAGAATGTAAAAGAGACCTTTACTTTTGATGCAATATTCACATTAATTAAGATAAGTATTAAAACACTTTGCTTTCAGTTTTCTACTGGTATTCAAGTAGTTAGTTAAATTGATAGCAAAATTTAGGCAAAGACGCCCTAGAACAATAGGGAATATTGTAATTTTAAAGGATAGGATATGCTCATGAGATATTTATGCTAACTACGAAAACCTTCAAAAATGTTGCAGATTTTACAAATTCTTACCACAATAGGGCAGGCAAATAAAATCTATAAATATAATTCAAAACATTTATCTGTTTTGCCAAAAATACAATTTTTTGAAAAAAATCCAAGAATGTTGTATTTGTCTTAACAGATTTGAGATAGCGTTTTTTTCAAAAGTGTTAAAGTGACAATTGTTGTAACTGCAATATTCCCAGAATAAACAATATCTCCCAACCAGATTTACATTGAATTTTTCTCAATGTCCGCCAGTTTATAAAAATCAGCAAACACTGTAGGAATATTGACGTATAGGAACTCTAACAAAATTTAACAATTTCGATAATTTAAGACTTAGATTATGCTAACCCAACTCTTTTTAACTTTCCTCCAAAAACCTTCCCGAATTTTGAAGCGTTTTCCGCGACTTACAACAACATCCAGATAATTAGAATTCAAATATATATTATCGAAGTTCAGTGTTTTCTACAATGAGTGTTCTTATTGACAGCGACTCTGAATCAAACTCTTGAAGGAAAATGAGTTAAATTTTAGACTGTTCTGTTTGTCTTAGTTGATTTAAGAAAGCTAATTATTAGAATCTAAAAGCGACCTTTACCTTTGATGCAATATTCACATTAATTAAGATAAGTATTAAAACCCTTTGCTTTCTGTTTTCTACTGGTCTTCAAGTATTTAGTTAAATTGGTAGCAAAATTTATGCAAAGACGCCCTTGAACAATAGGAAATATTGTAATTTTAAAGGATGTCCGGATATGCTCAACAGACTATATTCATGCTAACTACGAGAATCTACAAAAATGACGAAGATTTTACAAATTCTTACCACAATATGCAGGCAAATAAAATTTATAAATACAATTCAAAACATTTATCTGTTTTGCCAAAAATATGATTTTTTGAAAAAAAATCCAAGAATGTTTTATTTGTCTTAACAGATTTGAGATAGCGTATTTTTCAAGAGTGTTAAAGTGACAATTTTTTTTACTGCAATATTCACAGAATAAGCTACAACTTCCAACCGGATTTACATTAAAATTTTCTCAATGTCCGCCAGTTTATAACAATCAGCAAACACTGTAGGAATATTTACGTAAAGGAACTCCAACAAAATTCAACAATTTCGATAATTTAAGAATTAGATTATGCTAACCCAACTATTTTCAAGTTCACTCCAAAAACCTTCCCGAATTTTGAAGATTTTTCCGCGACTTACAACAACATCCAGATAATTAGAATTCAAATATATATTATCGAAGTTTAGTGTTTTCTACAATGAGCGTTCTTATTGACAGCGACTCTGAATCAAACTCTTGAAGGAAAATGAGTTAGATTTTAGACTGTTCTGTTTGTCATCGTTGATTTTAGTAGGCTACTTATTAGAATGTAAAAGGGACCTTCACTTTTGATGCAATATTCAGATTAATTAAGATAAGTATTAAAACACTTTGCTTTGAGTTTTCTACTAGTCTTCAAGTAGTTAGTTAAATTGATAGCAAAATTTAGGCAAAGACGCCCTAGAACAATAGGGAATATTGTAATTTTAAAGGATAAGAAATGCTCATCAGACTATATTTATGCTAACTACGAAAACCTTCAAAAATATTGAAGATTTTACAAATTCTTACCACAATATGCAGGCAAAAAAAATCTATAAATATAATTCAAGACATTTATCTGTTTTGCCAAAAATACAATTTTTTGAAAAAAATCCAAGAATGTTTTATTTGTCTTAACAGATTTGAGATAGCGTATTTTTCATTAGTGTTAAAGTGACATTTTTTAACTGCAATATTCACAGAATAAGCTACAACTTCCAACCTGATTTACATTGAATTTTTCTGAATGTCCGCCAGTTTATAACAATCAGCAAACACTGTAGGAATATTTACGAAAAGGAACTCCAACAAAATTCAACAATTTCGATAATTTAAGAATTAGATTATGCTAACCCAACTATTTTTAAGTTTACTCCGAAAACCTTCCCGAATTTTGAAGATTTTTCCGCAACTTACAAAAACATCCAGATAATTAAAATTCAAATATATATTATCGAAGTTTAGTGTTTTCCACAATGAGTGTTCTTATTGACAGCGACACTGAATCAAACTTTTGAAGGAAAATGAGTTAGATTTTAGACTGTTCTGTTTGTCATCGTTGATTTTAGTAGGCTACTTATTAGAATGTAAAAGGGACCTTCACTTTTGATGCAATATTCAGATTAATTAAGATAAGTATTAAAACACTTTGCTTTGAGTTTTCTACTAGTCTTCAAGTAGTTAGTTAAATTGATAGCAAAATTTAGGCAAAGACGCCCTAGAACAATAGGGAATATTGTAATTTTAAAGGATAGGATATGCTCATCAGACTATATATATGCTAACTACGAAAAACTTCAAAAATGTTGAAGATTTTACAAATTCTTACCACAATATGCAGGCAAATAAAATCTATAAATACAATTCAAAACATTTATGTGTTGTGCCAAAAAAACAATTTTTTGAAAAGAATCCAAGAATCTTTTATTTGTCTTAACAGATTTGAGATAGCGTATTTTTCAAGAGTTTTAAAGTGACATTTTTTTATCTGCAATATTCACAGAATAAGCTACAAGACTATATTCATGCTAACTGCGAGAACCTTCAAAAATGACGAAGATTTTACAAATTCGTACCACAATATGCCGGCAAATAAAATCTATAAATACAATTCAAAACATTTATCTGTCTTGCCAAATATACAATTTTTTGAAAAAAGTGTTAAAGTGACAATTGTTGTAACTGCAATATTCACGGAATAAGCAATATCTCCCAACCGGATTTACATTGAATTTTTCTCAATATCCGCCAGTTTATAAAAATCAGCAAACACTGTAGGAATATTTTCGTATAGGAACTCTAACAAAATTCAACAATTTCGATAACTTAAGACTTAGCTTATGCTAATCCAACTTTTTTCAAGTTTCCTCATAAAACCTTCCCGAATTTTGAAGATTTTTCCGCGACTTACAACAACATCCAGATAATTAGAATTCAAATATATATTATCGAAGTTTAGTGTTTTCTACAATGAGCGTTCTTATTGACAGCGACTCTGAATCAAACTCTTGAAGGAAAATGAGTTAGATTTTAGACTGTTCTGTTTGTCATCGTTGATTCAGGTAGGCTACTTATTAGAATGTAAAAGAGACCTTCACTTTTGATGCAATATTCACATTAATTAAGATAAGTATTAAAACACTTTGCTTTCAGTTTTCTACTGGTCTTCAAGTAGTTAGTTAAATCGGTAGCAAAATTTAGGCAAAGACGCCCTAGAACAATAGGGAATATTGTAATTTTAAAGGATAAGATATGCTCATCAGACTATATTTATGCTAACTACGAAAACCTTCAAAAATATTGAAGATTTTACAAATTCTTACCACAATATGCAGGCAAACAAAATCTATAAATATAATTCAAAACATTTATCTGTTTTGCCAAAAATACAATTTTTTGAAAAAAATCCAAGAATGTTTTATTCGTCTTAACAGATTTGAGATAGCGTATTTTTCATTAGTGTTAAAGTGACATTTTTTAACTGCAATATTCACAGAATAAGCTACAACTTCCAACCTGATTTACATTGAATTTTTCTCAATGTCCGCCAGTTTATAACAATCAGCAAACACTGTAGGAATATTTACGAAAAGGAACTCCAACAAAATTCAACAATTTCGATAATTTAAGAATTAGATTATGCTAACCCAACTATTTTTAAGTTTACTCCAAAAACCTTCCCGAATTGTGAAGATTTTTCCGCAACTTACAACAACATCCAGATAATTAAAATTCAAATATATATTATCGAAGTTTATTGTTTTCCACAATGAGTGTTCTTATTGACAGCGACACTGAATCAAACTTTTGAAGGAAAATGAGTTAGATTTTAGACTGTTCTGTTTGTCATCGTTGATTCAGGTAGGCTACTTATTAGAATGTAAAAGAGACCTTTTCTTTTGATGCAATATTCACATTAATTAAGATAAGTTTTAAAACACGTTGCTTTCAATTTTCTACTGGTCCTCAAGTAGTTAGTTAAATTGGTAGCAAAATTTAGGCAAAGACTCCCTGGAACAATAAGAAATATTGTAATTTCAAAGGATGTCCGGATATGCTCAACAGACTATATTCATGCTAACTACGAGAACCTTCAAAAATGACGAAGATTTTACAAATTCTTACCGCAATATGCATGCAAATAAAATCTATAAATACAATTCAAAACATTTATCTGTTTTGCCAAAAATACAATTTTTTGAAAAAAAAATCCAAGAATGTTTTATTTGTCTTAACAGATTTGAGATAGCGTATTTTTCAAGAGTTTTAAAGTGACATTTTTTTTAACTGCAATATTCACAGAATAAGCTACAACTTCCAACCGGACTTACATTGAATTTTTCTCAATGTCCGCCAGTTTATAACAATCAGCAAACACTGTAGGAATATTGACGTATAGGAATTCAAACAAAATTCAACAATTTCGATAATTTAAGACTTAGATTATGCTAACCCAACTCTTTTAGAGTTTCCTCCAAAAACCTTCCCGAATTTTGAAGATTTTTCCGCGACTTACTACAACATCCAGATAATTAGAATTCAAATATATATTATCGAAGTTCAGTGTTTTCTACAATGAGTGTTCTTATTGACAGCGACTGTGAATCAAACTCTTGAAGGAAAATGAGTTAGATTTTAAACTGTTCTGTTTGTCTTAGTTGAATTAAGAAAGCTACTTATTAGAATGTAAAAGCGACCTTTACCTTTGATGCAATATTCACATTAATTAAGATAAGTATTAAAACCCTTTGCTTTCTGTTTTCTACTGGTCTTCAAGTAGTTAGTTAAATTGGTAGCAAAATTTATGCAAAGACGCCATCGAACAATAGGAAATATTGTAATTTTAAAGGATGCCCGGATATGCTCAACAGACTATATTCATGCTAACTACGAGAACCTTCAAAAATGACGAAGATTTTACAAATTCTTACCGCAATATGCATGCAAATAAAATCTATAAATACAATTCAAAACATTTATCTGTTTTGCCAAAAATACAATTTTTTGAAAAAAATCTAAGAATGTTTTTTTTGTCTTAACAGATTTGATATAGCGTATTTTTCAAGAGCTTTAAAGTGACATTTTTTTTAACTGCAATATTCATAGAATAAGCTACAACTTCCAACCGGATTTACGTTAAATTTTTCTCAATGTCCGCCAGTTTATAACAATCAGCAAACACTGTAGGAATATTTACGTAAAGGAACCCCAACAAAATTCAACAATTTCGATAATTTTATAAATTAGATTATGCTAACCCAACTATTTTCAAGTATACCCCGAAAACCTTACCGAATTTTGAAGATTTTTCCGCGACTTACAACAACATCCAGATAATTAGAATTCAAATATATATTATCAAAGTTTAGTGTTTTCTACAATGAGTGTTCTTATTGACAGCGACTCTGAATCAAACTCTTGAAGGAAAATGAGTTAGATTTTAGACTGTTCTGTTTGTCATCGTTGATTTAAGAAAGCTACCTATTAGAATGTAAAAGAGACCTTTACTTTTGATGCAATATTCACACTAATTAAGATAAGTATTAAAACACTTTGCTTTTAGTTTTCGACTGGTCTTCAAGTAGTTAGTTAAATATGTAGCAAAATTTAGGCAAAGACGCCCTAGAACAATAGGAAATATTGTAATTTTAAAGGATAGGATATGCTCATCAGACTATATTCATGCTAACTACGAAAACCTTCAAAAATATTGAAGATTTTACAAATTCTTACCACAATATGCAATCAAATAAAATCTATAAATTTAATTCAAAACATTTATCTGTTTTGCCAAAAATACAATTTTTTGAAAAAAATCCAAGAATGTTTTATTTGTCTTAACAGATTTGAGATAGCGTATTTTTCAAAAGTGTTAAAGTGACAATTGTTGTAACTGCAATATTCACGGAATAAGCAATATCTCCCAACCAGATTTACATTGAATTTTTCTCAATGTCCGTCAGTTTATAACAATCAGCAAACACTGTAGGAATATTTACGTAAAGGAACCCCAACAAAATTCAACAATTTCGATAATTTTATAAATTAGATTATGCTAACCCAACTATTTTCAAGTTTACCCCGAAAACCTTACCGAATTTTGAAGATTTTTCCGCGACTTACAACAACATCCAGATAATTAGAATTCAAATATATATTATCAAAGTTTAGTGTTTTCTACAATGAGTGTTCTTATTGACAGCGACTCTGAATCAAACTCTTGAAGGAAAATGAGTTAGATTTTAGACTGTTCTGTTTGTCATCGTTGATTCAGGTAGGCTACTTATTAGAATGTAAAAGAGACCTTTTCTTTTGATGCAATATTCACATTAATTAAGATAAGTTTTAAAACACGTTGCTTTCAATTTTCTACTGGTCCTCAAGTAGTTAGTTAAATTGGTAGCAAAATTTAGGCAAAGACTCCCTGGAACAATAAGAAATATTGTAATTTCAAAGGATGTCCGGATATGCTCAACAGACTATATTCATGCTAACTACGAGAACCTTCAAAAATGACGAAGATTTTACAAATTCGTACCACAATATGCCGGCAAATAAAATCTATAAATATAATTCAAAACATTTATCTGTTTTGACAAATATACAATTTTTTGAAAAAAATCCAAGAATGTTTTATTTGTCTTAACAGATTTGAGATAGCGCATTTTTCAAAAGTGTTAAAGTGACAATTGTTGTAACTGCAATATTCACGGAATAAGCAATATCTCCCAACCAGATTTACATTGAATTTTTCTCAATGTCCGCCAGTTTATAACAATCAGCAAACACTGTAGGAATATTGACGTATAGGAACTCTAACAAAATTCAACAATTTCGATAATTTAAGACTTAGCTTATGCTAATCCAACTTTTTTCAAGTTTCCTCAAAAAACCTTCCCGAATTTTGAAGATTTTTCCGCGACTTACAACAGCATCCAGATAATTAGAATTCAAATATTTATTATCGAAGTTTAGTGTTTTCTGCAATGAGTGTTCTTATTGACAGCGACTCTGAATCAAACTCTTGAAGAAAAATGAGTTAGATTTTAGACTGTTTTGTTTGTCATCGTTGATTTAAGCAGGCTACTTATTAGAATGTAAAAGAGACCTTTACTTTTGATGCAATATTCACATTAATTAAGATAAGTTTTAAAACACTTTGCTTTCAGTTTTCTACTGGTCCTCAAGGAGTTAGTTAAATTGGTAGCAAAATTTAGGCAAAGACTCCCTGGAACAATAAGAAATATTGTAATTTCAAAGGATGTCCGGATATGCTCAACAGACTATATTCATGCTAACTACGGGAACCTTCAAAAATGACGAAGATTTTACAAATTCTTACCACAATCTGCAGGCAAATAAAATCTATAAATACAATTCAAAACATTTATCTGTTTTGCCAAAAATACAATTTTTTGAAAAAAATCCAAGAATGTTTTATTTGTCTTAACAGATTTGAGATAGCGTAATTTTCAAGAGTTTTAAAGTGACATTTTTTAAACTGCAATATTCACAGAATAAGCTACAACTTCCAACCGGACTTACATTGAATTTTTCTCAATGTCCGCCAGTTTATAACAATCAGCAAACACTGTAGGAATATTGACGTATAGGAACTCAAACAAAATTCAACAATTTCGATAATTTAAGATTTAGATTATGCTAACCCAACTCTTTTTAAGTTTCCTCCAAAAACCTTCCCGAAATTTGAAGATTTTTCCGCGACTTACTACAACATCCAGATAATTAGAATTCAAATATATATTATCGAAGTTTAGTGTTTTCTACAATAAGTATTCTTATTGACAGCGACTCTGAATCAAACTCTTGAAGGAAAATGAGTTAGATTTTAGACTGTTCTGTTTGTCTTAGTTGATTTAAGAAAGCTACTTATTAGAATGTAAAAGCGACTTTTACCTTTGATGCAATATTCACATTAATTAAGATAAGTATTAAAACTTTTTGCTTTCTGTTTTCTACTGGTCTTCAAGCAGTTAGTTAAATTGGTATCAACATTTATGCAAAGACGCCATCGAACAATAGGGAATATTGTAATTTTAAAGGATAAGATATGCTCATCAGACTATATTTATGCTAACTATGAAAACCTTCAAAAATATTGAAGATTTTACAAATTCTTACCACAATATGCAGGCAAACAAAATCCATAAATATAATTCAAAACATTTATCTGTTTTGCCAAAAATACAATTTTTTGAAAAAAATCCAAGAATGTTTTATTTGTCTTAACAGATTTGAGATAGCGTATTTTTCAATAGTGTTAAAGTGACATTTTTTAACTGCAATATTCACAGAATAAGCTACAACTTCCAACCTGATTTACATTGAATTTTTCTCAATGTCCGCCAGTTTATAACAATCAGCAAACACTGTAGGAATATTTACGAAAAGGAACTCCAACAAAATTCAACAATTTCGATAATTTAAGAATTAGATTATGCTAACCCAACTATTTTTAAGTTTACTCCAAAAACCTTCCCGAATTGTGAAGATTTTTCCGCAACTTACAACAACATCCAGATAATTAAAATTCAAATATATATTATCGAAGTTTATTGTTTTCCACAATGAGTGTTCTTATTGACAGCGACACTGAATCAAACTTTTGAAGGAAAATGAGTTAGATTTTAGACTGTTCTGTTTGTCATCGTTGATTCAGGTAGGCTACTTATTAGAATGTAAAAGAGACCTTCATAGGCTACTTATTAGAATGTAAAAGAGACCTTCACTTTTGATGCAATATTCACATTAATTAAGATAAGTATTAAAACACTTTGCTTTGAGTTTTCTACTGGTCTTCAAGTAGTTAGTTAAATTGGTTGCAAAATTTAGGCAAAGACGCCCTAGAACAATAGGGAATATTGTAATTTTAAAGGATAAGATATGCTCATCAGACTATATTTATGCTAACTACGAAAACCTTCAAAAATATTGAAGATTTTACAAATTCTTACCACAATAGGGCAGGCAAATAAAATCTATAAATATAATTCAAAACATTTATCTGTTTTGCCAAAAATACAATTTCTTGAAAAAAATCCAAGAATGTTGTATTTGTCTTAACAGATTTGAGATAGCGTTTTTTTTTCAAAAGTCTTAAAGTGACAATTGTTGTAACTGCAATATTCTCTGAATAAGCAATATCTCCCAACCAGATTTACATTGAATTTTTCTCAATGTCCGCCAGTTTATAAAAATCAGCAAACACTGTAGGAATATTGACGTATAGGAACTCTAACAAAATTCAACAATTTCGATAATTTAAGACTTAGATTTTGCTAACCCATCTCTTTTTAGGTTTCCTCCAAAAACCTTCCCGAATTTTGAAGCGTTTTCCGCGACTTACAACAACATCCAGATAATTAGAATTCAAATATATATTAATCGAAGCTCAGTGTTTTTCTACAATGAGTGTTCTTATTGACAGCGACTCTGAATCAAACTCTTGAAGGAAAAAGAGTTAAATTTTAGACTGTTCTGTTTGTCTTAGTTGATTTAAGAAAGCTACTTATTAGAATGTAAAAGTGACCTTTACCTTTGATGCAATATTCACATTAATTAAGATAAGTATTAAAACACTCTGCTTTCAGTTTTCTACTGGTCTTCAAGTAGTTAGTTAAATTGGTAGCAAAATTTAGGCAAAGACGCCCTAGAACAATAGGGAATATTGTAATTTTAAAGGATAGGATATGCTCATCAGACTATATTTATGCTAACTACAAAAACCTTCAAAAATGTTGAAGATTTTACAAATTCTTACCACAATATGCAGGCAAACAAAATCTATAAATATAATTCAAAACATTTATCTGCTTTGCCAAAAATACAACTTTTTGAAAAATAATCCAAGCATGTTTTATTTGTCTTAACAGATTTGAGATGGCGTCAAAAGTGTTAAAGTGACAATTGTTGTAACTGCAATATTAACGGACAAACATCCAGATAATTAGAATTCAAATATATATTATCGAAGTTTAGTGTTTTCTACAATGAGCGTTCTTATTGACAGCGACTCTGAATCAAACTCTTGAAGAAAAATGAGTTAGATTTTAGACTGTTCTGTTTGTCATCGTTGATTCAAGTAGGCTACTTATTAGAATGTAAAAGAGACCTTCACTTTTGATGCAATATTCACATTAATTAAGATAAGTATTAAAACACTTTGCTTTCAGTTTTCTACTGGTCTTCAAGTAGTTAGTTAAATTGGTAGCAAAATTTAGGCAAAGACGCCCTAGAACAATAGGGAATATTGTAATTTTAAAGGATAGGATATGCTCATCAGACTATATTTATGCTAACTACGAAAACCTTCAAAAATTTTGAAGATTTTACAAATTCTTACCACAATATGCAGGCAAATAAAATCTATAAATACAATTCAAAACATTTATCTGTTTTGCCAAAAAGACAATTTTTTGAAAAAAATCCAAGAATGTTTTATTTGTCTTAACAGATTTGAGATAGCGTATTTTTCAAGAGTTTTAAAGTGAAATTTTTTTAACTGCAATATTCACAGAATAAGCTACAATTTCCAACCGGATTTACATTAAAATTTTCTCAATGTCCGCCAGTTTATAACAATCAGCAAACACTGTAGGAATATTTACGTAAAGGAACTCCAACAAAATTCAACAATTTCGATAATTTAAGAATTAGATTATGCTAACCCAACTATTTTCAAGTTCACTCCGAAAACCTTCCCGAATTTTGAAGATTTTTCCGCGACTTACAACAACATCCAGATAATTAGAATTCAAATATATATTATCGAAGTTTAGTGTTTTCTACAATGAGCGTTCTTATTGACAGCGACTCTGAATCAAACTCTTGAAGGAAAATGAGTTAGATTTTAGACTGTTCTGTTTGTCATCGTTGATTCAAGTAGGCTACTTATTAGAATGTAAAAGACCCCTCCACTTTTGATGCAATATTCACATTAATTAAGATAAGTATTAAAACACTTTGCTTTCAGTTTTCTACTGGTCTTCAAGTAGTTAGTTAAATTGGTAGCAAAATTTAGGCAAAGACGCCATAGAACAATAGGGAATATTGTAATTTTAAAGGATAGGATATGCTCATCAGACTATATTTATGCTAACTACGAAAACCTTCAAAAATGTTGAAGATTTTACCAATTCTTACCACAATATGCAGGCAAACAAAATCTATAAATATAATTCAAAACATTTATCTGTTTTGCCAAAAATACAATTTTTTGAAAAAAATCCAAGAATGTTTTATTTGTCTTAACATATTTGAGATAGCGTATTTTTCAAAAGTGTTAAAGTGACATTTTTTAACTGCAATATTCACAGAATAAGCTACAACTTCCAACCTGATTTACATTGAATTTTTCTCAATGTCCGCCAGTTTATAACAATCAGCAAACACTGTAGGAATATTTACGAAAAGGAACTCCAACAAAATTCAACAATTTCGATAATTTAAGAATTAGATTATGCTAACCCAACTATTTTTAAGCTTACTCCGAAAACCTTCCCGAATTTTGAAGATTTTTCCGCAACTTACAACAACATCCAGATAATTAAAATTCAAATATATATTATTGAAGTTTAGTGTTTTCCACAATGAGTGTTCTTATTGACAGCGACACTGAATCAAACTTTTGAAGGAAAATGAGTTAGATTTTAGACTGTTCTGTTGTCATCGTTGATTTTAGTAGGCTACTTATTAGAATGTAAAAGAGACCTTTACTTTTGATGCAATATTCACATTAATTAAGATAAGTATTAAAACACTTTGCTTTCAGTTTTCTACTGGTATTCAAGTAGTTAGTTAAATTGATAGCAAAATTTAGGCAAAGACGCCCTAGAACAATAGGGAATACTGCAATTTTAAAGGATAGGATATGCTCATGAGATATTTATGCTAACTACGAAAACCTTCAAAAATGTTGCAGATTTTACAAATTCTTACCACAATAGGGCAGGCAAATAAAATCTATAAATATAATTCAAAACATTTATCTGTTTTGCCAAAAATACAATTTTTTGAAAAAAATCCAAGAATGTTGTATTTGTCTTAACAGATTTGAGATAGCGTTTTTTTCAAAAGTGTTAAAGTGACAATTGTTGTAACTGCAATATTCCCAGAATAAACAATATCTCCCAACCAGATTTACATTGAATTTTTCTCAATGTCCGCCAGTTTATAAAAATCAGCAAACACTGTAGGAATATTGACGTATAGGAACTCTAACAAAATTTAACAATTTCGATAATTTAAGACTTAGATTATGCTAACCCAACTCTTTTTAAGTTTCCTCCAAAAACCTTCCCGAATTTTGAAGCGTTTTCCGCGACTTACAACAACATCCAGATAATTAGAATTCAAATATATATTATCGAAGTTTAGTGTTTTCTACAATGAGTGTTCTTATTGACAGCGACTCTGAATCAAACTCTTGAAGGAAAATGAGTTAGATTTTAGACTGTTCTGTTTGTCATCGTTGATTCAGGTGGGCTACTTATTAGAATGTAAAAGAGACCTTCACTTTTGATGCAATATTCACATTAATTAAGATAAGTATTAAAACACTTTGCTTTCAGTTTTCTACTGGTCTTCAAGTAGTTAGTTAAATTGGTAGCAAAATTTAGGCAAAGACGCCCTAGAACAATAGGGAATATTGTAATTTTAAAGGATAAGAAATGCTCATCAGACTATATTTATGCTAACTACGAAAACCTTCAAAAATGTTGAAGATTTTACCAATTCTTACCACAATATGCAGGCAAACAAAATCTATAAATATAATTCAAAACATTTATCTGTTTTGCCAAAAATACAATTTTTTGAAAAAAATCCAAGAATGTTGTGTTTGTCTTAACAGATTTGAGATAGCGTTTTTTTCAAAAGTGTTAAAGTGACAATTGTTGTAACTGCAATATTCCCAGAATAAGCTATATCTCCCAACAAGATTTGCATTGAATTTTTCTCAATGTCCGCCAGTTTATAAAAATCAGCAAACACTGTAGGAATATTGACGTATAGGAACTCTAACAAAATTCAACAATTTCGATAATTTAAGACTTAGATTATGCTAACCCAACTCTTTTTAAGTTTCCTCCAAAAACCTTCCCGGATTTTGAAGCGTTTACCGCGACTTACAACAACATCCAGATAATTAGAATTCAAATATATATTATCGAAGTTTAGTGTTTTCTACAATGAGCGTTCTTATTGACAGCGACTCTGAATCAAACTCTTGAAGGAAAATGAGTTAGATTTTAGACTGTTCTGTTTGTCATCGTTGATTCAAGTAGGCTACTTATTAGAATGTAAAAGACCCCTCCACTTTTGATGCAATATTCACATTAATTAAGATAAGTATTAAAACACTTTGCTTTCAGTTTTCTACTGGTCTTCAAGTAGTTAGTTAAATTGGTAGCAAAATTTAGGCAAAGACGCCCTAGAACAATAGGGAATATTGTAATTTTAAAGGATAAGAAATGCTCATCAGACTATATTTATGCTAACTACGAAAACCTTCAAAAATATTGAAGATTTTACAAATTCTTACCACAATATGCAGGCAAACAAAATCTATAAATATAATTCAAGACATTTATCTGTTTTGCCAAAAATACAATTTTTTGAAAAAAATCCAAGAATGTTTTATTTGTCTTAACAGATTTGAGATAGCGTATTTTTCATTAGTGTTAAAGTGACATTTTTTAACTGCAATATTCACAGAATAAGCTACAACTTCCAACCTGATTTACATTGAGTTTTTCTGAATGTCCGCCAGTTTATAACAATCAGCAAACACTGTAGGAATATTCACGAAAAGGAACTCCAACAAAATTCAACAATTTCGATAATTTAAGAATTAGAATATGCTAACCCAACTATTTTTAAGTTTACTCCGAAAACCTTCCCGAATTTTGAAGATTTTTCCGCAACTTACAAAAACATCCAGATAATTAAAATTCAAATATATATTATCGAAGTTTAGTGTTTTCCACAATGAGTGTTCTTATTGACAGCGACACTGAATCAAACTTTTGAAGGAAAATGAGTTAGATTTTAGACTGTTCTGTTTGTCATCGTTGATTTTAGTAGGCTACTTATTAGAATGTAAAAGGGACCTTCACGTTTGATGCAATATTCAGATTAATTAAGATAAGTATTAAAACACTTTGCTTTGAGTTTTCTACTGGTCCTCAAGTAGTTAGTTAAATTGATAGCAAAATTTAGGCAAAGACGCCCTAGAACAATAGGGAATATTGCAATTTTAAAGGATAGGATATGCTCATCAGACTATATATATGCTAACTACGAAAACCTTCAAAAATTTTGAAGATTTTACAAATTCTTACCACAATATGCAGGCAAATAAAATCTATAAATACAATTCAAAACATTTATGTGTTGTGCCAAAAATACAATTTTTTGAAAAAAATCCAAGAATCTTTTATTTGTCTTAACAGATTTGAGATAGCGTTTTTTTCAAAAGTGTTAAAGTGACAATTGTTGTAACTGCAATATTCCCAGAATAAGCTATATCTCCCAACAAGATTTGCATTGAATTTTTCTCAATGTCCGCCAGTTTATAAAAATCAGCAAACACTGTAGGAATATTGACGTATAGGAACTCTAACAAAATTCAACAATTTCGATAATTTAAGACTTAGATTATGCTAACCCAACTCTTTTTAAGTTTCCTCCAAAAACCTTCCCGGATTTTGAAGCGTTTACCGCGACTTACAACAACATCCAGATAATTAGAATTCAAATATATATTATCGAAGTTCAGTGTTTTCTACAATGAGTGTTCTTATTGACTGCGACTCTGGATCAAACTCTTGAAGGAAAATGAGTTAGATTTTAGACTGTTTTGTTTGTCATCGTTGATTTAAGCAGGCTACTTATTAGAATGTAAAAGAGACCTTTACTTTTGATGCAATATTCACATTAATTAAGATAAGTTTTAAAACACTTTGCTTTCAGATTTCTTCTGGTCCTCAAGTAGTTAGTTAAATTGGTAGCAAAATTTAGGCAAAGACTCCCTCGAACAATAAGAAATATTGTAATTTTAAAGGATGTCCGGATATGCTCAACAGACTATAATCATACTAACTACGAGAACCTTCAAAAATGACGAAGATTTTACAAATTCTTACCACAATATGCAGGCAAATAAAATCTATAAATACAATTCAAAACATTTATCTGTTCTGCCAAAAATACAATTTTTTAAAAAAAATCCAAGAATGTTTTATTTGTCTTAACAGATTTGAGATAGCGTATTTTTCAAGAGTTTTAAAGTGACATTTTTTTTAACTGCAATATTCACAAAATAAGCTACAACTTCCAACCGGACTTACATTGAATTTTTCTGAATGTCCGCCAGTTTATAACAATCAGCAAAACACTGTAGGAATATTGACGTATAGGAACTCAAACAAAATTCAACAATTTCGATAATTTAAGACTTAGATTATGCTAACCCAACTCTTTTAGAGTTTCCTCCAAAAACCTTCCCGAATTTTGAAGATTTTTCCGCGACTTACTACAACATCCAGATAATTCGAATTCAAATATATATTATCGAAGTTCAGTGTTTTCTACAATGAGTGTTCTTATTGACAGCGACTCTGAATCAAACTCTTGAAGGAAAATGAGTTAGATTTTAGACTGTTCTGTTTGTCTTAGTTGATTTAGGAAAGCTACTTATTAGAATGTAAAAGCGACCTTTACCTTTGATGCAATATTCACATTAATTAAGATAAGTATTAAAACCCTTTGCTTTCTGTTTTCTACTGGTCTTCAAGTAGTTAGTTAAATTGGTAGCAAAATTTATGCAAAGACGCCATCGAACAATAGGAAATATTGTAATTTTAAAGGATGCCCGGATATGCTCAACAGACTATAATCATGCTAACTACGAGAACCTTCAAAAATGACGAAGATTTTACAAATTCTTACCACAATATGCATGCAAATAAAATCTATAAATACAATTCAAAACATTTATCTGTTTTGCCAAAAATACAATTTTTTGAAAAAAATCTAAGAATGTTTTTTTTGTCTTAACAGATTTGATATAGCGTATTTTTCAAGAGCTTTAAAGTGACATTTTTTTAACTGCAATATTCACAGAATAAGCTACAACTTCCAACCGGATTTACGTTAAATTTTTCTCAATGTCCGCCAGTTTATAACAATCAGCAAACACTGTAGGAATATTTACGTAAAGGAACCCCAACAAAATTCAACAATTTCGATAATTTTATAAATTAGATTATGCTAACCCAACTATTTTCAAGTTTACCCCAAAAACCTTACCGAATTTTGAAGATTTTTCCGCGACTTACAACAACATCCAGATAATTAGAATTCAAATATATATTATCGAAGTTTAGTGTTTTCTACAATGAGTGTTCTTATTGACAGCGACTCTGAATCAAACTCTTGAAGGAAAATGAGTTAGATTTTAGACTGTTCTGTTTGTCATCGTTGATTTAAGTAGGCTACCTATTAGAATGTAAAAGAGACCTTTACTTTTGATGCAATATTCACATTAATTAAGATAAGTATTAAAATACTTTGCTTTTAGTTTTCGACTGGTCTTCAAGTAGTTAGTTAAATATGTAGCAAAATTTAGGCAAAGACGCCCTAGAACAATAGGAAATATTGTAATGTTAAAGGATAGGATATGCTCATCAGACTATATTCATGCTAACTACGAAAACCTTCTAAAATGTTGAAGATTTTACAAATTCTTACCACAATATGCAATCAAATAAAATCTATAAATATAATTCAAAACATTTATGTGTTGTGCCAAAAATACAATTTTTTGAAAAAAATCCAAGAATCTTTTATTTGTCTTAACAGATTTGAGATAGCGTATTTTTCAAGAGTTTTAAAGTGACATTTTTTTAACTGCAATATTCACAGAATAAGCTATATCTGCCAACGAGATTTATATTGAATTTTTCTCAATATCCGCCAGTTTATAACAATCAGCAAACACTGTAGGAATATTTACTTAAAGGAACTCCAACAAAATTCAACAATTTCGATAATTTAAGAATTAGATTATGCTAACCCAACTATTTTCAAGTTCACACCGAAAACCTTCCCGAATTTTGAAGATTTTTCCGCGACTTACAACAACATCCAGATAATTAGAATTCAAATATATATTATCGAAGTTTAGTGTTTTCTACAATGAGCGTTCTTTTTGACAGCGACTCTGAATCAAACTCTTGAAGGAAAATGAGTTAGATTTTAGACTGTTCTGTTTGTCATCGTTGATTTAAGTAGGCTACTTCTTAGAATGTAAAAGAGACCTTCACTTTTGATGCAATATTCACATTAATTAAGATAAATATTAAAACCTTTTGCTTTCAGTTTTCTACTGGTCTTCAAGTAGTTAGTTAAATTGGTAGCAAAATTTAGGCAAAGACGCCCTAGAACAATAGGGAATATTGTAATTTTAAAGGATAGGATATGCTCATCAGACTATATTTATGCTAACTACGAAAACCTTCAAAAATGTTGAAGATTTTACAAATTCTTACCACAATATGCAGGCAAATAAAATCTATAAATACAATTCAAAACATTTATCTGTTTTGCCAAATATACAATTTTTTGAAAAAAATCCAAGAATGTTTTATTTGTCTTAACAGATTTGAGATAGCGCATTTTTCAAAAGTGTTAAAGTGACAATTGTTGTAACTGCAATATTCACGGAATAAGCAATATCTCCCAACCAGATTTACATTGAATTTTTCTCAATGTCCACCAGTTTATAACAATCAGCAAACACTGTAGGAATATTGACGTATAGGAACTCTAACAAAATTCAACAATTTCGATAATTTAAGACTTAGATTATGCTAACCCAACTCTTTTAGAGTTTCCTCCAAAAACCTTCCCGAATTTTGAAGATTTTTCCGCGACTTACTACAACATCCAGATAATTAGAATTCAAATATATATTATCGAAGTTCAGTGTTTTCTACAATGAGTGTTCTTATTGACAGGCGACTCTGAATCAAACTCTTGAAGGAAAATGAGTGAGATTTTAGACTGTTCTGTTTGTCTTAGTTGATTTAGGAAAGCTACTTATTAGAATGTAAAAGCGACCTTTACCTTTGATGCAATATTCACATTAATTAAGATAAGTATTAAAACCCTTTGCTTTCTGTTTTCTACTGGTCTTCAAGTAGTTAGTTAAATTGGTAGCAAAATTTATGCAAAGACGCCATCGAACAATAGGAAATTTAGTAATTTTAAAGGATGCCCGGATATGCTCAACAGACTATATTCATGCTAACTACGAGAACCTTCAAAAATGACGAAGATTTTACAAATTCTTACCACAATATGCATGCAAATAAAATCTATAAATACAATTCAAAAACATTTATCTGTTTTGCCAAAAAATTACAATTTTTTGAAAAAAATCTAAGAATGTTTTTTTTGTCTTAACAGATTTGATATAGCGTATTTTTCAAGAGCTTTAAAGTGACATTTTTTTTAACTGCAATATTCACAGAATAAGCTACAACTTCCAACCGGATTTACGTTAAATTTTTCTCCATGTCCGCCAGTTTATAACAATCAGCAAACACTGTAGGAATATTTACGTAAAGGAACCCCAACAAAATTCAACAATTTCGATAATTTTATAAATTAGATTATGCTAACCCAACTATTTTCAAGTTTACCCCGAAAACCTTACCGAATTTTGAAGATTTTTCCGCGACTTACAACAACATCCAGATAATTAGAATTCAAATATATATTATCAAAGTTTAGTGTTTTCTACAATGAGTGTTCTTATTGACAGCGACTCTGAATCAAACTCTTGAAGGAAAATGAGTTAGATTTTAGACTGTTCTGTTTGTCATCGTTGATTTAAGTAGGCTACCTATTAGAATGTAAAAGAGACCTTTACTTTTGATGCAATATTCACATTAATTAAGATAAGTATTAAAATACTTTGCTTTTAGTTTTCGACTGGTCTTCAAGTAGTTAGTTAAATATGTAGCAAAATTTAGGCAAAGACGCCCTAGAACAATAGGAAATATTGTAATTTTAAAGGATAGGATATGCTCATCAGACTATATTCATGCTAACTACGAAAACCTTCAAAAATGTTGAAGATTTTACAAATTCTTACCACAATATGCAATCAAATAAAATCTATAAATATAATTCAAAACATTTATGTGTTGTGCCAAAAATACAATTTTTTGAAAAAAATCCAAGAATCTTTTATTTGTCTTAACAGATTTGAGATAGCGTATTTTTCAAGAGTTTTAAAGTGACATTTTTTTAACTGCAATATTCACAGAATAAGCTATATCTGCCAACGAGATTTATATTGAATTTTTCTCAATATCCGCCAGTTTATAACAATCAGCAAACACTGTAGGAATATTTACTTAAAGGAACTCCAACAAAATTCAACAATTTCGATAATTTAAGAATTAGATTATGCTAACCCAACTATTTTCAAGTTCACACCGAAAACCTTCCCGAATTTTGAAGATTTTACCGCGACTTACAACAACATCCAGATAATTAGAATTCAAATATATATTATCGAAGTTTAGTGTTTTCTACAATGAGCGTTCTTATTGACAGCGACTCTGAATCAAACTCTTGAAGGAAAATGAGTTAGATTTTAGATTGTTCTGTTTGTCATCGTTGATTTAAGTAGGCTACTTATTAGAATGTAAAAGAGACCTTCACTTTTGATGCAATATTCACATTAATTAAGATAAGTATTAAAACACTTTGCTTTCAGTTTTCTACTGGTCTTCAAGTAGTTAGTTAAATTGGTAGCAAAATTTAGGCAAAGACGCCCTAGAACAATAGGGAATATTGTAATTTTAAAGGATAGGATATGCTCATCAGACTATATTTATGCTAACTACGAAAACCTTCAAAAATGTTGAAGATTTTACAAATTCTTACCACAATATGCAGGCAAATAAAATCTATAAATACAATTCAAAACATTTATCTGTTTTGCCAAATATACAATTTTTTGAAAAAAATCCAAGAATGTTTTATTTGTCTTAACAGATTTGAGATAGCGTAATTTTCAAAAGTTTTAAAGTGACAATTGTTGTAACTGCAATATTTACGGAATAAGCAATATCTCCCAACCAGATTTACATTGAATTTTTCTCAATGTCCGCCAGTTTATAACAATCAGCAAACACTGTAGGAATATTGACGTATAGGAACTCAAACAAAATTCAACAATTTCGATAATTTAAGATTTAGATTATGCTAACCCAACTCTTTTTAAGTTTCCTCCAAAAACCTTCCCGAAATTTGAAGATTTTTCCGCGACTTACTACAACATCCAGATAATTAGAATTCAAATATATATTATCGAAGTTTAGTGTTTTCTACAATGAGTATTCTTATTGACAGCGACTCTGAATCAAACTCTCGAAGGAAAACGAGTTAGATTTTAGACTGTTCTGTTTGTCTTTGTTGATTTAAGAAAGCTACTTATTAGAATGTAAAAGCGACATTTACCTTTGATGCAATATTCACATTAATTAAGATAAGTATTAAAACTTTTTGCTTTCTGTTTTCTACTGGTCTTCAAGCAGTTAGTTAAATTGGTATCAACATTTATGCAAAGACGCCCTAGAACAATAAGAAATATTGTAATTTTAAAGGATGTCCGGATATGCTCATCAGACTATATTCATGCTAACTACGAGAACCTTAAAAAATGACGAAGATTTTACAAACTCTTACCACAATATGCAGGCAAATAAAATCTATAAATACAATTCAAAACATTTATCTGTTTTGCCAAAAATATAAGTTTTTGAAAAAAATCCAAGAATGTTTTATTTGTCTTAACAGATTTGAGATAGCGTATTTTTCAAGAGTGTTAAAGTGACAATTTTTTACTGCAATATTCACAGAATAAGCTACAACTTCCAACCGGATTTACATTGAATTTTTCTCAATGTCCGCCAGTTTATAACAATCAGCAAACACTGTAGGAATATTTACGTATAGGAACTCAAACAAAATTCAACAATTTTGATAATTTAAGATTTAGATTATGCTAACCCAACTCTTTTTAAGTTTCCTCCAAAAACCTTCCCGAAATTTGAAGATTTTTCCGCGACTTACTACAACATCCAGATAATTAGAATTCAAATATATATTATCGAAGTTTAGTGTTTTCTACAATGAGTATTCTTATTGACAGCGACTCTGAATCAAACTCTTGAAGGAAAATGAGTTAGATTTTAGACTGTTCTGTTTGTCATCGTTGATTTAATTAGGCTACTTTTTAGAATGTAAAAGAGACCTTTACTTTTGATGCAATATTCACATTAATTAAGATAAGTATTAAAACACTTTGCTTTCAGTTTTCTACTGGTCTTCAAGTAGTTAGTTGAATTGGTAGCAAAATTTAGGCAAAGACGCCCCAGAACAATTTGGAATATTGTAATTTTAAAGGATAGGATATGCTCATCAGACTATATTTATGCTAACTAAGACAACTTTCAAAAACGTTGAAGATTTTACAAATTCTTACCACAATATGCAGGCAGATAAAATCTATAAATATAATTCAAAACATTTATCTGTTTTGCCAAAAATACAATATTTTGAAAAAAATCCAAGAATGTTTTATTTGTCTTAACAGATTTGAGATAGCGTATTTTTCAAAAGTGTTAAAGTGACAATTGTTGTAATTGCAATATTCACTGAATAAGCAATATCTCCCAACAAGATTTACATTGAATATTTCTCAATGTCCGCCAGTTTATAACAATCAGCATACACTGTAGGAATATTGACGTATAGGAACTCTTACAAAATTCAACAATTTCGATAATTTAAGACTTAGATTATGCTAACCCAACTCTTTTAAAGTTTCCTCCAAAAACCTTCCCGAATTATGAAAAATTTTCCGCGACTTACTACAACATCCAGATAATTAGAATTCAAATATATATTATCGAAGTTTAGTGTTTTCTACAATGAGTGTTCTTATTGACAGCGACTCTGAATCAAACTCTTGAAGGAAAATGAGCTAGATTTTAGACTGTTCTGTTTGTCTTAGTTGATTTAAGAAAGCTACTTATTAGAATGTAAAAGCGACCTTTACCTTTGATGCAATATTCACATTAATTAAGATAAGTATTAAAACCCTTTGTTTTCTGTTTTCTACTCTTCTTCAAGTAGTTAGTTAAATTGGTAGCAAAATTTATGCAAAGACGCCCTCGAGCAGTAAGAAATATTGTAATTTTAAAGGATGTCCGGATATGCTCAACAGACTATATTCATGCTAACTACGAGAACCTTCAAAAATGACGAAGATTTTACAAATTCTTACCACAATATGCAGGCAAATAAAATCTATAATTACAATTAAAAACATTTATCTGTTTTGCCAAAAATACAATTTTTTGAAAAAAATCCAAGAATGTTTTATTTTTCTTATTAGATTTGAGATGTTTTAAAGTGACATTCTTTTAACTGCAATATTCACAGAATAAGCTACAAATTCCAACCGGATTTACATTGAATTTTTCTCAATATCCGCCAGTTTATAACAATCAGCAAACACTGTAGGAATATTTAAGCAAAGGAACTCCAACAAAATTCAACAATTTCGTTAATTTAAGAATTAGATTATGCTAACCCAACTATTTTTAAGTTTTTTACTCCGAAAACCTTCGCGAATTTTGAAGATTTTTCCGCGACTTACAACAACATCCAGATAATTAAAATTCAAATATATATTATCGAAGTTTAGTGTTTTCCACAATGAGTGTTCTTATTGAAAGCGACTCTGAATCAAACTCTTGAAGGAAAATGAGTTAGATTTAGACTGTTCTGATTGTCATCGTTGATTTTAGTAGGCTACTTATTAGAATGTAAAAGAGACCTTAACTTTTGATGCAATATTCACATTAATTAAGATAAGCATTAAAACACTTTGCTTTCTGTTTTCTACTGGTCTTCAAGTAGTTAGTTAAATCAATAGCAAAATTTAGGCAAAGACGCCCTAGAACATTAGGGAATATTGTAATTTTAAAGGATAGGATATGCTCATGAGATATTTATGCTAACTACGAAAACCTTCAAAAATGTTGAAGATTTTACAAATTCTTACCACAATAGGGCAGGCAAATAAAATCTATAAATATAATTCAAAACATTTATCTGTTTTGCCAAAAATACAATTTTTTGAAAAAAATCCAAGAATGTTGTACTTGTCTTAACAGATTTGAGATAACGTGACAATTGTTGTAACTGAAATATTCACAGAATAAGCAATATCTCCCAACCAGATTTAAATTGAATTTTTATCAATGTCCACCAGTTTATAACAATCAGCAAACACTGTAGGAATATTGACGTATAGGAACTCTAACAAAATTCAACAATTTCGATAATTTAAGACTTAGATTATGCTAACCCAACTCTTTTTAATTTTCCTCCAAAAACCTTCCCGAATTTTGAAGATTTTTCCGCGACTTACTACAACATCCAAATAATTAGAATTCAAATATATATTATCGAAGTTTAGTGTTTTCTACAATGAGTGTTCTCATTGACAGCGACTCTGAATCAAACTCTTGAAGGAAAATGAGTTAGATTTTAGACTGTTCTGGTTGTCTTAGTTCATTTAAGAAAGCTACTTATTAGAATGTAAAAGCGACCTTTACCTTTGATGCAATATTCACATTAATTAAGATAAGTATTAAAACCCTTTGATTTCTGTTTTCTACTGGTCTTCAAGTAGTTAGTTAAAATGGTAGCAAAATTTATGCAAAGACGCCCTCGAACAATAGGAAATATTGTAATTTTAAAGGATGCCCGGATATGCTCAACATACTATATTCATGCTAACCACGAGAACCTTCCAAAATGATGAAGATTTTACAAATTCTTACCACAATATGCATGCAAATAAATTCTATAAATACAATTCAAAACATTTATCTGTTTTGCCAAAAATACAATTTTTTGAAAAAATCTAAGAATGTGTTATTTGTCTTAACAGATTTGATATAGCGTATTTTTCAAGAGTTTTAAAGTGACATTTTTTTTAACTGCAATATTCACAGAATAAGCTACAACTTCCAACCGGATTTACATTGAATTTTTCTCAATGTCCGCCAGTTTATAACAATCAGAAAACACTGTAGGAATATTTACGTAAAGGAACTCCAAAAAAATTCAACAATTTCGATAATTTAAGAATTAGATTATGCAAACCCAACTATTTTCAAGTTTACCCCGAAAACCTTCCCGAATTTTGAAGATTTTTCCGCGACTTACAACAACATCCAGATAATTAGAATTCAAACATATATTATCGAAGTTTAGTGTTTTCTACAATGAGTGTTCTTATTGACAGCGACTCTGAATCAAACTCTTGAAGGAAAATGAGTTAGATTTTAGACTGTTCTGTTTGTCATCGTTGATTTAAGTAGGCTACTTATTAGAATGTAAAAGAGACCTTTACTTTTGATGCAATATTCACATTAATTAAGATAAGTATTAAAACACTCTGCTTTCAGTTTTCTACTGGTCTTCAAGTAGTTAGTTAAATTGGTAGCAAAATTTAGGCAAAGACGCCCTAGAACAATAGGGAATATTGTAATTTTAAAGGATAGGATATGCTCATCAGACTAGATTTATCCTCACTACGAAAATCTTCAAAAATGTTGAAGATTTTACAAATTCTTACCACAATATGCAGGCAAACAAAATCTATAAATATAATTCAAAACATTTATCTGTTTTGCCAAAAATACAACTTTTTGAAAAAAACCCTAGAATGTTTTATTTGTCTTAACAGATTTGAGATAACGTGACAATTGTTGTAACTGAAATATTCACAGAATAAGCAATATCTCCCAACCAGATTTAAATTGAATTTTTATCTCTGTCCGCCAGTTTATAACAATCAGCAAACACTGTAGGAATATTGACGTATAGGAACTCTAACAAAATTCAACAATTTCGATAATTTAAGACTTAGATTATGCTAACCCAACTCTTTTTAATTTTCCTCCAAAAACCTTCCCGAATTTTGAAGATTTTTCCGCGACTTACTACAACATCCAAATAATTAGAATTCAAATATATATTATCGAAGTTTAGTGTTTTCTACAATGAGTGTTCTTATTGACAGCGACTCTGAATCAAACTCTTGGAGGAAAATGAGTTAGATTTTAGACTGTTCTGGTTGTCTTAGTTGATTTAAGAAAGCTACTTATTAGAATGTAAAAGCGACCTTCACCTTTGATGCAATATTCACATTAATTAAGATAAGTATTAAAACCCTTTGCTTTCTGTTTTCTACTGGTCTTCAAGTAGTTAGTTAAATTGGTAGCAAAATTTATGCAAAGACGCCCTCGAACAATAGGAAATATTGTAATTTTAATGGATGCGCGGATATGCTCAACAGACTATATTCATGCTAACTACGAGAACCTTCAAAAATGACGAAGATTTTACAAATCCTTACCACAATAAGCATGCAAATAAAATCTATAAATACAATTCAAAACATTTATCTGCTTTGCCAAAAATACAATTTTTTGAAAAAAATCTAAGAATGTTTTATTTGTCTTACCAGAATTGATATAGCGTATTTTTTAAGAGTTTTAAAGAGACATTTTTTTTAACTGCAATATTCACAGAATAAGCTACAACTTCCAACCGGATTTACATTAAATTTTTCTCAATGTCCGCCAGTTTATAACAATCAGCAAACACTGTAGGAATTTTTACGTAAAGGAACTCCAACAAAATTCAACAATTTCGATAATTTAAGAATTAGATTATGCAAACCCAACTATTTTCAAGTTTACCCCGAAAACCTTCCCGAATTTTGAAGATTTTTCCGCGACTTACAACAACATCCAGATAATTAGAATTCAAATATATATTATCGAAGTTTAGTGTTTTCTACAATGAGTGTTCTTATTGACAGCGACTCTGAATCAAACTCTTGAAGGAAAATGAGTTAGATTTTAGACTGTTCTGTTTGTCATCGTTGATTTAAGTAGGCTACCTATTAGAATGTAAAAGAGACCTTTACTTTTGATGCAATATTCACATTAATTAAGATAAGTATTAAAACACTTTGCTTTTAGTTTTCGACTGGTCTTCAAGTAGTTAGTTAAATATGTAGCAAAATTAAGGCAAAGACGCCCTAGAACAATAGGGAGTATTGTAATTTTAAAGGATAGGATATGCTCATCAGACTATATTCATGCTAACTACGAGAACCTTCAAAAATGACGAAGATTTTACAAATTCTTACCACAATATGCAGGCAAATAAAATCTATAAATACAATTCAAAACATTTATCTGTTTCGCCAAAAATACAATTTTTTGAAAAAAATCCAAGAATGTTTCATTTGTCTTAACAGATTTGAGATAGTGACATTTTTTTAACTGCAATATTCACAGAATAAGCTACAACTTCCAACCGGATTTACATTAAAATTTTCTCAATGTCCGCCAGTTTATAACAATCAGCAAACACTGTAGGAATATTTACGTAAAGGAACTCCAACAAAATTCAACAATTTCGATAATTTAAGAATTAGATTATACTAACCCAACTATTTTCAAGTTCACTCCGAAAACCTTCCCGAATTTTGAAGATTTTTCCGCGACTTACAACAACATCCAGATAATTTGAATTCAAATATATATTATCGAAGTTTAGTGTTTTCTACAATGAGCGTTCTTATTGACAGCGACTCTGAATCAAACTATTGAAGGAAAATGAGTTAGATTTTAGACTGTTCTGTTTGTCATCGTTGATTTAAGTAGGCTACTTATTAGAATGTAAAAGAGACCTTCACTTTTGATGCAATATTCACATTAATTAAGATAAGTATTAAAACACTTTGCTTTCAGTTTTCTACTGGTCTTCAAGTAGTTAGTTAAATTGATAGCAAAATTTAGGCAAAGACGCACTAGAACAATAGGGAATATTGTAATTTTAAAGGATAGGATATGCTCATCTGACTATATTTATGCTAACTACGAAAACCTTCAAAAATGTTGAAGATTTTACAAATTCTTACCACAATATGCAGGCAAATAAAATCTATAAATATATTTCAAAATATTTATCTGTTTTGCCAAAAATACAATTTTTTGAAAAAAATCCAAGAATGTTGTATTTGTCTTAACAGATTTGAGATAGCGTTTTTTTCAAAAGTGTTAAAGTGACAATTGTTGTAACTGCAATATTCTCAGAAAAAGGAATATCTCCCAACTAGATTGACATTGAATTTTTCTAAATGTCCGCCAGTTTATAAAAATCAGCAAACACTATAGGAATATTGACGTATAGGAACTCTAACAAAATTCAACAATTTCGATAATTTAAGACTTAGATTATGCTAACCCAACTCTTTTTAAGTTTCCTCCAAAAACCTTCCCGAATTTTGAAGCGTTTTCCGCGACTTACAACAACATCCAGATAATTAGAATTCAAATATATATTATCGAAGTTCAGTGTTTTCTACAGTGAGTGTTCTTATTGACAGCGACTCTGAATCAAACTCTTGAAGGAAAATGAGTTAGATTTTAGACTGATGCAATATTCACATTAATTAAGATAAGTATTATAACCCTTTGCTTTCTGTTTTCTTCTGGTCTTCAAGTAGTTAGTTAAATTGGTAGCAAAATTTATGCAAAGACGCCCTCGAACAATAGGAAATATTGTAATTTTAAAGGATGTCCGGATATGCTCAAAAGACTATATTCATGCTAACTACGAGAATCTTCAAAAATGACGAAGATTTTACAAATTCTTACCACAATATGCAGGCAAATAAAATTTATAAATACAATTCAAAACATTTATCTGTTTTGCCAGAAATACAATTTTTTGAAAAAAATCCAAGAATGTTTTATTTGTCTTAACAGATTTGAGATAGTGTATTTTTCAAGAGTGTTAAAGTGACATATATTTTTACTGCAAAATTCACAGAATAAGCTACAACTTCCAACCGGATTTACATTGAATTTTTCTCAATGTCCGCCAGTTTATAACAATTAGCAAACACTGTAGGAATATTTACGTAAAGGAACTCCAACAAAATTCAACAATTTCGATAATTTAAGAATTAGATTATGCTAACCCAACTATTTTTAATTTTACTCCGAAAACCTTCCCGAATTTTGAAGATTTTTCCGCGACTTACAACAACATCCAGATAATTAGAATTCAGATATATATTATCGAAGTTTAGTGTTTTCTACAGTGAGTGTTCTTATTGACAGCGACTCTGAATCAAACTCTTGAAGGAAAATGAGTTAGATTTAAGACTGTTCTGTTTGTCATCGTTGATTTAATTAGGCTACTTATTAGAATGTAAAAGAGACCTTTATTTTTGATGCAATATTCACATTAATTAAGATAAGTATTAAAACACTTTGCATTCTGTTTTCTACTGGTCTTCAAGTAGTTAGTTAAATTGGTAGGAAAATTTGGGCAAAGACGCCCTAGAACAATTGGGAATATTGTAATTTTAAAGGATAGGATATGCTCATCAGACTATATTTATGCTAACTATGAAAACCTTAAAAAATGTTGAAGATTTTACTAATTCTTACCACAATATGCATGCAAATAAAATCTCTATAAATATAATTCAAAACATTTATCTGTTTTGCCAAAAATACAATTTTTTGAAAAAATCTAAGAATGTTTAATTTGTCTTAACAGATTTGATATAGCGTATTTTTCAAGAGTTTTAAAGTGACATTTTTTTAACTGCAATATTCACAGCATAAGCTACAACTTCCAACCGGATTTACATTGAATTTTTCTCAATGTCCGCCAGTTTATAACAATCAGAAAACACTGTAGGAATATTTACGTAAAGGAACTCCAACAAAATTCAACAATTTCGATAATTTAAGAATTAGATTATGCAAACCACACTATTTTCAAGTTTACCCCGAAAACCTTCCCGAATTTTGAAGATTTTTCCGCGACTTACAACAACATCCAGATAATTAGAATTCAAATATATATTATCGAAGTTTAGTGTTTTCTACAATGAGTGTTCTTATTGACAGCGACTCTGAATCAAACTCTTGAAGGAAAATGAGTTAGATTTTAGACTGTTCTGTTTGTCATCGTTAATTTAAGTAGGCTACTTATTAGAATGTAAAAGAGACCTTTACTTTTGATGCAATATTCACATTAATTAAGATAAGTATTAAAACACTCTTCTTTCAGTTTTCTACTGGTCTTCAAGTAGTTAGTTAAATTGGTAGCAAAATTTAGGCAATGACGTCCTAGAACAATAGGGAATATTGTAATTTTAAAGGATAGGATATGCTCATCAGACTATATTTATCCTCACTACGAAAACCTTCAAAAATGACGAAGACTTTACAAATTCTTACCACAATATGCAGGCAAACAAAATCTATAAATATAATTCAAAACATTTATCTGTTTTGCCAAAAATACAACTTTTTGAAAAAAACCCAAGAATGTTTTATTTGTCTTAACAGATTTGAGATAACGTGACAATTGTTGTAACTGAAATATTCACAGAATAAGCAATATATCCCAACCAGATTTAAATTGAATTTTTATCAATGTCCGCCAGTTTATAACAATCAGCAAACACTGTAGGAATATTGACGTATAGGAACTCTAACAAAATTCAACAATTTCGATAATTTAAGACTTAGATTATGCTAACCCAACTCTTTTTAATTTTCCTCCAAAAACCTTCCCGAATTTTGAAGATTTTTCCGCGACTTACTACAACATCCAAATAATTAGAATTCAAATATATATTATCGAAGTTTAGTGTTTTCTACAATGAGTGTTCTTATTGACAGCGACTCTGAATCAAACTCTTGAAGGAAAATGAGTTAGATTTTAGACTGTTCTGGTTGTCTTAGTTGATATAAGAAAGCTACTTATTAGAATGTAAAAGCGACCTTCACCTTTGATGCAATATTCACATTAATTAAGATAAGTATTAAAACCCTTTGCTTTCCGTTTTCTACTGGTCTTCAAGTAGTTAGTTAAATTGGTAGCAAAATTTATGCAAAGACGCCCTCGAACAATAGGAAATATTGTAATTTTAAAGGATGCCCTGATATGCTCAACAGACTATATTCATGCTAACTACGAGAATCTTCAAAAATGACGAAGATTTTACAAATTTCTAACCACAATATGCATGCAAATAAAATCTATAAATACAATTCAAAACATTTATCTGTTTTGCCAAAAAATACAATTTTTTGAAAAAATCTAAGAATGTTTTATTTGTCTTAACAGAATTGATATAGCGTATTTTTCAAGAGTTTTAAAGTGACATTTTTTATAACTGCAATATTCACAGAATAAGCTACAACTTCCAACCGGATTTACATTAAATTTTTCTCAATGTCCGCCAGTTTATAACAATCAGTAAACACAGTAGGAATTTTAACGTAAAGGAACTCCAACAAAATTCAACAATTTCGATAATTTAAGAATTAGATTATGCAAACCCAACTATTTTCAAGTTTACCCCGAAAACCTTCCCAAATTTTGAAGATTTTTTCCGCGACTTACAACAACATCCAGATAATTAGAATTCAAATATATATTATCGAAGTTTAGTGTTTTCTACAATGAGTGTTCTTATTGACAGCGACTCTGAATCAAACTCTTGAAGGAAAATGATTTAGATTTTAGACTGTTCTGTTTGTCATCGTTGATTTAAGTAGGCTACCTATTAGAATGTAAAAGAGACCTTTACTTTTGATGCAATATTGACATTAATTAAGATAAGTATTAAAACACTTTGCTTTTAGTTTTCGACTGGTCTTCAAGTAGTTAGTTAAATATGTAGCAAAATTTAGGCAAAGACGCCCTAGAGCAATAGGGAATATTGTAATTTTAAAGGATAGGATATGCTCATCAGACTATATTCATGCTAACTACGAGAACCTTCAAAAATGACGAAGATTTTACAAATTCTTACCACAATATGCAGGCAAATAAAATCTATAAATATAATTCAAAACATTTATCTGTTTTGCCAAAAATACAATTTTTTGAAAAAAATCCAAGAATGTTTTATTTGTCTTAACAGATTTGAGATAGCGTATTTTTCAAAAGTGTTAAAGTGACATTTTTTTTAACTGCAATATTTACAGATTAAGCTACAACTTCCAACCGGATTTACATTGAATTTTTCTCAATGTCCGCCAGTTTAAAACAATTAGCAAACATTGTAGGAATATTTACGTAAAGGAACTCCAACAAAATTCAACAATTTCGATAATTTAAGAATTAGATTATGCAAACCACACTATTTTCAAGTTTACCCCGAAAACCTTCCCGAATTTTGAAGATTTTTCCGCGACTTACAACAACATCCAGATAATTAGAATTTAGATATATATTATCGAAGTTTACTGTTTTCTACAATGAGTGTTCTTATTGACAGCGACTCTGAATCAAACTCTTGAAGGAAAATGAGTTAGATTTTAGACTGTTATGGTTGTCTTAGTTGATGTAAGAAAGCTACTTATTAGAATGTAAAAGCGACCTTCACCTTTGATGCAATATTCACATTAATTAAGATAAGTATTAAAACCCTTTGCTTTCTGTTTTCTACTGGTCTAAAAGTAGTTAGTTAAATTGGTAGCAAAATTTATGCACAGACGCCCTCGAACAATAGGAAATATTGTAATTTTAAAGGATGCCCGGATATGCTCAACAGACTATATTCATGCTAACTACGAGAACCTTCACAAATGACGAAGATTTTACAAATTCTTACCACAATATGCATGCAAATAAAATCTATAAATATAATTCAAAACATTTATCTGTTTTGCCAAAAATACAATTTTTTGAAAAAAATCGAAGAATGTTTTATTTGTCTTAACAGATTTGAGATAGCGTATTTTTCAAAAGTGTTAAAGTGACAATTGTTGTAACTGCAATATTCACAGAATAAGCTTCAACTTCCAACCGGATTTACATTGAATTTTTCTCAATTTCCGCCAGTTTATAACAATCAGCAAACACTGTAGGAATATTGGCGTATAGGAACTCTAATAAAATTCAACAATTTCGATAATTTAAGACTTAGATTATGCTAACCCAACTCTTTTAAAGTTTCCTTCAAAAACCTTCACGAATTTTGATGATTTTTCCGCGAGTTACTACAACATCCAGATAATTAGAATTCAAATATATATTATCGAAGTTCAGTGTTTTCTACAATGAGTGTTCTTATTGACAGCGACTCTGAATCAAACTCTTGAAGGAAAATGAGTTAGATTTTAGACTGTTCTGTTTGTCTTAGTTGATTTAAGAAAGCCACTTATTAGAATGTAAAAAGCGACCTTTACCTTTGATGCAATATTCACATTAATTAAGATAAGTATTAAAACCCTTTGCTTTCTGTTTTCTACTGGTCTTCAAGTAGTTAGTTAAATTCGTAGCATAATTTATGCAAAGACGCCCTCGAACAATAAGAAATATTGTAAATTTATAGGATGTCCGGATATGCTCAACGGACTATATTCATGCTAACTACGAGAACCTTCAAAAATGACGAAGATTTTACAAATTCTTACCACAATATGCAGGCAAATAAAATCTATAAATACAATTCAAAACATTTATCTGTTTTGCGACAAATACAATTTTTTGAAACAAATCCAAGAATGTTTTATTTGTCTTAACAGATTTGAGATAGCGTATTTTTCAAGAGTGTTAAAGTGACATTTTTTTTAACTGCAATATTTACAGATTAAGCTACAACTTCCAACCGGATTTACATTGAATTTTTCTCAATGTCCGCCAGTTTAAAACAATTAGCAAACATTGTAGGAATATTTACGTAAAGGAACTCCAACAAAATTCAACAATTTCGATAATTTAAGAATTAGATTATGCTAACCCAACTATTTTTAATTTTACTCCAAAAACCTTCGCGAATTTTGAAGATTTTTCCGCGACTTACAACAACATCCAGATAATTAGAATTTAGATATATATTATCGAAGTTTACTGTTTTCTACAATGAGTGTTCTTATTGACAGCGACTCTGAATCAAACTCTTGAAGGAAAATGAGTTAGATTTTAGACTGTTCTGTTTGTCATCGTTGATTTAATTAGGCTACTTATTAGGATGTAAAAGAGACCTTTACTTTTGATGCAATATTCACATTAATTAAGATAAGTATTAAAACACTTTGCATTCAGTTTTCTACTGGTCTTCAAGTAGTTAGTTAAATTGGTAGGAAAATTTGGGCAAAGACGCCCTAGAACAATTGGGAATATTGTAATTTTAAAGGATAGGATATGCTCATCAGACTATATTTACACTAACTACGAAAACCTTTAAAAATGTTGAAGATTTTACAAATTCTTACCACAATATGCAGGCAAATTATATCTATAAATATAATTCAATACATTTATCTGTTTTTGCCAAAAATACAATTTTTTGAAAAAAATCCAAGAATGTTTTATTTGTCTTAACAGATTTGAGATAGCGCATTTTTCAAAAGTGTTAGAGTGACAATTGTTGTAACTGCAATAATCACAGAATAAGCAATATCTCCCAACCAGATTTACATTGAATTTTTCTCAATGTCCGCCAGTTTATAACAATCAGCAAAAATTGTAGGAATATTGACATATAGGAACTCTAACAAAATTCAACAATTTCGATAATTTAAGACTTAGATTATGATAACCCAACTCTTTTTAAGTTTCCTCCAAAAACCTTCCATAATTTTCAACATTTTTCCGCGACTTACTACAACATCCAGATAATTAGAATTCAAATATATATTATCAAAGTTTAGTGTTTTCTACAATGAGTGTTCTTATTGACAGCGACTCTGAATCAAACTCTTGAAGGTAAATTAGTTAGATTTTAGACTGTTCTGTTTTTCTTAGTTGATTTAAGAAAGCTACTTATTAGAATGTAAAAGCGAACTTTACATTTTATGCAATATTCACATTAACTAAGATATGTATTAAAACACTTTGCTTTCAATTTTCTACTTGTCTTCAAGTAGTTTGTTAAATTGGTAGTAGAACAAATTTTTGCAAAGACGCCCTAGAACAATAAGGAATATTGTAATTTTAAAAGATAGGATATGCTCATCACACTATATTTATGCTAACTACGAGAACCTTCAAAAATGACGAAGACTTTACAAATTCTTACCACAATATGCAGGCAAATAAAATCTATAAATACAATTCAAAACATTTATCTGGTTTGCCAAAAATACAATTTTTTGAAAAAAATCCAAGAATGTTTTATTTGTCTTAACAGATTTGAGTTAGCGTATTTTTCAAGAGTGTTAAAGGGACATTTTTTTATCTGCAATATTCACAGAATAAGCTACAACTTCCAACCGGATTTACATTGAATTTTTCTCAAATTCCGCCAGTTTATAACAATCAGCAAACACTGTAGGAATATTTACGTAAAGGAACTCCAACAAAATTCAACAATTTCGATAATTTAAGAATTAGATTATGCTAACCCAACTATTTTTAATTTTACTCCAAAAACCTTCGCGAATTTTGAAGATTTTTCCGCGACTTACAACAACATCCAGATAATTAGAATTTAGATATATATTATCGAAGTTTACTGTTTTCTACAATGAGTGTTCTTATTGACAGCGACTCTGAATCAAACTCTTGAAGGAAAATGAGTTAGATTTTAAACTGTTCTGTTTGTCTTAGTTGATTTAAGAAAGCTACTTATTAGAATGTAAAAGAGACCTTTACTTTTGATGCAATATTCACTTTAATTAAGATAATTATTAAAACCCTTTGCTTTCAGTTTTCTACTGGTCTTCAAGTAGTTAGTTAAATTGGTAGCAAATTTAGACAAAGACGCCCTAGAACAATAGGGAATATCGTAATTTTAAAGGATAGGATATGCTCATCAGACTATATTTATACTAACTACGAAAACCTTTAAAAAATGTTGAAGATTTTACAAATTCTTACCACAATATGCAGGCAAATTATATCTATAAATATAATTCAATACATTTATCTGTTCTGCCAAAAATACAATTTTTTTGAAAAAAATCCAAGAATGTTTTATTTGTCTTAACAGATTTGAGATAGCGTATTTTTCAAAAGTGTTAAAGTGACAATTGTTGTAACTGCAATAATCACAGAATAAGCAATATCTCCCAACCAGATTTACATTGAATTTTTCTCAATGTCCGCCAGTTTATAACAATCAGCAAAAATTGTAGGAATATTGACGTATAGGAACTCTAACAAAATTCAACAATTTCGATAATTTAAGACTTAGATTATGATAACCCAACTCATTTTAAGTTTCCTCCAAAAACCTTCCCGAATTTTGAACATTTTTCCGCGACTTACTACAACATCCAGATAATTAGAATTCAAATATATATTATCGAAGTTTAGTGTTTTCTACAATGAGTGTTCTTATTGACAGCGACTCTGAATCAAACTCTTGAAGGTAAATGAGTCAGATTTTAGACTGTTCTGTTTTTCTTTAGTTGATTTAAGAAAGCTACTTATTAGAATGTAAAGCGAACTTTACTTTTGATGCAATATTCACATTAATTAAGATATGTATTAAAACACTTTGCTTTCAATTTTCTACTTGTCTTCAAGTAGTTTGTTAAATTGGTAGAACAAATTTATGCAAAGACGCCCTAGAACAATAAGGAATATTGTAATTTTAAAGGATGGGATATGCTCATCACACTATATTTATGCTAACTACGAGAACCTTCAAAAATGACGAAGACTTTACAAATTCTTACCACAATATGCAGGCAAATAAAATCTATAAATACAACTCAAAACATTTATCTGGTTTGCCAAAAATACAATTTTTTGAAAAAAATCCAAGAATGTTTTATTTGTCTTAACAGATTTGAGTTAGCGTATTTTTCAAGAGTGTTAAAGGGACATTTTTTTAACTGCAATATTCACAGAATAGGCTACAACTTCCAACCGGATTTACTTTGAATTTTTATCAAATTCCGCCAGTTTATAACAATCAGCAAACACTGTAGGAATATTTACGTAAAGGAACTCCAACAAAATTCAACAATTTCGATAATTTAAGAATTAGATTATGCTAACCCAACTATTTTTAATTTTACTCCGAAAACCTTCCCGAATTTTGAAGATTTTTCCGCGACTTACAACAACATCCAGATAATTAGAATTCAGATATATATTATCGAAGTTTAGTGTTTTCTACAGTGAGTGTTCTTATTGACAGCGACTCTGAATCAAACTCTTGAAGGAAAATGAGTTAGATTTAAGACTGTTCTGTTTGTCATCGTTGATTTAATTAGGCTACTTATTAGAATGTAAAAGAGACCTTTATTTTTGATGCAATATTCACATTAATTAAGATAAGTATTAAAACACTTTGCATTCTGTTTTCTACTGGTCTTCAAGTAGTTAGTTAAATTGGTAGGAAAATTTGGGCAAAGACGCCCTAGAACAATTGGGAATATTGTAATTTTAAAGGATAGGATATGCTCATCAGACTATATTTATGCTAACTATGAAAACCTTAAAAAATGTTGAAGATTTTACTAATTCTTACCACAATATGCATGCAAATAAAATCTATAAATATAATTCAAAACATTTATCTGTTTTGCCAAAAATACAATTTTTTGAAAAAATCTAAGAATGTTTAATTTGTCTTAACAGATTTGATATAGCGTATTTTTCAAGAGTTTTTTAAAGTGACATTTTTTTAAACTGCAATATTCACAGCATAAGCTACAACTTCCAACCGGATTTACATTGAATTTTTCTCAATGTCCGCCAGTTTATAACAATCAGAAAACACTGTAGGAATATTTACGTAAAGGAACTCCAACAAAATTCAACAATTTCGATAATTTAAGAATTAGATTATGCAAACCACACTATTTTCAAGTTTACCCCGAAAACCTTCCCGAATTTTGAAGATTTTTCCGCGACTTACAACAACATCCAGATAATTAGAATTCAAATATATATTATCGAAGTTTAGTGTTTTCTACAATGAGTGTTCTTATTGACAGCGACTCTGAATCAAACTCTTGAAGGAAAATGAGTTAGATTTTAGACTGTTCTGTTTGTCATCGTTAATTTAAGTAGGCTACTTATTAGAATGTAAAAGAGACCTTTACTTTTGATGCAATATTCACATTAATTAAGATAAGTATTAAAACACTCTTCTTTCAGTTTTCTACTGGTCTTCAAGTAGTTAGTTAAATTGGTAGCAAAATTTAGGCAATGACGTCCTAGAACAATAGGGAATATTGTAATTTTAAAGGATAGGATATGCTCATCAGACTATATTTATCCTCACTACGAAAACCTTCAAAAATGACGAAGACTTTACAAATTCTTACCACAATATGCAGGCAAACAAAATCTATAAATATAATTCAAAACATTTATCTGTTTTGCCAAAAATACAACTTTTTGAAAAAAACCCAAGAATGTTTTATTTGTCTTAACAGATTTGAGATAACGTGACAATTGTTGTAACTGAAATATTCACAGAATAAGCAATATATCCCAACCAGATTTAAATTGAATTTTTATCAATGTCCGCCAGTTTATAACAATCAGCAAACACTGTAGGAATATTGACGTATAGGAACTCTAACAAAATTCAACAATTTCGATAATTTAAGACTTAGATTATGCTAACCCAACTCTTTTTAATTTTCCTCCAAAAACCTTCCCGAATTTTGAAGATTTTTCCGCGACTTACTACAACATCCAAATAATTAGAATTCAAAATATATATTATCGAAGTTTAGTGTTTTCTACAATGAGTGTTCTTATTGACAGCGACTCTGAATCAAACTCTTGAAGGAAAATGAGTTAGATTTTAGACTGTTCTGGTTGTCTTAGTTGATATAAGAAAGCTACTTATTAGAATGTAAAAGCGACCTTCACCTTTGATGCAATATTCACATTAATTAAGATAAGTATTAAAACCCTTTGCTTTCCGTTTTCTACTGGTCTTCAAGTAGTTAGTTAAATTGGTAGCAAAATTTATGCAAAGACGCCCTCGAACAATAGGAAATATTGTAATTTTAAAGGATGCCCTGATATGCTCAACAGACTATATTCATGCTAACTACGAGAATCTTCAAAAATGACGAAGATTTTACAAATTCTAACCACAATATGCATGCAAATAAAATCTATAAATACAATTCAAAACATTTATCTGTTTTGCCAAAAATACAATTTTTTGAAAAAATCTAAGAATGTTTTATTTGTCTTAACAGAATTGATATAGCGTATTTTTCAAGAGTTTTAAAGTGACATTTTTTATAACTGCAATATTCACAGAATAAGCTACAACTTCCAACCGGATTTACATTAAATTTTTCTCAATGTCCGCCAGTTTATAACAATCAGTAAACACTGTAGGAATTTTAACGTAAAGGAACTCCAACAAAATTCAACAATTTCGATAATTTAAGAATTAGATTATGCAAACCCAACTATTTTCAAGTTTACCCCGAAAACCTTCCCAAATTTTGAAGATTTTTCCGCGACTTACAACAACATCCAGATAATTAGAATTCAAATATATATTATCGAAGTTTAGTGTTTTCTACAATGAGTGTTCTTATTGACAGCGACTCTGAATCAAACTCTTGAAGGAAAATGATTTAGATTTTAGACTGTTCTGTTTGTCATCGTTGATTTAAGTAGGCTACCTATTAGAATGTAAAAGAGACCTTTACTTTTGATGCAATATTGACATTAATTAAGATAAGTATTAAAACACTTTGCTTTTAGTTTTCGACTGGTCTTCAAGTAGTTAGTTAAATATGTAGCAAAATTTAGGCAAAGACGCCCTAGAGCAATAGGGAATATTGTAATTTTAAAGGATAGGATATGCTCATCAGACTATATTCATGCTAACTACGAGAACCTTCAAAAATGACGAAGATTTTACAAATTCTTACCACAATATGCAGGCAAATAAAATCTATAAATATAATTCAAAACATTTATCTGTTTTGCCAAAAATACAATTTTTTGAAAAAAATCCAAGAATGTTTTATTTGTCTTAACAGATTTGAGATAGCGTATTTTTCAAAAGTGTTAAAGTGACAATTGTTGTAACTGCAATATTTACAGAATAAGCTACAACTTCCAACCGGATTTACATTGAATTTTTCTCAATTTCCGCCAGTTTATAACAATCAGCAAACACTGTAGGAATATTGACGTATAGGAAATCTAACAAAATTTAACAATTTCGATAATTTAAGACTTAGATTATGCTAACCCAACTCTTTTTAATTTTCCTCCAAAAACCTTCCCAAATTTTGAAGATTTTTCCGCGACTTACTACAACATCCAGATAATTAGAATTCAAATATATATTATCGAAGTTTAGTGTTTTCTACAATGAGTGTTCTTATTGACAGCGACTCTGAATCAAACTCTTGAAGGAAAATGAGTTAGATTTTAGACTGTTATGGTTGTCTTAGTTGATGTAAGAAAGCTACTTATTAGAATGTAAAAGCGACCTTCACCTTTGATGCAATATTCACATTAATTAAGATAAGTATTAAAACCCTTTGCTTTCTGTTTTCTACTGGTCTAAAAGTAGTTAGTTAAATTGGTAGCAAAATTTATGCACAGACGCCCTCGAACAATAGGAAATATTGTAATTTTAAAGGATGCCCGGATATGCTCAACAGACTATATTCATGCTAACTACGAGAACCTTCACAAATGACGAAGATTTTACAAATTCTTACCACAATATGCATGCAAATAAAATCTATAAATATAATTCAAAACATTTATCTGTTTTGCCAAAAATACAATTTTTTGAAAAAAATCGAAGAATGTTTTATTTGTCTTAACAGATTTGAGATAGCGTATTTTTCAAAAGTGTTAAAGTGACAATTGTTGTAACTGCAATATTCACAGAATAAGCTTCAACTTCCAACCGGATTTACATTGAATTTTTCTCAATTTCCGCCAGTTTATAACAATCAGCAAACACTGTAGGAATATTGGCGTATAGGAACTCTAATAAAATTCAACAATTTCGATAATTTAAGACTTAGATTATGCTAACCCAACTCTTTTAAAGTTTCCTTCAAAAACCTTCACGAATTTTGATGATTTTTCCGCGAGTTACTACAACATCCAGATAATTAGAATTCAAATATATATTATCGAAGTTCAGTGTTTTCTACAATGAGTGTTCTTATTGACAGCGACTCTGAATCAAACTCTTGAAGGAAAATGAGTTAGATTTTAGACTGTTCTGTTTGTCTTAGTTGATTTAAGAAAGCCACTTATTAGAATGTAAAAGCGACCTTTACCTTTGATGCAATATTCACATTAATTAAGATAAGTATTAAAACCCTTTGCTTTCTGTTTTCTACTGGTCTTCAAGTAGTTAGTTAAATTCGTAGCATAATTTATGCAAAGACGCCCTCGAACAATAAGAAATATTGTAAATTTATAGGATGTCCGGATATGCTCAACGGACTATATTCATGCTAACTACGAGAACCTTCAAAAATGACGAAGATTTTACAAATTCTTACCACAATATGCAGGCAAATAAAATCTATAAATACAATTCAAAACATTTATCTGTTTTGCGACAAATACAATTTTTTTGAAACAAATCCAAGAATGTTTTATTTGTCTTAACAGATTTGAGATAGCGTATTTTTCAAGAGTGTTAAAGTGACATTTTTTTTTAAACTGCAATATTTACAGATTAAGCTACAACTTCCAACCGGATTTACATTGAATTTTTCTCAATGTCCGCCAGTTTAAAACAATTAGCAAACATTGTAGGAATATTTACGTAAAGGAACTCCAACAAAATTCAACAATTTCGATAATTTAAGAATTAGATTATGCTAACCCAACTATTTTTAATTTTTACTCCAAAAACCTTCGCGAATTTTGAAGATTTTTCCGCGACTTACAACAACATCCAGATAATTAGAATTTTAGATATATATTATCGAAGTTTACTGTTTTCTACAATGAGTGTTCTTATTGACAGCGACTCTGAATCAAACTCTTGAAGGAAAATGAGTTAGATTTTAGACTGTTCTGTTTGTCATCGTTGATTTAATTAGGCTACTTATTAGGATGTAAAAGAGACCTTTACTTTTGATGCAATATTCACATTAATTAAGATAAGTATTAAAACACTTTGCATTCAGTTTTCTACTGGTCTTCAAGTAGTTAGTTAAATTGGTAGGAAAATTTGGGCAAAGACGCCCTAGAACAATTGGGAATATTGTAATTTTAAAGGATAGGATATGCTCATCAGACTATATTTACACTAACTACGAAAACCTTTAAAAATGTTGAAGATTTTACAAATTCTTACCACAATATGCAGGCAAATTATATCTATAAATATAATTCAATACATTTATCTGTTTTGCCAAAAATACAATTTTTTGAAAAAAATCCAAGAATGTTTTATTTGTCTTAACAGATTTGAGATAGCGCATTTTTCAAAAGTGTTAGAGTGACAATTGTTGTAACTGCAATAATCACAGAATAAGCAATATCTCCCAACCAGATTTACATTGAATTTTTCTCAATGTCCGCCAGTTTATAACAATCAGCAAAAATTGTAGGAATATTGACATATAGGAACTCTAACAAAATTCAACAATTTCGATAATTTAAGACTTAGATTATGATAACCCAACTCTTTTTAAGTTTCCTCCAAAAACCTTCCATAATTTTCAACATTTTTCCGCGACTTACTACAACATCCAGATAATTAGAATTCAAATATATATTATCAAAGTTTAGTGTTTTCTACAATGAGTGTTCTTATTGACAGCGACTCTGAATCAAACTCTTGAAGGTAAATTAGTTAGATTTTAGACTGTTCTGTTTTTCTTAGTTGATTTAAGAAAGCTACTTATTAGAATGTAAAAGCGAACTTTACATTTTATGCAATATTCACATTAACTAAGATATGTATTAAAACACTTTGCTTTCAATTTTCTACTTGTCTTCAAGTAGTTTGTTAAATTGGTAGAACAAATTTTTGCAAAGACGCCCTAGAACAATAAGGAATATTGTAATTTTAAAAGATAGGATATGCTCATCACACTATATTTATGCTAACTACGAGAACCTTCAAAAATGACGAAGACTTTACAAATTCTTACCACAATATGCAGGCAAATAAAATCTATAAATACAATTCAAAACATTTATCTGGTTTGCCAAAAATACAATTTTTTGAAAAAAATCCAAGAATGTTTTATTTGTCTTAACAGATTTGAGTTAGCGTATTTTTCAAGAGTGTTAAAGGGACATTTTTTTATCTGCAATATTCACAGAATAAGCTACAACTTCCAACCGGATTTACATTGAATTTTTCTCAAATTCCGCCAGTTTATAACAATCAGCAAACACTGTAGGAATATTTACGTAAAGGAACTCCAAATAAATTCAACAAATTAGATTATGCTAACCCAACTATTTTTAAGTTTACTCCGAAAACCTTCAAGAATTTTGAAGATTTTTCCGCGACCTACTACAACATCCAGATAATTAGAATTCAAATATATATTATCGAAGTTTAGTGTTTTCTACAATGAGTGTTCTTATTGACAGCGACTCTGAATCAAACTCTTGAAGGAAAATGAGTTAGATTTTAAACTGTTCTGTTTGTCTTAGTTGATTTAAGAAAGCTACTTATTAGAATGTAAAAGAGACCTTTACTTTTGATGCAATATTCACTTTAATTAAGATAATTATTAAAACCCTTTGCTTTCAGTTTTCTACTGGTCTTCAAGTAGTTAGTTAAATTGGTAGCAAATTTAGACAAAGACGCCCTAGAACAATAGGGAATATCGTAATTTTAAAGGATAGGATATGCTCATCAGACTATATTTATACTAACTACGAAAACCTTTAAAAATGTTGAAGATTTTACAAATTCTTACCACAATATGCAGGCAAATTATATCTATAAATATAATTCAATACATTTATCTGTTCTGCCAAAAATACAATTTTTTGAAAAAAATCCAAGAATGTTTTATTTGTCTTAACAGATTTGAGATAGCGTATTTTTCAAAAGTGTTAAAGTGACAATTGTTGTAACTGCAATAATCACAGAATAAGCAATATCTCCCAACCAGATTTACATTGAATTTTTCTCAATGTCCGCCAGTTTATAACAATCAGCAAAAATTGTAGGAATATTGACGTATAGGAACTCTAACAAAATTCAACAATTTCGATAATTTAAGACTTAGATTATGATAACCCAACTCATTTTAAGTTTCCTCCAAAAACCTTCCCGAATTTTGAACATTTTTCCGCGACTTACTACAACATCCAGATAATTAGAATTCAAATATATATTATCGAAGTTTAGTGTTTTCTACAATGAGTGTTCTTATTGACAGCGACTCTGAATCAAACTCTTGAAGGTAAATGAGTCAGATTTTAGACTGTTCTGTTTTTCTTAGTTGATTTAAGAAAGCTACTTATTAGAATGTAAAGCGAACTTTACTTTTGATGCAATATTCACATTAATTAAGATATGTATTAAAACACTTTGCTTTCAATTTTCTACTTGTCTTCAAGTAGTTTGTTAAATTGGTAGAACAAATTTATGCAAAGACGCCCTAGAACAATAAGGAATATTGTAATTTTAAAGGATGGGATATGCTCATCACACTATATTTATGCTAACTACGAGAACCTTCAAAAATGACGAAGACTTTACAAATTCTTACCACAATATGCAGGCAAATAAAATCTATAAATACAACTCAAAACATTTATCTGGTTTGCCAAAAATACAATTTTTTGAAAAAAATCCAAGAATGTTTTATTTGTCTTAACAGATTTGAGTTAGCGTATTTTTCAAGAGTGTTAAAGGGACATTTTTTTAACTGCAATATTCACAGAATAGGCTACAACTTCCAACCGGATTTACTTTGAATTTTTATCAAATTCCGCCAGTTTATAACAATCAGCAAACACTGTAGGAATATTTACGTAAAGGAACTCCAACAAAATTCAACAATTTCGATAATTTAAGAATTAGATTATGCTTACCCAACTATTTTTAAGTTTACTCCGAAAACCTACAAGAATTTTGAAGATTTTTCCGCGACTTACTACAACATCCAGATAATTAGAATTCAAATATATATTATCGAAGTTTAGTGTTTTCTACAATGAGTGTTCTTATTGACAGCGACTCTGAATCAAACTCTTGAAGGAAAATGAGTTAGATTTTAGACTGTTCTGTTTGTCTTCGTTGATTTAAGTAGGCTACCAAATAGAATGTAAAAGCGACCTTTACTTTTGATGCATAAATATTAAAACACTTTGCTTTCAGTTTTCTACTGGTCTTCAAGTAGTTAGTTTAATTGGTAGCAAAATTTAGGCAAAGACGCCCTAGAACAATAGGGAATATTGTAATTTTAAAGGATAGGATATGCTCATCAGACTATATTTATGCTAACAACGAAAACCTTCAAAAATGTTGAAGATTTTACAAATTCTTACCACAATATGCAGGCAAATAAAATCTATAAATACAATTCAAAACATTTATCTGTTTTGCAAAAATACAATTTTTTGAAAAAAATCCAAGAATGTTTTATTTGTCTTAATAGATTTGAGTTAGCGTATTTTTCAAGAGTGTTAAAGGGACACTTTTTTAACTGCAATATTCACAGAATAAGCTACAACTTCCAACCGGATTTACATTGAATTTTTCTCAAATTCCGCCAGTTTATAACAATCAGCAAACACTGTAGGAATATTTACGTAAAGGAACTCCAAAAAAATTCAACAAATTAGATTATGCTAACCCAACTATTTTTAAGTTTACTAAGAAAACCTTCCAGAATTTTGAAGATTTTTCCGCGACTTACTACAACATCCAGATAATTAGAATTCAAATATATATTATCGAAGTTTAGTGTTTTCTACAATGAGTGTTCTTATTGACAGCGACTCTGAATCAAAATGAGTTAGATTTTAGATTGTTCTGTTTGTCATCGTTGATTTAAGTAGGATACTTATTAGAATGTAAAAGAGACCTTTACTTTTGATGCAATATTCACATTAATTAAGATAAGTATTAAAACACTTTGCTTTCAGTTTTCTACTGGTCTTCAAGTAGTTAGTTAAATTGGTAGAAAAAAATTTATGCAAAGAAACCGAGAACGATAAGAAATATTGTAATTTTAGTGACAATTGTTGTAACTGCAATATTCACAGAAAAAGCAATCTCCCAACCAGATTTACATTGAATTTTTCTCAATGTCCGCCAGTTTATAACAATCAGCAAACACTGTAGGAATATTGACGTTTGTGAACTCTAACCAAATTCAACAATTTCGATAATTTAAGATTTAGATTATGCTAACCCAACTATTTTTAAGTTTCTACCGAAAACCTTCTCGAATTTTGAAAATTTTTCCGCGACTTACTACAACATCCAGATAATAAGAATTCAAATATATAATATCGAACTTTCGTGTTTTTTACAGTGTTCTTATTGACAGCGACTCTGATCTTTACTTTTGATGCAATATTCACATTAATTAAGATATGTATTAAAACACTTAGCTTTTAGTTTTCTACTGGTCTTCAAATAGTTAGTTAAATTGGTGGAAAAAATTTAAGCAAAGACGCCCTAGAACAATAAGGAATATTGTAATTTAAAAGGATAGGATATGCTCATCCGACTATATTTATGCTAACTACGAAAACCGTCAAAAATGTCGAAGATTTTACAAATTCTTGCCACAATATGCAGGCAAATAAAATCTATAAATATAATTTAAAACATTTATCTGATTTGCCAAAAATAGAATTTTTTGAAAAAAATCCAAGAATGTTTTATTTGTTTTAACAGATTTGAGATAGCGTATTTTTCAAGACCTATAAAGTAACAATTTTTGTAACTGCAATATTCACAGAATAAGCAATAACTCTCAACCGGATTTACATAAAATTTTTCTCAATTTTCGCCAGTTTATAACAATCAGCAAACACTGTAGGAATATTGACGTTTGGGAACTCTAACAAAATTAAACAATTTCGATAATTTAAGATTTAAATTATGCTAACCCAAGAATTTTTATTTTTAAGTTTCCTCCGAAAACCTTCCCGAATTTTGAAAATTTTTCCGCGACTTACTGCAACATCCAGATAATTAGAATTCAAATATATATTATCGAAGTTTAGTGTTTTCTACAATGAGTGTTCTTTTTGACAGCGACTCTGAATCAATCTCTTGAGGAAAAATGAGTTAGATTTTAGACTGTTCTGTTTGTCTTAGTTGATATAAGTAGGCTACTTATTAGAATATGAAAGCGACATTTACCTTTGATGCAATATTCACATTAATCAAGATAGGTATTAAAACCCTTTGCTTTCTGTTTTCTACTGGTCTTCAAGTAGTTAGTTAAATTGGTAGAAAAATTTAGGCAAAGACGCCCTAGAACAATAAGACATATTGTAATATTAAAGGATGTCCGGATATGCTCAACAGACTATATTCATGCTAACTACGAAAACCTTCATAAATGACGAAGATTTTACATATTCTTACCAAAATAAGCAGGCAAATAAAATGTATAAATATAATTCAAAATATTTATCTGTTTCGTCAAAAATACAATTTTTTGAAAAAAATTTGTCTCAACAGATTTGAGATAGCGTATTTTTCAAGAGTGTCAAAGTGATTTTTTCAACTGCAATATTCACAGATTAAGCTACAACTTCCAACCGGATTTACATTGAATTTTTCTCAATGTCCGCCAGTTTATAACAATTAGCAAACACTGTAGGAATATTTACGTAAAGGAACTTCAACAAAATTCAACAATTTCGATAATTTAAGAATTAGATTATGTTAACGCAACTATTTTTAAGTTTACTCCGAAAACCTTCCCGAATTTTGAAGATTTTTCCGCGACTTACAACAACATCCAGATAATTAGAATTCAAATATATATTATCGAAGTTTAGTGTTTTCTACAATGAGTGTTTTTATTGAAAGCGACTCTGAATCAAACTCTTGAAGGAAAATGAGTTAGATTTTAGACTGTTCTGTTTGTCATCGTTGATTTAAGTAGGCTACTTATTAGAATGTAAAAGAGACCTTTACTTTTGATGCAAAATTCACATTAATTAAGATAAGTATTAAAACACTTTGATTTCAGTTTTCTGCTGGTCTTCAAGTAGTTAGTTAAATTAGTAGCAAAATTTATGCAAAGACGCCCTCGAACAATAAGAAATATAGTAATTTTAAAGGATGTCCGGATATGCTCAACAGACTATATTCATGCTAACTACGAGAACCTTCAAAAATGACGAAGATTTTACAAATTCTTACCACAATATGCAGGCAAATAAAATCTATAAATACATTTCAAAACATTTATCTGTTTTGCCAAAAATGAAATTTTTTGAACAAAAATCCAAGACTGTTTTATTTGTCTTAACAGATTTGAGATAGCGTATTAAGTGACAATTGTTGTAACTGCAATATTCACGGAATAAGCAATATCTCCCAACCAGATTTACATTGAATTTTTCTCAATGTCCGCCAGTTTATAAAAATCAGCAAAAATTGTAGGAATATTGACGTATAGGAATTCTAACAAAATTTAACAATTTTGATATTTTAAGAATTAGATTATGATAACCCAACTCTTTTTAGGTTTCCTCCAATAACCTTCCCGAATTTTGAAGATTTTTCCGCGACTTTCTACAACATCCAGATAATTAGAATTCAAATATATATTATCGAAGTTTAGTGTTTTCTACAATGAGTGTTCTTATGGACAGCGACTCTGAATCAAACTCTTGAAGGAAAATGAGTTAGATTTTAGACTGTTCTGTTTGTCTTAGTTGATTTAAGAAAGTTACTTATTAGAATGTAAAAGCGACCTTTACTTTTGATGCAATATTCACATTAATTAAGATATGTATTAAAACACTTTGCTTTCAATTTTCTACTTGTCTTCAAGTAGTTTGTTAAATTGGTAGAACAAATTTATGCAAAGACGCCCTCGAACAATAAGGAATATTGTAATTTTAAAGGATAGGATATGCTCATCAGACTATATTTATGCTAACAACTAGAACCTTCAAAAATGACGAAGATTTTACAAATTCTTACCACAATATGCAGGCAAATAAAATCTATAAAAACAATTCAAAACATTTATCTGTTTTGCCAAAAATACAATTTTTTGAAAAAAATCCAAGAATGTTTTATTTGTCTTAACAGATTTGAGATAGCGTATTTTTCAAGAGTGTTAAAGTGACAATTTTTTTACTGCAATATTTACAGAATAAGCTACAACTTCCAACCGGATTTACATTGTATTTTTCTCAATGTCCGCCAGTTTATAACAATCAGCAAACACTGTAGGAATATTTACGCAAAGGAACTCCAACAAAATTCAACAATTTCGATAATTTAAGAATTAGATTATGCTAACCCAACTATTTTTAAGTTTACTCCGAAAACCTTCCCGAATTTTGAAGATTTTTCCGCGACTTACAACAACATCCAGATAATTAGAATTCAAATATATATTATCGAAGTTTAGTGTTTTCTACAATGAGTGTTCTTATTGACAGCGACTCTGAATCAAACTCTTGAAGGAAAATGAGTTAGATTTTAGACTGTTCTGTTTGTCTCAGTTGATTTAAGAGAGCTACTTATTAGAATGTAAAAGCGACCTTTACCTTTGATGCAATATTCACATTAATTAAGATAAGTATTAAAACCCTTTGCTTTCAGTTTTCTACTGGTCTTCTTGTAGTTAGTTAAATTGGTAGCAAAATTTAGGCAAAGACGCCCCAGAACAATTGGGAATATTGTAATTTTAAAGGATAGGATATGCTCATCAGACTATATTTATGCTAACTAAGAAAACTTTCAAAAATGTTGAAGATTTTAAAAATTCTTAGCACATTATGCAGGCAAATAAAATCTATAAATACAATTCAAAACATTTATCTGTTTTGCCAAAAATACAATTTTTTGAAAAAAATCCAAGAATGTTTTATTTGTTTTAACAGATTTGAGTTAGCGTATTTTTCAAGAGTGTTAAAGGGACATTTTTTTTAACTGCAATATTCACAGAATAAGCTACAACTTCCAACCGGATTTACATTGACTTTTTCTCAAATTCCGCCAGTTTATAACAATCAGCAAACACTGTAGGAATATTTACGTAAAGGAACTCCAACAAAATTTAACAATTTCGATAATTTAAAAATTAGATTATGCTAACCCAACTATTTTTAAGTTTACTCCGAAAACCTTCCAGAATTTTGAAGATTTTTCCGCGACTCACTACAACATCCAGATAATTAGAATTCAAATATATATTATCGGAGTTTAGTGTTTTCTACAATGAGTGTTCTTATTGACAGCGACTCTGAATCAAACTTTTGAAGGAAAATGAGTTAGATTTTAAAACTTTTCTGTTTGTCTTAGTTGATTTAAGAAAGCTACTTATTAGAATGTAAAAGAGACCTTTACTTTTGATGCAATATTCACATTAATTAAGATAAGTATTAAAACCCTTTGCTTTCTGTTTTTCTACTGGTCTTCAAGTAGTTAGTTAATTTGGTAGCAAAATTTATGCAAAGACGCTCTAGAACAATAAGAAATATTGTAATTTTAAAAGATGTCCGGATATGCTCAACAAACTATATTCATGCTAACTACGAAAACCTTCAAAAATGAGGAAGATTTTACAAATTCTTACCACAATATGCAGGCAAATAAAATCTATAAATACAATTCAAAACATTTATCTGTTTTGCCAAAAATATAATTTTTTGAAAAAAATCCAAGAATGTTTTATTTGTCTTAACAGATTTGAGATAGCGTATTTTTCACGAGTGGTAAAGTGACATTTTTTTAACTGCAATATTCACAGAATAAGCTACAACTTCCAACCGGATTTACATTAAATTTTTTTTAATGTCCGCCAGTTTATAACAATCAGCAAACACTGTAGGAATATTTACGTAAAAGAACTCCAACAAAATTCAACAATTTCGATAATTTAAGAATTAGATTATGCTAACCCAACTATATTTAAGTTTACTCCAAAAACCTTCCCGAATTTTGAAGATTTTTCCGCAACTTACAACAACATCCAGATAATTAGAATTCAAATATATATTATCGAAGTTTAGTGTTTTCTACAATGAGTGTTCTTATTGACAGCGACTCTGAATCAAACTCTTGAAGGAAAATGAGTTAGATTTTAGACTGTTCTGTTTGTCTCAGTTGATTTAAGAGAGCTACTTATTAGAATGTAAAAGCGACCTTTACCTTTGATGCAATATTCACATTAATTAAGATAAGTATTAAAACCCTTTGCTTTCAGTTTTCTACTGGTCTTCTTGTAGTTAGTTAAATTGGTAGCAAAATTTAGGCAAAGACGCCCCAGAACAATTGGGAATATTGTAATTTTAAAGGATAGGATATGCTCATCAGACTATATTTATGCTAACTAAGAAAACTTTCAAAAATGTTGAAGATTTTAAAAATTCTTAGCACATTATGCAGGCAAATAAAATCTATAAATACAATTCAAAACATTTATCTGTTTTGCCAAAAATACAATTTTTTGAAAAAAATCCAAGAATGTTTTATTTGTCTTAACAGATTTGAGATAGCGTATGTTTCAAAAGTGTTAAAGTGACAATTGTTGTAACTGCAATATTCACAGAATAAGCAATATCTCCCAACTAGATTTACATTGAATTTTTCTCAATGTCCGCCAGTTTATAACAATCAGCAAAAATTGTAGGAATATTGACGTATAGGAACTCTAACAAAATTCAACAATTTCTATAATTTAAGACTTAGATTATGATAACCCAACTCTTTTTAAGTTTCCTCCAAAAACCTTCCCGAATTTTGAACATTTTTCCGCGACTTACTACAACATCCAGATAATTAGAATTCAAATATATATTATCGAAGTTTAGTGTTTTCTACAATGAGTGGTCTTATTGACAGCGACTCTGAATCAAACTCTTGAAGGTAAATGAGTTAGATTTTAGACTGTTTTTCTTAGTTGATTTAAGAAAGCTACTTATTAGAATGTAAAAGCGACCTTTACTTTTGATGCAATATTCACATTAATTAAGATATGTATTAAAACACTTTGCTTTCAATTTTCTACTTGTCTTCAAGTAGTTTGTTAAATTGGTAGAACAAATTTATGCAAAGACGCCCTAGAACAATAAGGAATATTGTAATTTTAAAGGATAGGATATGCTCATCAGACTATATTTGTGCTAACTACGAGAACCTTCAAAAATGACGAAGACTTTACAAATTCTTACCACAATATGCAGGCAAATAAAATCTATAAATACAATTCAAAACATTTATCTGTTTTGCCAAAAATACAATTATTTGAAAAAATCCAAGAATGTTTTATTTGTCTTAACAGATTTGAGTTAGCGTATTTTTCAAGAGTGTTAAAGGGATATTTTTTTAACTGCAATATTCACAGAATAAGCTACAACTTCCAACCGGATTTACATTGAATTTTTCTCAAATTCCGCCAGTTTATAACAATCAGCAAACACTGTAGGAATATTTACGTAAAGGAACTCCAAAAAAATTCAACAAATAAGATTATGCTAACCCAACTATTTTTAAGTTAACTCCAATAACCTTCCCGAATTTTGAAGATTTTTCCGCGACTTTCTACAACATCCAGATAATTAGAATTCAAATATATATTATCGAAGTTTAGTGTTTTCTACAATGAGTGTTCTTATGGACAGCGACTCTGAATCAAACTCTTGAAGGAAAATGAGTTAGATTTTAGACTGTTCTGTTTGTCTTAGTTGATTTAAGAAAGTTACTTATTAGAATGTAAAAGCGACCTTTACTTTTGATGCAATATTCACATTAATTAAGATATGTATTAAAACACTTTGCTTTCAATTTTCTACTTGTCTTCAAGTAGTTTGTTAAATTGGTAGAACAAATTTATGCAAAGACGCCCTCGAACAATAAGGAATATTGTAATTTTAAAGGATAGGATATGCTCATCAGACTATATTTATGCTAACAACTAGAACCTTCAAAAATGACGAAGATTTTACAAAATTCTTACCACAATATGCAGGCAAATAAAATCTATAAAAACAATTCAAAACATTTATCTGTTTTGCCAAAAATACAATTTTTTGAAAAAAATCCAAGAATGTTTTATTTGTCTTAACAGATTTGAGATAGCGTATTTTTCAAGAGTGTTAAAGTGACAATTTTTTACTGCAATATTTACAGAATAAGCTACAACTTCCAACCGGATTTACATTGTATTTTTCTCAATGTCCGCCAGTTTATAACAATCAGCAAACACTGTAGGAATATTTACGCAAAGGAACTCCAACAAAATTCAACAATTTCGATAATTTAAGAATTAGATTATGCTAACCCAACTATTTTTAAGTTTACTCCGAAAACCTTCCCGAATTTTGAAGATTTTTTTCCGCGACTTACAACAACATCCAGATAATTAGAATTCAAATATATATTATCGAAGTTTAGTGTTTTCTACAATGAGTGTTCTTATTGACAGCGACTCTGAATCAAACTCTTGAAGGAAAATGAGTTAGATTTTAGACTGTTCTGTTTGTCTCAGTTGATTTAAGAGAGCTACTTATTAGAATGTAAAAGCGACCTTTACCTTTGATGCAATATTCACATTAATTAAGATAAAGTATTAAAACCCTTTGCTTTCAGTTTTCTACTGGTCTTCTTGTAGTTAGTTAAATTGGTAGCAAAATTTAGGCAAAGACGCCCCAGAACAATTGGGAATATTGTAATTTTAAAGGATAGGATATGCTCATCAGACTATATTTATGCTAACTAAGAAAACTTTCAAAAATGTTGAAGATTTTAAAAATTCTTAGCACATTATGCAGGCAAATAAAATCTATAAATACAATTCAAAACATTTATCTGTTTTGCCAAAAATACAATTTTTTGAAAAAAATCCAAGAATGTTTTATTTGTCTTAACAGATTTGAGTTAGCGTATTTTTCAAGAGTGTTAAAGGGACATTTTTTTTAAACTGCAATATTCACAGAATAAGCTACAACTTCCAACCGGATTTACATTGACTTTTTCTCAAATTCCGCCAGTTTATAACAATCAGCAAACACTGTAGGAATATTTACGTAAAGGAACTCCAACAAAATTTAACAATTTCGATAATTTAAAAATTAGATTATGCTAACCCAACTATTTTTAAGTTTACTCCGAAAACCTTCCAGAATTTTGAAGATTTTTCCGCGACTCACTACAACATCCAGATAATTAGAATTCAAATATATATTATCGGAGTTTAGTGTTTTCTACAATGAGTGTTCTTATTGACAGCGACTCTGAATCAAACTTTTGAAGGAAAATGAGTTAGATTTTAAACTTTTCTGTTTGTCTTAGTTGATTTAAGAAAGCTACTTATTAGAATGTAAAAGAGACCTTTACTTTTGATGCAATATTCACATTAATTAAGATAAGTATTAAAACCCTTTGCTTTCTGTTTTCTACTGGTCTTCAAGAAGTTAGTTAATTTGGTAGCAAAATTTATGCAAAGACGCTCTAGAACAATAAGAAATATTGTAATTTTAAAAGATGTCCGGATATGCTCAACAAACTATATTCATGCTAACTACGAAAACCTTCAAAAATGAGGAAGATTTTACAAATTCTTACCACAATATGCAGGCAAATAAAATCTATAAATACAATTCAAAACATTTATCTGTTTTGCCAAAAATATAATTTTTTGAAAAAAATCCAAGAATGTTTTATTTGTCTTAACAGATTTGAGATAGCGTATTTTTCACGAGTGGTAAAGTGACATTTTTTTAACTGCAATATTCACAGAATAAGCTACAACTTCCAACCGGATTTACATTAAATTTTTTTCAATGTCCGCCAGTTTATAACAATCAGCAAACACTGTAGGAATATTTACGTAAAAGAACTCCAACAAAATTCAACAATTTCGATAATTTAAGAATTAGATTATGCTAACCCAACTATATTTAAGTTTACTCCAAAAACCTTCCCGAATTTTGAAGATTTTTCCGCAACTTACAACAACATCCAGATAATTAGAATTCAAATATATATTATCGAAGTTTAGTGTTTTCTACAATGAGTGTTCTTATTGAAAGCGACTCTTAATCAAACTCTTGAAGGAAAATGAGTTAGATTTTAGACAGTTCTGTTTGTCATCGTTGATTTAAGTAGGCTACTTATTAGAATGTAAAAGAAACCTTTACTTTTGATGCAATATTCACATTAATTAAGATAAGTATTAAAACACTTTGCTTTCAGTTTTCTACTGGTCTTCAAGTAGTTAGTTAAATTGGTAGCAAATTTAGGCAAAGACGCCCTAGAACAATAGGGAATATTGTAATTTTAAAGAATAGGATATGCTCATCAGACTATATTTATACTAACTACGAAAACCTTTAAAAATGTTGAAGATTTTACAAATTCTTACCACAATATGCAGGCAAATTATATCTATAAATATAATTCAATACATTTATCTGTTTTGCCAAAAATACAATTTTTTGAGAAAAATCCAAGAATGTTTTATTTGTCTTAACAGATTTGAGATAGCGTATTTTTCAAAAGTGTTAAAGTGACAATTGTTGTAACTGCAATATTCACAGAATAAGCAATATCTCCCAACTAGATTTACATTGAATTTTTCTCAATGTCCGCCAGTTTATAACAATCAGCAAAAATTGTAGGAATATTGACGTATAGGAACTCTAACAAAATTCAACAATTTCTATAATTTAAGACTTAGATTATGATAACCCAACTCTTTTTAAGTTTCCTCCAAAAACCTTCCCGAATTTTGAACATTTTTCCGCGACTTACTACAACATCCAGATAATTAGAATTCAAATATATATTATCGAAGTTTAGTGTTTTCTACAATGAGTGGTCTTATTGACAGCGACTCTGAATCAAACTCTTGAAGGTAAATGAGTTAGATTTTAGACTGTTTTTCTTAGTTGATTTAAGAAAGCTACTTATTAGAATGTAAAAGCGACCTTTACTTTTGATGCAATATTCACATTAATTAAGATATGTATTAAAACACTTTGCTTTCAATTTTCTACTTGTCTTCAAGTAGTTTGTTAAATTGGTAGAACAAATTTATGCAAAGACGCCCTAGAACAATAAGGAATATTGTAATTTTAAAGGATAGGATATGCTCATCAGACTATATTTGTGCTAACTACGAGAACCTTCAAAAATGACGAAGACTTTACAAATTCTTACCACAATATGCAGGCAAATAAAATCTATAAATACAATTCAAAACATTTATCTGTTTTGCCAAAAATACAATTATTTGAAAAAATCCAAGAATGTTTTATTTGTCTTAACAGATTTGAGTTAGCGTATTTTTCAAGAGTGTTAAAGGGATATTTTTTTAACTGCAATATTCACAGAATAAGCTACAACTTCCAACCGGATTTACATTGAATTTTTCTCAAATTCCGCCAGTTTATAACAATCAGCAAACACTGTAGGAATATTTACGTAAAGGAACTCCAAAAAAATTCAACAAATAAGATTATGCTAACCCAACTATTTTTAAGTTAACTCCGAAAACCTTCCAGAATTTTGAAGATTTTTCCGCGACTTACTACAACATCCAGATAATTAGAATTCAAATATATATTATCGAAGTTTAGTGTTTTCTACAATGAGTGTTCTTATCGACAGCGACTCTGAATCAAACTCTTGAAGGAAAATGAGTTAGATTTTAAACTGTTCTGTTTGTCTTAGTTGATTTAAGAAAGCTACTTATTAGAATGTAAAAGTGACCTTTACTTTTGATGCAATATTCACTTTAATTAAGATAATTATTAAAACCCTTTGCTTTCTGTTTTCTACTGGTCTTCAAGTAGTTAGTTAATTTGGTAGCAAAATTTATGCAAAGACGCTCTAGAACAATTAGAAATATTGTAATTTTGAAGGATGTCCGGATATGCTCAACAAACTATATTCATGCTAACTACGAAAACCTTCAAAAATGACGAAGATTTTACATATTCTTACCACAATATGCAGGCAAATAAAATCTATAAATAAAATTCAAAACATTTATCTGTTTTGTCAAAAATACAATTTTTGAAAAAAATCCAAGAATGTTTTATTTGTCTTAACAGATTTGAGATGGCGTGTTTTTCAAGAGTGTCAAAGTGACATTTTTTTAACTGCAATATTCACAGAATTAGCTACAACTTCCAAACGGATTTACATTGAATTTTTCTCAATGTCCGCCAGTTTATAACAATCAGCAAACACTGTAGGAATATTTACGGAAAGGAACTCCAACAAAATTCAACAATTTCGATAATTTAAGAATTAGATTATGCTTACCCAACTATTTTTAAGTTTACTCTGAAAACATTCCAGAATTTTGAAGATCTTTCCGTGACTTACTACAACATCCAGATAATTAGAATTCAAATATATATTATCGAAGTTTAGTGTTTTCTACAATGAGTGTTCTTATTGACAGCGACTCTGAATCAAACTCTTGAAGGAAAATGAGTTAGATTTTAGACTGTTCTGTTTGTCATCGTTGATTTAAGTAGGCTACCAAATAAAATGTAAAAGCGACCTTTACTTTTGATGCAATATTCACATTAATTAAGATAAATATTAAAACACTTTGCTTTCAGTTTTCTACTGGTCTTCAAGTAGTTAGTTAAATTGGTAGCAAAATTTAGGCAAAGACGCCCTAGAACAATAGGGAATATTGTAATTTTAAAGGATAGGATATGCTCATCAGACTATATTTATGCTAACTACGAAAACCTTCAAAATTGTTGAAGATTTTACAAATTCTTACCACAATATGCAGGCAAAAAAAATCTATAAATATAATTCAAAACATTTATCTGTTTTGTCAAAAATACAATTTCTTGAAAAAAATCCAAGAATGTTTTATTTGTCTTAACAGATTTGAGATGGCGTATTTTTCACGAGTGGTAAAGTGACATTTTTTTAACTGCAATATTCACAGAATAAGCTACAACTTCCAACCGGATTTACATTAAATTTTTTTCAATGTCCGCCAGTTTATAACAATCAGCAAACACTGTAGGAATATTTACGTAAAAGAACTCCAACAAAATTCAACATTTTCGATAATTTAAGAATTAGATTATGCTAACCCAACTATTTTTAAGTTTACTCCGAAAACCTTCCCGAATTTTGAAGATTTTTCCGCGACTCACTACAACATCCAGATAATTAGAATTCAAATATATATTATCGAAGTTTAGTGTTTTCTACAATGAGTGTTCTTATTGACAGCGACTCTGAATCAAACTCTTGAAGGAAAATGAGTTCGATTTTAAACTTTTCTGTTTGTCTTAGTTGATTTAAGAAAGCTACTTATTAGAATGTAAAAGAGACCTTTACTTGTGATGCAATATTCACATTAATTAAGATAAGTATTAAAACCCTTTGCTTTCTGTTTTCTACTGGTCTTCAAGTAGTTAGTTAATTTGGTAGCAAAATTTATGCAAAGACGCTCTAGAACAATAAGAAATATTGTAATTTTAAAAGATGTCCGGATATGCTCAACAAACTATATTCATGCTAACTACGAAAACCTTCAAAAATGAGGAAAATTTTACAAATTCTTACCACAATATGCAGGCAGATAAAATCTATAAATACAATTCAAAACATTTATCTGTTTTGCCTAAAATATAATTTTTTGAAAAAAATCCAAGAATGTTTTATTTGTCTTAACAGATTTGAGATAGCGTATTTTTCACGAGTGGTAAAGTGACATTTTTTTAACTGCAATATTCACAGAATAAGCTACAACTTCCAACCGGATTTACATTAAATTTTTTTCAATGTCCGCCAGTTTATAACAATCAGCAAACACTGTAGGAATATTTACGTAAAAGAACTCCAACAAAATTCAACAATTTCGATAAATTAAGAATTAGATTATGCTAACCCAACTATTTTTAAGTTTACTCCGAAAACCTTCCCGAATTTTGAAGATTTTTCCGCAACTTACAACAACATCCAGATAATTAGAATTCAAATATATATTATCGAAGTTTAGTGTTTTCTACAATGAGTGTTCTTATTGAAAGCGACTCTTAATCAAACTCTTGAAGGAAAATGAGTTAGATTTTAGACAGTTCTGTTTGTCATCGTTGATTTAAGTAGGCTACTTATTAGAATGTAAAAGAAACCTTTACTTTTTATGCAATATTCACATTAATTAAGATAAGTATTAAAACACTTTACTTTCAGTTTTCTACTGGTCTTCAAGTAGTTAGTTAAATTGGTAGCAAATTTAGGCAAAGACGCCCTAGAACAATAGGGAATATTGTAATTTTAAAGGATAGGATATGCTCATCAGACTATATTTATACTAACTACGAAAACCTTTAAAAATGTTGAAGATTTTACAAATTCTTACCACAATATGCAGGCAAATTATATCTATAAATATAATTCAATACATTTATCTGTTTTGCCAAAAATACAATTTTTTAAAAAAAATCCAAGAATGTTTTATTTGTCTTAACAGATTTGAGATAGCGTATTTTTCAAAAGTGTTAAAGTGACAATTGTTGTAACTGCAATAATCACAGAATAAAAAATATCTCCCAACCAGATTTACATTGAATTTTTCTCAATGTCCGCCAGTTTATAACAATCAGCAAAAATTGTAGGAATATTGACGTATATATTGTAATTTTAAAGGATAGGATATGCTCATCACACTATATTTATGCTAACTACGAGAACCTTCAAAAATGACGAAGACTTTACAAATTCTTACCACAATATGCAGGCAAATAAAATCTATAAATACAATTCAAAACATTTATCTGGTTTGCCAAAAATACAATTTTTTGAAAAAAATCCAAGAATGTTTTATTTGTCTTAACAGATTTGAGTTAGCGTATTTTTCAAGAGTGTTAAAGGGACATTTTTTTAACTGCAATATTCACAGAATAAGCTACAACTTCCAACCGGATTTACATTGAATTTTAATCAAATCAGCAAACACTGTAGGAATATTTACGTAAAGGAACTCCAAAAAAATTCAACAAATTAGATTTTGCTAACCCAACTATTTTTAAGTTTACTCCGAAAACCTTCAAGAATTTTGAAGATTTTTCCGCGACTTACTACAACATCCAGATAATTAGAATTCAAATATATATTATCAAAGTTCAGTGTTTTCTACAATGAGTGTTCTTATTGACAGCGACTCTGAATCAAACTCTTGAAGGAAAATGAGTTAGATTTTAAACTTTTCTGTTTGTCTTAGTTGATTTAAGAAAGCTACTTATTAGAATGTAAAAGAGACCTTTACTTTTGATGCAATATTCACATTAATTAAGATAAGTATTAAAACCCTTTGCTTTCTGTTTTCTACTGGTCTTCAAGTAGTTAGTTAATTTGGTAGCAAAATTTATGCAAAGACGCCCTAGAACAATAAGACATATTGTAATATTAAAGGATGTCCGGATATGCTCAACAGACTATATTCATGCTAACTACGAAAACCTTCAAAAATAAGGAAGATTTTAGAAATTCTTACCACAATATGCAGGCAAATAAAATCTATAAATACAATTCAAAACATTTACCTGTTTTGCCAAAAATATAATTTTTTGAAAAAAATCCAAGAATGTTATATTTGTCTTAACAGATTTGAGTTAGCGTATTTTTCAAGAGTGTTAAAGGGACACTTTTTTAACTGCAATATTCACAGAATAAGCTACAACTTCCAACCGGATTTACATTAAATTTTTTTCAATGTCCGCCAGTTTATAACAATCAGCAAACACTGTAGGAATATTTACGTAAAAGAACTCCAACAAAATTCAACATTTTCGATAATTTAAGAATTAGATTATGCTAACCCAACTATTTTTAAGTTTACTCCGAAAACCTTCCCGAATTTTGAAGATTTTTCCGCGACTCACTACAACATCCAGATAATTAGAATTCAAATATATATTATCGAAGTTTAGTGTTTTCTACAATGAGTGTTCTTATTGACAGCGACTCTGAATCAAACTCTTGAAGGAAAATGAGTTCGATTTTAAACTTTTCTGTTTGTCTTAGTTGATTTAAGAAAGCTACTTATTAGAATGTAAAAGAGACCTTTACTTGTGATGCAATATTCACATTAATTAAGATAAGTATTAAAACCCTTTGCTTTCTGTTTTCTACTGGTCTTCAAGTAGTTAGTTAATTTGGTAGCAAAATTTATGCAAAGACGCTCTAGAACAATAAGAAATATTGTAATTTTAAAAGATGTCCGGATATGCTCAACAAACTATATTCATGCTAACTACGAAAACCTTCAAAAATGAGGAAAATTTTACAAATTCTTACCACAATATGCAGGCAGATAAAATCTATAAATACAATTCAAAACATTTATCTGTTTTGCCTAAAATATAATTTTTTGAAAAAAATCCAAGAATGTTTTATTTGTCTTAACAGATTTGAGATAGCGTATTTTTCACGAGTGGTAAAGTGACATTTTTTTAACTGCAATATTCACAGAATAAGCTACAACTTCCAACCGGATTTACATTAAATTTTTTTCAATGTCCGCCAGTTTATAACAAATCAGCAAACACACTGTAGGAATATTTACGTAAAAGAACTCCAACAAAATTCAACAATTTTCGATAAATTAAGAATTAGATTATGCTAACCCAACTATTTTTAAGTTTACTCCGAAAACCTTCCCGAATTTTGAAGATTTTTCCGCAACTTACAACAACATCCAGATAATTAGAATTCAAATATATATTATCGAAGTTTAGTGTTTTCTACAATGAGTGTTCTTATTGAAAGCGACTCTTAATCAAACTCTTGAAGGAAAATGAGTTAGATTTTAGACAGTTCTGTTTGTCATCGTTGATTTAAGTAGGCTACTTATTAGAATGTAAAAGAAACCTTTACTTTTTATGCAATATTCACATTAATTAAGATAAGTATTAAAACACTTTACTTTCAGTTTTCTACTGGTCTTCAAGTAGTTAGTTAAATTGGTAGCAAATTTAGGCAAAGACGCCCTAGAACAATAGGGAATATTGTAATTTTAAAGGATAGGATATGCTCATCAGACTATATTTATACTAACTACGAAAACCTTTAAAAATGTTGAAGATTTTACAAATTCTTTACCACAATATGCAGGCAAATTATATCTATAAATATAATTCAATACATTTATCTGTTTTGCCAAAAATACAATTTTTTAAAAAAAATCCAAGAATGTTTTATTTGTCTTAACAGATTTGAGATAGCGTATTTTTCAAAAGTGTTAAAGTGACAATTGTTGTAACTGCAATAATCACAGAATAAAAAATATCTCCCAACAAGATTTACATTGAATTTTTCTCAATGTCCGGCAGTTTATAACAATCAGCAAAAATTGTAGGAATATGACGTATATATTTGTAATTTTAAAGGATAGGATATGCTCATCACACTATATTTATGCTAACTACGAGAACCTTCAAAAATGACGAAGACTTTACAAATTCTTACCACAATATGCAGGCAAAATAAAATCCTATAAATACAATTCAAAACATTTATCTGGTTTGCCAAAAATACAATTTTTTGAAAAAAATCCAAGAATGTTTTATTTGTCTTAACAGATTTGAGTTAGCGTATTTTTCAAGAGTGTTAAAGGGACATTTTTTTAACTGCAATATTCACAGAATAAGCTACAACTTCCAACCGGATTTACATTGAATTTTAATCAAATCAGCAAACACTGTAGGAATATTTACGTAAAGGAACTCCAAAAAAATTCAACAAATTAGATTTTGCTAACCCAACTATTTTTAAGTTTACTCCGAAAACCTTCAAGAATTTTGAAGATTTTTCCGCGACTTACTACAACATCCAGATAATTAGAATTCAAATATATATTATTATCAAAGTTCAGTGTTTTCCTACAATGAGTGTTCTTATTGACAGCGACTCTGAATCAAACTCTTGAAGGAAAATGAGTTAGATTTTAAACTTTTCTGTTTTTGTCTTAGTTGATTTAAGAAAGCTACTTATTAGAATGTAAAAAGAGACCTTTACTTTTGATGCAATATTCACATTAATTAAGATAAGTATTAAAAAACCCTTTGCTTTCTGTTTTCTACTGGTCTTCAAGTAGTAGTTAGTTAATTTGGTAGCAAAATTTATGCAAAGACGCCCTAGAACAATAAGACATATTGTAATATTAAAGGATGTCCGGATATGCTCAACAGACTATATTCATGCTAACTACGAAAACCTTCAAAAATAAGGAAGATTTTAGAAATTCTTACCACAATATGCAGGCAAATAAAATCTATAAATACAATTCAAAACATTTACCTGTTTTGCCAAAAATATAATTTTTTGAAAAAAATCCAAGAATGTTATATTTGTCTTAACAGATTTGAGTTAGCGTATTTTTCAAGAGTGTTTAAGGGACACTTTTTTAACTGCAATATTCAACAGAATAAGCTACAACTTCAAACCGGATTTTACATTAAATTTTTTCTCAATGTCCGCCAGTTTATAACAATCAGCAAACACTGTAGGAATATTTACGTAAAAGAACTCCAACAAAATTCAACAATTTCGATAATTTAAGAATTAGATTATGCTAACCCAACTATTTTTAAGTTTACTCCGAAAACCTTCCCGAATTTTGAAGATTTTTCCGCAACTTACAACAACATCCAGATAATTAAGAATTCAAATATATATTATCGAAGTTTACTGTTTTCTACAATGAGTGTTCTTATTGAAAGCGACTCTGAATCAAACTCTTGAAGGAAAATGAGGTAGATTTTAGACAGTCCTGTTTGTCATCGTTGATTTAAGTAGGCTACTTATTAGAATGTAAAAGAGACCTTTACTTTTGATTGCAAATATTCACATTAATTAAGATAAGCCCCCCCCATAATTAAAACACTTTTGCTTTCAGTTTTCTACTGGTCTTCAAGTAGTTAGTTAAATCGGTAGCAAAATTTAGGCAAAGACGCCCCTAGAACAATAGGGAATATTGTAATTTTAAAGGATAGGATATACTGCTCATCAGACTATATTTATACTAACTACGAAAACCTTTAAAAATGTTGAAGATTTTACAAATTCTTACCACAATATGCAGGCAAAATTATATCTATAAATATATACATTCAATACATTTATCTGTTTTTGCCAAAAATACAATTTTTTTGAAAAAATACTCTTACTTTTTGTCCAAGAATGTTTTTATTTGTCTTAACAGATTTGAGATAGCGTATTTTTCAAAAAGTGTTTAAAGTGACAATTGTTGTAACTGCAATAATCACAGAATAAGCAATATCTCCCAACCAGATTTACATTGAATTTTTCTCAATGTTCGGCATTTTATAACAATCAGCAAAAATTGTAGGAATATTGACGCATAGGAACTCCAACAAAATTCAACAATTTCGATAATTTAAGACTTAGATTATGATAACCCAACTCTTTTTAAGTTTCCTCCAAAAACCTTCCCGAATTTTGAAGATTTTTCTGCGACTTACTACAACATCCAGATAATTAGAATTCAAATATATATTATCGAAGTTTCGTGTTTTCTACAATGAGTGTTCTTATTGACAGCGACTCTGAATCAAACTCTTGAAGGTAAATGAGTTAGATTTTAGACTGTTTTTCTTAGTTGATTTAAGAAAGCTACTTATTAGAATGTAAAAGCGACCTTTACTTTTGATGCAATATTCACATTAATTAAGATATGTATTAAAACACTTTGCTTTCAATTTTCTACTTGTCTTCAAGTAGTTTTGTTAAATTGGTAGAAACAAATTTATGCAAAGTCGACGCCCCTAGAACAATAAGGAATATTGTAATTTTAAAGGATAGGATATGCTCATCAGACTATATTTATGCTAACTACGAGAACCTTCAAAAATGACGAAAACTTTTACAAATTCTTACCACAATATGCAGGCAAATAAAATCTATAAATACAATTCAAAACATTTATCTGTTTTGCCAAAAATACAATTATTTGAAAAAAATCCAAGAATGTTTTATTTGTCTTAACAGATTTGAGTTAGCGTATTTTTCAAGAGTGTTAAAGGGATATTTTTTTAACTGCAATATTAACAGAATAAGCTACAACTTCCAACCGGATTTACATTGAATTTTTCTCAAATTCCGCCAGTTTATAACAATCAGCAAACACTGTAGGAATATTTACGTAAAGGAACTCCAAAAAAATTCAACAAATTAGATAATGCTAACCCAACTATTTTTAAGTTTACTCCGAAAACCTTCCAGAATTTTGAAGATTTTTCCGCGACTTACTACAACATCCAGATAATTAGAATTCAAATATATATTATCGAAGTTTAGTGTTTTCTACAATGAGTGTTCTTATTGACAGCGACTCTGAATCAAACTCTTGAAGGAAAATGAGTTAGATTTTAGACTGTTCTGTTTGTCATCGTTGATTTAAGTAGGCTACTTATTAGAATGTAAAAGCGACCTTTACTTTTGATGCAATATTTACATTAATTAAGATATGTATTAAAACACTTTGCTTTCAGTTTTCTACTGGTCTTCAAGTAGTTAGTTAAATTGGTAGCAAAATTTAGGCAAAGACGCCCTAGAACAATAGGGAATATTGTAATTTTAAAGGATAGGATATGCTCATCAGACTATATTTATGCTAACTACGAAAACCTTCAAAATTGTTGAAGATTTTACAAATTCTTACCACAATATGCAGGCAAAAAAAATCTATAAATTTAATTCAAAACATTTATCTGTTTTGTCAAAAATACAATTTTTTGAAAAAACTCCAAGAATGTTTTATATGTCTTAACAGATTTGAGATGGCGTATTTTTCAAGAGTGTCAAAGTGACAATTTTTTTAACTGCAATATTCACAAAATGGGCTTCACATCGCTATCGGATTTACATTGAATTTTTCTCAATGTCCATCAGTTTATAACAAACAGCAAACACTGTAGGAATATTTACGTAAAGGAACTCCCACAAAATTAAACAATGTCGATAATTTAAGAATTAGATTATGCTAACATAACAATTTTAAAGTTTACTCCGAAAACCTTCCCGAATTTTGAAGATTTTACCTCGACTTACTACAACATCCAGATAATTAGATTTCACATATATATATATTATCGAAGTTTAGTGTTTTCTACAATGAGAGTTCTTTTTGAAAGCGACTCTTGAATCAACTCTTGAAGGAAAATGAGTTAGATTTTAGACTGTTCTGTTTGTCATCGTTAATTTAAGTAGGCTACTTATTAGAATATGATAGCGACATTTACCTTTGATGCAATATTCACATTAATTAAGATAAGTATTAAAACACTTTGATTTCTGTTTTCTACTGGTCTTCAAGTAGTTAGTTAAATTGGTAGCAAAATTTATGCAAAGACGCCCTAGGACAATAAGACATATTGTAATATTAAAGGATGTCCGGATATGCTCAACAGACTATATTCATGCTAACTACGAAAACCTTCAAAAATGACGAAGAACAGACTATATTCATGCTAACTACGAAAACCTTCATAAATGACGAAGATTTTACATATTCTTACCACCATAAGCAGGCAAATAAAATGTATAAATATAATTCAAAACATTTATCTGTTTCGTCAAAAATACAACTTTTTGAAAAAAATTTGTCTCAACAGATTTGAGATAGCGTATTTTTCAAGAGTGTCAAAGTGATTTTTTCAACTGCAATATTCAAGGAATAAACTACAAATCCCTACTGGATTCACATTGTATTTTTTTCAATGTCCGTCAGTTTATAACAAACAGCAAACACTGTAGGAATATTTACGTAAGGAAACTCTAATAAAATTCAACAATTTCGATAATTTAAGAATTAGATTATGCTAACCCAACTATTTTTAAGTTTACTCCAAAAAACTTCCCGAATTTTGAAGTTTTTTCCGCGACTTACAATAACATTCAGATTATTAGAATTCAAATATATATTATCGAAGTTTAGTATTTTCTACAATGAGTGTTCTTATAGACAGCGACTCTTTATAAAACTCTTGAAGGAAAATAATTTAGATTTTAGACTGTTCTGTTTGTCATTGTTGATTTAAGTAGGCTACTTATTAGAATGTAAAAGAGACCTTTACTTTTGATGAAATATTAACGTTAATTAAGATAAGTATTAAAAAACTTTGCTTTCAGTTTTCTACTGGTCTTCAAGTAGTTAGTTTAATTGGTAGCAAACATTTATGCAAAGACGCCCTAGAACAATAGGAAATATTGTAATTTTAAAGGATGTCCGAATATGCTCACCAGACTATATTCATGCTATCTACGAGAACCGGTTAGAAAAATTGGTAGCAAAATTTATGCAAAGACGCCCTAGAACAATAAGACATATTGTAATATTAAAGGATGTCCGGATATGCTCAACAGACCATATTCATGCTAACTACGAAAACCTTCAAAAATGACGAAGAACAGACTATATTCATGCTAACTACGAAAACCTTCATAAATGACGAAGATTTTACATATTCTTATAACAATATGCAGGCAAATAAAATCTATAAATATAATTCAAAACATTTATCTGTTTTATCAAAAATACAATTTTTTGAAAAAAATCCAAGAATGTTTTATTTGTCCTAACAGATTTGAGATGGCGTATTTTACCAGAGTGTTAAAGTGACGAGTTTTGTAACTGCAATATTCACAGAATAAGCTTCAACTCCCAACCGGATTTACATTGAATTTTTCTCAATGTCCGCCAGTTTATATCAATCAGCAAACACTGTAGGAATATTGACGTAAAGGAACTCTAACAAAATTCAACAATTTCGGTAATTTAAGACTTAGATTATGCTAACCCAATTATTTTTAAGTTTCCTCCGAAAACCTTCCCGAATTTTGAAGATTTTTCCGCGACTTACTACAACATCCAGATAATTAGAATTCACATACATATTAAAAAACTTTGCTTTCAGTTTTCGACTGGTCTTCAAGTAGTTAGTTAAATTGGTAGCAAAAATTTATGCAAAGACGCCCTAGAACAATAAGAAATATTGTAATTTTAAAGGATGTCCGGTTATTCTCAACAGACTATATTCATGCTAACTACGAGAACCTTCAAAAATGAAAAAGATTTTAAAAATTCTTACCACAATATGCAGGCAAATAAAATCTATGAATACAATTCAAAACATTTATCTGTTTTGCCAAAAATACAATTTTTTGAAAAAAATCCAAGAATGTTTTATTTGTCTCAACAGATTTGAGATAGCGTATAATAAGCTACAACTCCCAACCGGATTTACATTGAATTTTTCTCAATGTCCGCCAGTTTATAACAAACAGCAAACACTGTAGGAATATTTACGTGAAGGAACTCCAATAAAATTCAACAATTTCGATAATTTAAGAATTAGATTATGCTAACCCAACAATTTTTAAGTTTACTCCGAAAAACTTCCCGAATTTTGAAGATTTTTCCACGACTTACTACAACATCTAGATCATTAGAATTCAAATATATATTATCGAAGTTTAGTGTTTTCTACAATGAGTTTTCTCATTGACAGCGACTCAGAATCAAACTCTTGAAGAAAAATGAGTTAGATTCTAGGCTGTTCTGTTTGTCATCGTTGATTTAAGTAGGCTACTTATTAGAATGTAAAAGCGACCTTTACTTTTGATGCAATATTTACATTAATTAAGATATGTATTAAAACACTTTGCTTTCAGTTTTCTACTGGTCTACAAGTAGTTAGTTAAATTGCTAGCAAAAAATTAGGCAAAGACGCCCTAGAACAATAAGGAATATTGTAATTTTAAAGAATAGGATATGCTAATCAGATTATGTTTATGCTAACTACGAAAACCTTCAAAAATGTCGAAGATTTTACAAATTCTTACCACAATATGCAGGCAAATAAAATCTATGAATATAATTTAAAACATTTATCTGTTTTGCCAAAAATACAATTTTTTGAAAAAAATTTGTCTTAACAGATTTGAGATTGCGTAATTTTCAAGAGTGTCACAATGACATTTTTTTTAACTGCAATATTCACAGAATAAGCTACAAATCCCTACCGGATTTACATTGTATTTTTCTCAATGTCCGCCAGTTTATAACAAACAGCAAACAATGTAGGAATATTTACGTAAAGGAACTCCAATATAATTCAACAATTTCGATAATTTAAGAATTTAATTATGCTAACCCAACTATTTTAAAGTTTACTCCGAAAATCGTCCCGAATTTTGAAGATTTTTCCGCGACTTACAACAACATCCAGATAATTAGAATTCAAATATATATTATCGAAGTTTAGTGTTTTTTACAATGAGTATTCTAATTGACAGCGACTCTGAATCAAACTCTTGAAGAAAAATGAGTTAGATTTTAGACTGTTCTGTTTTTCTTAGTTGAATTAAGAACGCCATTTAATAGAATGTAAAAAACGACCTTTAACTTTGATGCAACATTAAATTAAGATAAGTGTTCAAACCATTTGCTTTCTTTTTTCTATTGGTCTTCAAGTAGTTAGTTAAATTGGTAGCAAAATTTATGCAAAGACGCCCTAGAACAATGAGAAATATTGTAATTTTAAAGGATGTCCGGATATGCTCAACAGACTATATTCATGCTAACTACGAAAACCTTCATAAATGACGAAGATTTTACATATTCTTACCACAATATGCAGGCAAAAAAAAACCTATAAATATAATTTAAAACATTTATCTGTTTTGCCAAAAATACAATTTTTTGAAAAAAATTTGTCTTAACAGATTTGAGATTGCGTAATTTTCAAGAGTGTCACAATGACATTTTTTTAACTGCAATATTCACAGAATAAGCTACAAATCCCTACCGGATATACATTGAATTTTTCTCAATGTCCGCCAGTTTATAACAAACAGCAAACACTGTAGGAATATTTACGTAAAGGTACTCCAAAAAAATTAAACAATTTCGATACTTTAAGAATTAGATTATGCTAACCCAACAATTTTTAAGTTTACTCCGAAAACCTTCCCGAATTTTAAAGATTTTTTCGCGACTTACTACAACATTCAGATAATTAGAATTCACATATATATATTTTCGAAGTTTAGTGTATTCTACAATGAGTGTTCTTATTGACAGCGACTCTAAATCAAACTCTTGAAGGAAAATGAGTTAGATTTTAGACTGTTCTGTTTGTCATCGTTGATTTAAGTAGGCTACTTATTAGAGTGTAAAATAGACCTTTACTTTTGATGCAATATTCACATAAATCAATATAAGTATTAAAACACTTTGCCTTCAGTTTTCTACTGGTCTTCAAGTAGTTAGTTAAATGGTAGCAAAGTTTAGGCTAAGACGCCCTAGAACAATAGGGAATATTGTAATTTTAAAGAATAGGATATGCTAATCAGATTATGTTTATGCTAACTACGAAAACCTTCAAAAATGTTGAAGATTTTACAAATTCTTAACACAATATGCAGGCAAATAAAATCTATAAATATAATTCAAAACATTTATCTGTTTTGCCAAAAATACAATTTTTTGAAAAAAATTTGTCTTAACAGATTTGAGATTGCGTAATTTTCAAGAGTGTCACAATGACATTTTTTTTAACTGCAATATTCAAAGAATAAGCTACAAATCCCTACCGGATTTACATTGTATTTTTCTCAATGTCCGCCAGTTTATAACAAACAGCAAACAATGTAGGAATATTTACGTAAAGGAACTCCAATATAATTCAACAATTTCGATAATTTAAGAATTTAATTATGCTAACCCAACTATTTTAAAGTTTACTCCGAAAATCGTCCCGAATTTTGAAGATTTTTCCGCGACTTACAACAACATCCAGATAATCAGAATTCAAATATATATTATCGAAGTTTAGTGTTTTTTACAATGAGTATTCTAATTGACAGCGACTCTGAATCAAACTCTTGAAGAAAAATGAGTTAGATTTTAGACTGTTCTGTTTTTCTTAGTTGAATTAAGAACGCCATTTAATAGAATGTAAAAACGACCTTTAACTTTGATGCAACATTAATTAAGATAAGTGTTCAAACCATTTGCTTTCTTTTTTCTATTGGTCTTCAAGTAGTTAGTTAAATTGGTAGCAAAATTTATGCAAAGACGCCCTAGAACAATGAGAAATATTGTAATTTTAAAGGATGTCCGGATATGCTCAACAGACTATATTCATGCTAACTACGAAAACCTTCATAAATGACGAAGATTTTACATATTCTTACCACAATATGCAGGCAAAAAAAAACCTATAAATATAATTTAAAACATTTATCTGTTTTGCCAAAAATACAATTTTTTTAAAAAAATTTGTCTTAACAGATTTGAGATTGCGTAATTTTCAAGAGTGTCACAATGACATTTTTTTTAACTGCAATATTCACAGAATAAGCTACAAATCCCTACCGGATATACATTGAATTTTTCTCAATGTCCGCCAGTTTATAACAAACAGCAAACACTGTAGGAATATTTACGTAAAGGTACTCCAAAAAAATTAAACAATTTCGATACTTTAAGAATTAGTTTATGCTAACCCAACAATTTTTAAGTTTACTCCGAAAACCTTCCCGAATTTTAAAGATTTTTTCGCGACTTACTACAACATTCAGATAATTAGAATTCACATATATATATTTTCGAAGTTTAGTGTATTCTACAATGAGTGTTCTTATTGACAGCGACTCTAAATCAAACTCTTGAAGGAAAATGAGTTAGATTTTAGACTGTTCTGTTTGTCATCGTTGATTTAAGTAGGCTACTTATTAGAGTGTAAAATAGACCTTTACTTTTGATGCAATATTCACATAAATCAATATAAGTATTAAAACACTTTGCCTTCAGTTTTCTACTGGTCTTCAAGTAGTTAGTTAAATGGTAGCAAAGTTTAGGCTAAGACGCCCTAGAACAATAGGGAATATTGTAATTTTAAGGGATAGGATATGCTCATCAGACTATATTTATGCTTACTACGAAAACCTTCAAAAATGTTGAAGATTTTACAAATTCTTACCACAATATGCAGGCAAATAAAATCTATAAATATAATTCAAAACATTTATCTGTTTTGCCAAAAATACAATTTTTTAAAAAAAAAAATCCAAGAACGTTTTATTTGTTTGAACAGATTTGAGATAGCGTATTTTTCAGGAGTGTTAAAGTGACATTTTTTTTAACTGCAATATTCACAGAATAAGCTACAACTTTCAACCGGATTTACATTGAATTTTTCTCATTGTCCGCCAGTTTATAACAATGAGCAAACACTGTGTGAATATTTACGTAAAGGAACTCCAACAAAATTCAACAATTTCGTTAATTTAAGAATTAGATTATGCTAACCCAACTACATTTTTTACTCCGAAAACCTTCCCGAATTTTGAAGATTTTTCCGCGACTTACAACAACATCCAGATAATTAGAATTCAAATATATATTATCGAAGTTTAGTGTTTTCTACAATGAGTGTTCTTATTGACAGCGACTCTGAATCAAACTCTTGAAGGAAAATGAGTTAGATTTTAGACTGTTCTGTTTGTCATCGTTGATTTAAGTAGGCTACTTATTAGAGTGTAAAATAGACCTTTACTTTTGATGCAATATTCACATAAATCAATATAAGTATTAAAACACTTTGCCTTCAGTTTTCTACTGGTCTTCAAGTAGTTAGTTAAATGGTAGCAAAGTTTAGGCTAAGACGCCCTAGAACAATAGGGAATATTGTAATTTTAAAGAATAGGATATGCTAATCAGATTATGTTTATGCTAACTACGAAAACCTTCATAAATGACGAAGATTTTACATATTCTTACCACAATATGCAGGCAAAAAAAAACCTATAAATATAATTTAAAACATTTATCTGTTTTGCCAAAAATACAATTTTTTGAAAAAAATTTGTCTTAACAGATTTGAGATTGCGTAATTTTCAAGAGTGTCACAATGACATTTTTTTTAACTGCAATATTCACAGAATAAGCTACAAATCCCTACCGGATATACATTGAATTTTTCTCAATGTCCGCCAGTTTATAACAAACAGCAAACACTGTAGGAATATTTACGTAAAGGTACTCCAAAAAAATTAAACAATTTCGATACTTTAAGAATTAGATTATGCTAACCCAACAATTTTTAAGTTTACTCCGAAAACCTTCCCGAATTTTAAAGATTTTTTCGCGACTTACTACAACATTCAGATAATTAGAATTCACATTCATATATATATTTCGAAGTTTAGTGTATTCTACAATGAGTGTTCTTATTGACAGCGACTCTAAATCAAACTCTTGAAGGAAAATGAGTTAGATTTTAGACTGTTCTGTTTGTCATCGTTGATTTAAGTAGGCTACTTATTAGAATGTAAAATAGACCTTTACTTTTGATGCAATATTCACATAAATCAATATAAGTATTAAAACACTTTGCCTTCAGTTTTCTACTGGTCTTCAAGTAGTTAGTTAAATGGTAGCAAAGTTTAGGCTAAGACGCCCTAGAACAATAGGGAATATTGTAATTTTAAGGGATAGGATATGCTCATCAGACTATATTTATGCTTACTACGAAAACCTTCAAAAATGTTGAAGATTTTACAAATTCTTACCACAATATGCAGGCAAATAAAATCTATAAATATAATTCAAAACATTTATCTGTTTTGCCAAAAATACAATTTTTTGAAAAAAAATTGTCTTAACAGATTTGAGATTGCGTAATTTTCAAGAGTGTCACAATGACATTTTTTTTAACTGCAATATTCAAAGAATAAGCTACAAATCCCTACCGGATTTACATTGTATTTTTCTCAATGTCCGCCAGTTTATAACAAACAGCAAACAATGTAGGAATATTTACGTAAAGGAACTCCAATATAATTCAACAATTTCGATAATTTAAGAATTTAATTATGCTAACCCAACTATTTTAAAGTTTACTCCGAAAATCGTCCCGAATTTTGAAGATTTTTCCGCGACTTACAACAACATCCAGATAATCAGAATTCAAATATATATTATCGAAGTTTAGTGTTTTTTACAATGAGTATTCTAATTGACAGCGACTCTGAATCAAACTCTTGAAGAAAAATGAGTTAGATTTTAGACTGTTCTGTTTTTTTCTTAGTTGAATTAAGAACGCCATTTAATAGAATGTAAAAACGACCTTTAACTTTGATGCAACATTAATTAAGATAAGTGTTCAAACCATTTGCTTTCTTTTTTCTATTGGTCTTCAAGTAGTTAGTTAAATTGGTAGCAAAATTTATGCAAAGACGCCCTAGAACAATGAGAAATATTGTAATTTTAAAGGATGTCCGGATATGCTCAACAGACTATATTCATGCTAACTACGAAAACCTTCATAAATGACGAAGATTTTTTACATATTCTTACCACAATATGCAGGCAAAAAAAAAACCTATAAATATAATTTAAAACATTTATCTGTTTTGCCAAAAATACAATTTTTTGAAAAAAATTTGTCTTAACAGATTTGAGATTGCGTAATTTTCAAGAGTGTCACAATGACATTTTTTTTAACTGCAATATTCACAGAATAAGCTACAAATCCCTACCGGATATACATTGAATTTTTCTCAATGTCCGCCAGTTTATAACAAACAGCAAACACTGTAGGAATATTTACGTAAAGGTACTCCAAAAAAATTAAACAATTTCGATACTTTAAGAATTAGATTATGCTAACCCAACAATTTTTAAGTTTACTCCGAAAACCTTCCCGAATTTTAAAGATTTTTTCGCGACTTACTACAACATTCAGATAATTAGAATTCACATATATATATTTTCGAAGTTTAGTGTATTCTACAATGAGTGTTCTTATTGACAGCGACTCTAAAAATCAAACTCTTGAAGGAAAATGAGTTAGATTTTAGACTGTTCTGTTTGTCATCGTTGATTTAAGTAGGCTACTTATTAGAGTGTAAAATAGACCTTTACTTTTGATGCAATATTCACATAAATCAATATAAGTATTAAAACACTTTGCCTTCAGTTTTCTACTGGTCTTCAAGTAGTTAGTTAAATGGTAGCAAAGTTTAGGCTAAGACGCCCTAGAACAATAGGGAATATTGTAATTTTAAGGGATAGGATATGCTCATCAGACTATATTTATGCTTACTACGAAAACCTTCAAAAATGTTGAAGATTTTACAAATTCTTACCACAATATGCAGGCAAATAAAATCTATAAATATAATTCAAAACATTTATCTGTTTTGCCAAAAATACAATTTTTTGAAAAAAAAATTCAAGAACGTTTTATTTGTTTGAACAGATTTGAGATAGCGTATTTTTCAGGAGTGTTAAAGTGACATTTTTTTTAACTGCAATATTCACAGAATAAGCTACAACTTTCAACCGGATTTACATTGAATTTTTCTCATTGTCCGCCAGTTTATAACAATGAGCAAACACTGTGTGAATATTTACGTAAAGGAACTCCAACAAAATTCAACAATTTCGTTAATTTAAGAATTAGATTATGCTAACCCAACTACATTTTTTACTCCGAAAACCTTCCCGAATTTTGAAGATTTTTCCGCGACTTACAACAACATCCAGATAATTAGAATTCAAATATATATTATCGAAGTTTAGTGTTTTCTACAATGAGTGTTCTTATTGACAGCGACTCTGAATCAAACTCTTGAAGGAAAATGAGTTAGATTTTAGACTGTTCTGTTTGTCATCGTTGATTTTAGTAGGCTACTTATTAGAATATAAAAGAGACCTTTACTTTTGATGCAATATTCACATTAATTAAGATAAGTATTAAAACCCTTTGCTTTCAGTTTTCTACTGGTCTTCAAGTAGTTCGTTAAATTGGTAGCAAAATTTAGGCAAAGACGCCCTAGAACAATAGGGAATATTGTAATTTTAAAGGATAGGATATGCTCATCAGACTATATTTGTGCTCACTACGAAAACCTCAAATATGTTGTAGATTTTACAAATTCTTACCACAATATGCAGGCAAATAAAGTCTATAAATATAATTGAAAACATTTATCTGTTTTGCCAAAAATACAATTTTTTGAAAAAAATCCAAGAATGTTTTATTTGTCTTAACAGATTTGAGATAGCGTATTTTCAAAAGTGTTAAAGTGACAATTGTTGTAACTGCAAAATTCACGGAATAAGCAATATCTCCCAACCAGATTTACATTGAACATTTCTCAATGTCCGCCAGTTTATAACAATCAACAAACACTGTAGGAATATTTACGTAAAGGAACTCTAACAAAATTCAAAAATTTCGATAATTTAAGAATTAGATTATGCTAACCCAACTCTTTTTAAATTTACTCCGAAAACCTTCCCGAATTTTGAAGATTTTTCGCGACTTACTACAACATCCAGATAATTAGAATTCAAAAATATATTATCGAAGTTTAGTGTTTTCTACAATGAGTGTTCTTCTTGACAGCGACTATGAATCAAACTCTTGAAGGAAAATGAGTTAGATTTTAGACTGTTCTGTTTGTCTCAGTTGATTTAAGAGAGCTACTTATTAGAATGTAAAAGCGACCTTTACCTTTGATGCAATATTCACATTAATTAAGATAAGTATTAAAAACCTTTGCTTTCTGTTTTCTACTGGTCTTCAAGTAGTTAGTTAAATTGGTAGCAAAATTTATGCTAAGACGCTTTCGAACAATAAGAAATATTGTCATTTTAAAGGATGTCCAGATGTGCTCAACAGACTATATTTATGCTAACTACGAGAACCTTCAAAAATGACGAAGATTTTACAAATTCTTACCACAATATGCAGGAAAATAAAATCTATAAATACAATTCAAAACATTTTTCTGTTTTGGCAAAAATACAATTTTTTGATAAAAATCCAAGAATGTTTTATTTGTCTTAACAGATTTGAGATAGCGTATTTTTAAGAGTGTTAAAGGGACATTTTTTTCAACTGCAATATTCACAGAATAAGCTAGAACTTCCAACCGGATTTACATTGAATTTTTCTCAATGTCCGCCAGTTTATAACAATCAGCAAACACTGTAGGAATATTTACGAAAAGAAACTCCAACAAAATTCAACAATTTCGAAAATTTAAGAATTAGATTATGCTAACCCAACTATTTTTAAGTTTACTCAGAAAACCTTCCCGAATTTTGAAGATTTTTCCGCGACTTACAACAACATCCAGATAATTAGAATTCAAATATATATTATCGAAGTTTAGTGTTTTCTACAATGAGTGTTCTTATTGACAGCGACTCTGAATCAAACTCGTGAAGGAAAATGAGTTAAATTTTAGACTGTTCTGTTTGTCATCGTTGATTTAAGTAGGCTACTTATTAGAGTGTAAAATAGACCTTTACTTTTGATGCAATATTCACATAAATCAATATAAGTATTAAAACACTTTGCCTTCAGTTTTCTACTGGTCTTCAAGTAGTTAGTTAAATGGTAGCAAAGTTTAGGCTAAGACGCCCTAGAACAATAGGGAATATTATAATTTTAAAGGATAGGATATGCTCATCAGACTATATTTATGCTTACTACGAAAACCTTCAAAAATGTTGAAGATTTTACAAATTCTTACCACAATATGCAGGCAAATAAAATCTATAAATATAATTCAAAACATTTATCTGTTTTGCCAAAAATACAATTTTTTGAAAAAAAATCCAAGAACGTTTTATTTGTTTTAACAGATTTGAGATAGCGTATTTTTCAAGAGTGTTAAAGTGACATTTTTTTTAACTGCAATATTCACAGAATAAGCTACAACTTTCAACCGGATTTACATTGAATTTTTCTCATTGTCCGCCAGTTTATAACAATGAGCAAACACTGTGTGAATATTTACGTAAAGGAACTCCAACAAAATTCAACAATTTCGATAATTTAAGAATTAGATTATGCTAACCCAACTACATTTTTTACTCCGAAAACCTTCCCGAATTTTGAAGATTTTTCCGCGACTTACAACAACATCCAGATAATTAGAATTCAAATATATATTATCGAAGTTTAGTGTTTTCTACAATGAGTGTTCTTATTGACAGCGACTCTGAATCAAACTCTTGAAGGAAAATGAGTTAGATTTTAGACTGTTCTGTTTGTCATCGTTGATTTTAGTAGGCTACTTATTAGAATATAAAAGAGACCTTTACTTTTGATGCAATATTCACATTAATTAAGATAAGTATTAAAATCCTTTGCTTTCAGTTTTCTACTGGTCTTCAAGTAGTTCGTTAAATTGGTAGCAAAATTTAGGCAAAGACGCCCTAGAACAATAGAGAATATTGTAATTTTAAAGGATAGGATATGCTCATCAGACTATATTTATGCTCACTACGAAAACCTCAAATATGTTGAAGATTTTACAAATTCTTACCACAATATGCAGGCAAATAAAGTCTATAAATATAATTGAAAACATTTATCTGTTTTGCCAAAAATACAATTTTTTGAAAAAAATCCAAGAATGTTTTATTTGTCTTAACAGATTTGAGATAGCGTATTTTCAAAAGTGTTAAAGTGACATTTGTTGTAACTGCAAAATTCACGGAATAAGCAATATCTCCCAACCAGATTTACATTGAACATTTCTCAATGTCCGTCAGTTTATAACAATCAGCAAACACTTTAGGAATATTGACGTATAGGAACTCTAACAAAATTCAACAATTTCGAAAATTTAAGACTTAGATTATGCTAACCCAAATTTTTTTTAATTTTCCTGCAAAAACCTTCCCGAATTTTGAAGATTTTTCCGCAACTTACTACAACAACCAGATAATTAGAATTGAAATATATATTATCGAAGTTTAGTGTTTTCTACAATGAGTGTTCTTATTGACAGCGACTCTGAATCAAACTCTTGAAGGAAAATGAGCTAGATTTTAGACTGTTCTGTTTGTCATCGTTGATTTAGGAAAGCTACTTATTAGAATTTAAAAGCGACCTTTACTTTTGATGCAATATTCACATTAATTAAGATAAGTATTAAAACCCTTTGCTTTCTGTTTTCTACTGGTCTTCAAGTAGTTAGTTAAATTGGTAGCAAAATTTATGCAAAGACGCCCTCGAACAATAAGAAATATTGTAATTTTAAAGGATGTCCGGATATGCTCAACAGACTATATTCATGCCAAGTACGAGAACCTTCAAAAATGACGAAGATTTTACAAATTCTTACCACAATATGCAGGCAAATAAAATCTATAAATACAATTCAAAACATTTATCTGTTTTGCCAAAAATATAATTTTTTAATAAAAATCCAAGAATGTTTTATTTGTCTTAACAGATTTGAGATAGCTTATTTTTCAAGAGTGCTAAGGTGACATTTTTTTTACTGCAATATTCACAGAATAAGCTTCAACTTGCAACCGGATTTACATTGAATTTTTCTCAATGTCCGCCAGTTTATAACAATCAACAAACACTGTAGGAATATTTACGTAAAGGAACTCCAACAAAATTCAAAAATTTCGATAATTTAAGAATTAGATTATGCTCACCCAACTATTTTTAAGTTTACTCCGAAAACCTTCCCGAATTTTGAAGATTTATTCGCGACTTCCAACAACATCCAGATAATTGGAATTCAAATATATATTATCGAAGTTTGGTGTTTTCTACAATGAGTGTTCTTATTGACAGCGACTCTGAATCAAACTCTTGAAGGAAAATGAGTTAGATTTTAGACTGTTCTGTTTGTCATCGTTGATTTAAGTAGGCTATTTATTAGAATGTAAAAGAGACCTTTACTTTTGATGCAATATTCACATTAATTAAGATAAGTATTAAAACACTTTGCTTTCATTTTTCTACTGGTTTTCAAGTAGTTAGTTAAATTGGTAGCAAAATTTAGGAAAAGACGCCCTTGAACAATAGGGAATATTGTAATTTTAAAAGATAGGATATGCTCATCAGACTATAATTATGCTACATACAAAAACCTTCAAAAATGTTGAAGATTTTACAAATTCTTACCACAATATGCAGGCAAAAAAAATCTATAAATACAATTCAGAACATTTATCTGTTTTGCCAAAAATACAATTTTTTGAAAAAAATCCAAGTATGTTTTATTTGTCATAACAGATTTGAGATAGCGTATTCTTCAAAAGTGTTAAAGTGAAAATTGTTGTGACTGCAAAATTCACGGAATAAGCAATATCTCCCATCCAGATTTACATTGAATTTTTCTCAATGTCCGCCAGTTTATAACAATCAGCAAACACTGTAGGAATATTGACGTAAAGGAACTCTAACAAAATTCAACAATTTCGATAATTTAAGACTTAGATTATGCTAACCCAACTCTTTTAAGTTTCCTCCAAAAACCTTCCAGAATTTTTGAAGATTTTTCCGCGACTTACTACAACATCCAGATAATTAGAATTCAAATATACATTATCGAAGTTTAGTGTTTTCGACAATGAGTGTTCTTATTGACAGCGACTCTGAATCATACTCTTGAAGGAAAATGAGCTAGATTTTAGACTGTTCTGTTTGTCATCGTTGATTTAAGAAAGCTACTTATTAGAATGTAAAAGCGACCTTTACTTTTGATGCAATATTCACATTAATTAAGATAAGTATTAAAACACTTTGCTTTCTGTTTTCTACTGGCCTTCAAGTAGTTAGTTAAATTGGTAGCAAAATTTATGCAAAGACGCCCTCGAACAATAAGAAATATTGTAATTTTAAAGGATGTCCGGATATGCTCAACAGACTATATTCATGCTAACTACGAGAACCTTCAAAAATGACGAAGATTTTACTAATTCTTACCACAATATGCAGGCAAATAAAATCTATAAATGCAATTTAAAACATTTATCTGTTTTGCCAAAAATATAATTTTTTGAAAAAAATCCAAGAATGTTTTATTTGTCTTAACAGATTTGAGATAGCGTACTGCAATATTCACAGAATAAGCAATAACTCTCAACCGGATTTACATTGAATTTGACTCAATTTTCGCCAGCAACAATCAGCAAACACTGTAGAAATATTGACGTATAGGAACTCTAAAAAAATTCTACAATTTAGATAATTTAAGATTTAGATTATGCTAACCCAACTATTTTTAAGTTTCCTCCGAAAACCTTCCCGAATTTTGAAGATTTTTCCGCGACTTACTACAACATCCAGATAATTAGAATTCACATATATATATTATCGAAGTTTAGTGTTTTCTACAATGTGAGTTCTTAATGACAGCGACTCTGAATCAAACTCTTGAAGAAAAATGAGTTGTATTTTAGACTGTTCTGTTTGTCTTAGTTGATTTAAGAAAGCTACTTATAGGAATGTAAAAGCGACCTTTACTTTTGATGCAATATTCACAATAATTAAGATAAGTATAAAAACAATTTGCTTTCAGTTTTTCACTGGTCTTCAAGTAGTAAGTTAGATTGGTAGCAAAATTTAGGTAAAGACGCCCTAGAACAATAGGGGAAATTGTAATTTTAAAGGATAGGATATGCTCATCAGACTATATTTATGCTAACTACGAAAACCTTCAAAAATGTCGAATATTTTACAAATTCTTACCACAATATGCAGGCAAATAAAATCTATAAATACAATTCAAAACAGTTATCTGTTTTGCCAAAAATACAATTTCTTGAAAAAGATCCAAGAATGTTTTATTTGTCTTAACAGATTTGAGATAGTGACATTTTTTTTAATTGCAATATTCACAGAATAAACTGCAACTCCCAACCGGATTTACACTGAATTTTTCTCAATGTCCGCCAGTTTATACCAATCAGCAAACACTGTAGGAATATTGACGTATAGGAACTCTAACAAAATTCAACAATTTCGACAAGTTAAGACTTAGATTATGCTAACCCAACTATATGTAAGTTTCCTCCGAAAACCTTCCCGAATTTTGAAGATTTTTCCGCGACTTACTACAACATCCTGATAATTAGAATTCACATATATATTATCGAAGTTTAGTGTTTTCTACAATGAGTGTTCTTAATGACAGCGACTCTGAATCAAACTCTTGAAGAAAAATGTGTTAGATTTCAGACTGATCTGTTTTTCTTAGTTGATTTAAGTAAGCTACTTATTAGAATGTAAAAGCGACCTTTACCTTTGATGCAATATTCACATTAATTGAGATAAGTATTAAAACCCTTTGCTTTCTGTTTTCTACTGGTCTTCAAGTATTTAGTTAAATTGGTAGCAAAATTTATGCTAAGACGCCCTAGAAAAATACGAAATATTGCAATTTTAAAGGATGTCGGGATATGCTCAACAGACTATATTCATGCAAATTACGAGAACCTTCTAAAATGACAAAGATTTTACAAATTCTTACCATAATATGCAGGCGAATAAAATCTAAAAATATAATTCAAAACATTTATCTGTTTTGTCAAAAATACAATTTTTTGAAAACAATTTGACTTAACAGATATGAGATGGCGTATTTTTCAAGATGGTCAAATTGACAATATTTTTTAACTGCAATATTCACAGAATAAGCAATATCTCCCATCCAGATTTACATTGAATTTTTCTCAATGTCCGCCAGTTTATAACAATCAGCAAACACTGTAGGAATATTGACGTAAAGGAACTCTAACAAAATTCAACAATTTCGATAATTTAAGACTTAGATTATGCTAACCCAACTCTTTTTAAGTTTCCTCCAAAAACCTTCCAGAATTTTGAAGATTTTTCCGCGACTTACTACAACATCCAGATAATTAGAATTCAAATATACATTATCGAAGTTTAGTGTTTTCGACAATGAGTGTTCTTATTGACAGCGACTCTGAATCAAACTCTTGAAGGAAAATGAGCTAGATTTTAGACTGTTCTGTTTGTCATCGTTGATTTAAGAAAGCTACTTATTAGAATGTAAAAGCGACCTTTACTTTTGATGCAATATTCACATTAATTAAGATAAGTATTAAAACACTTTGCTTTCTGTTTTCTACTGGTCTTCAAGTAGTTAGTTAAATTGGTAGCAAAATTTATGCAAAGACGCCCTCGAACAATAAGAAATATTGTAATTTTAAAGGATGTCCGGATATGCTCAACAGACTATATTCATGCTAACTACGAGAACCTTCAAAAATGACGAAGATTTTACTAATTCTTACCACAATATGCAGGCAAATAAAATCTATAAATGCAATTCAAAACATTTATCTGTTTTGCCAAAAATATAATTTCTTGAAAAAGATCCAAGAATGTTTTATTTGTCTTAACAGATTTGAGATAGTGACATTTTTTTTTAATTGCAATATTCACAGAATAAGCTGCAACTCCCAACCGGATTTACACTGAATTTTTCTCAATGTCCGCCAGTTTATACCACTCAGCAAACACTGTAGGAATATTGACGTATAGGAACTCTAACAAAATTCAACAATTTCGACAAGTTAAGACTTAGATTATGCTAACCCAACTATATGTAAGTTTCCTCCGAAAACCTTCCCGAATTTTGAAGATTTTTCCGCGACTTGCTACAACATCCTGATAATTAGAATTCACATATATATTATCGAAGTTTAGTGTTTTCTACAATGAGTGTTCTTAATGACAGCGACTCTGAATCAAACTCTTGAAGAAAAATGTGTTAGATTTCAGACTGTTCTGTTTTTCTTAGTTGATTTAAGTAAGCTACTTATTAGAATGTAAAAGCGACCTTTACCTTTGATGCAATATTCACATTAATTGAGATAAGTATTAAAACCCTTTGCTTTCTGTTTTCTACTGGTCTTCAAGTATTTAGTTAAATTGGTAGCAAAATTTATGCTAAGACGCCCTAGAAAAATACGAAATATTGCAATTTTAAAGGATGTCGGGATATGCTCAACAGACTATATTCATGCAAATTACGAGAATCTTCTAAAATGACAAAGATTTTACAAATTCTTACCATAAGATGCAGGCGAATAAAATCTAAAAATATAATTCAAAACATTTATCTGTTTTGTCAAAAATACAATTTTTTGAAAAAAATTTGACTTAACAGATATGAGATGGCGTATTTTTCAAGATGGTCAAATTGACAATATTTTTTAACTGCAATATTCACAGAATAAGCTGCAAATCCCTACCGGATTTACATTGTATTTTTATCAATGTCCGCCAGTTTATAACAGACAACAAACACTGTAGGAATATTTACGTAAAGGAACTCCAACAAAATTCAACAATTTCGATAATTTAAGAATTAGATTATGCTAACCCAAAAATTTTTAAGATTACTCCGAAAACCTTCACGAATTTTAAAGATTTTTCCGCGACTTACTACAACATCCAGATGATTAGAATCTACCGGATTTACATTGAATTTTTCTCAATGTCCGCCAGTTTTAACAAATAGCAAACACTGTAAGAATATTTACGTAAAGGAACTCCAACAAAATACAACAATTTCTATAATTTAAGAATTAGATTATGCTAACCCAACTATTTTAAGTTCACTTCGAAAACTTTCCCTAATTTTGAAGATTTTTCCGCGACTTACTACAACATCCATATAATTAGAACTCAAATATATATTATCGAAGTTTAGTGTTTTCTACAATGAGTGTTCTTATTGACAGCGACTATGAATCAAACTCTTCAAGGAAAATGAGTTAGATTTTAGACTGTTCTGTTTGTCATCGTTGATTTGAGTAGGCCACTTATTAGAATGTAAAAGAGACCTTTACTTTTGATGCAATATTCACATTAATTAAGATAAGTATTAAAACACTTTGCTTTCAGTTTTCTACTGGTCTTCAAGTAGTTAGTTAAATTGGTAGCATAATTTAGGCAAAGACGCCCTAGAACAATAGGGAAAATTGTAATTTTAAAGGATAGGATATGCTCATTATACTATATTTATGCTAACTACGAAAACCTTCAAAAATGTCGAAGATTTTACAAATTCTTACCACAATATGCAGGCAAATATAATCTATAAATTTAATTCAAAACATTTATCTGTTTTGCTAAAAATACAATTTCTTGAAAAAAATCCAAGAATGTTTCATTTGTCTTAACAGATTTGAGATAGTGACATTTTTTTTACCTGCAATATTCACAGAATAAGATACAACTCCCAACCGAATTTACACTGAATTTTTCTCAATGTCCGCCAGTTTATAACAAACAGCCAACAATGAAGGAATATTTACGTAAAGGATCTCCAACAAAATTCAACAATTTCGATAATTTAAAAATTAGATTATGCTAACCCAACAATTTTCAAGATTACTCCGAAAACCTTCACGAATTTTAAAGATTTTTCCGCGACTTACTACAACATCCAGATAATTAGAATCTACCGGATTTACATTGAATTTTCCTCAATGTCCGCCAGTTTATAACAAACAGCAAACACTGTAAGAATATTTACGTAAAGGAACTCCAACAAAATTCAACAATTTCGATAATTTAAGCATTAGATTATGCTAACCCAACTATTTTAAGTTTACTTTGAAAACCTTCCCAAATTTTGAAGATTTTTCCGCAACTTACTACAACATCCAGATAATTAAAATTCAAATATATATTATCGAAGTTTAGTGTTTTCTACAATGAGTGTTCTTATTGACAGCGACTCTGAATCAAACTCTTGAAGGAAAATGAGTTAGATTTTAGACTGTTCTGTTCGTCATCGTTCATTTGAGTAGGCCACTTATTAGAATGTAAAAGAGATCTTTACTTTTGATGCAATATTCATATTAATTAAGATAAGTATTAAAACACTTTGCTATCAGTTTTCTACTGGTCTTCAAGTAGTTAGTTAAATTGGAAGCAAAATTTAGGCAAAGACGCCCCAGAACAATAGGGAAAATTGTTAGTTTAAAGGATAGGATATGCTCATCAGACTATATTTATGCCAACTACGAAAACCTTCAAAAATGTCGAAGATTTTACAAATTCTTACCACAATTATCCGCGACTTGCTACAACATCCAGATAATTAGAAACTACCGGATTTACATTGAATTTTCCTCAATGTCCGCCAGTTTATAACAAACAGCAAACACTATAAGAATATTTACGTAAAGGAACTCCAACAAAATTCAACAATTTCGATAATTTAAGAATTAGATTATGCTAACCCAACTAATTTTACGTTTCCTTCGAAAACCTTCCCGAATTTTGAAAATTTTTCCGCTACTTACTACAACATCCAGATAATTAGAATTCACATATATATTATCGAAGTTTCGTGTTTTCTACAATGAGTGTTCTTATTGAGAGCGACTCTGAATCAAACTCTTGAAGAAAAATAAGTTGTATTTTAGACTGTTCTGTTTGTCTTAGTTGATTTAAGAAAGCTACTTATTAGAATGTAAAAGCGACCTTAACCTTTGATGCAATATTCACATTAATTAAGATAAGTATTAAAAACCTTTGCTTTCTGTTTTCTGCTGGTCTTCAAGTAGTTAGTTAAATTGGTAGCAAAATTTAGGCAAAGACGCCATAAAACAATAAGGAATATTGTAATTTTAAAGAATAGGATATGCTCATCAGACTATATATGTGCTAACTACGAAAACCTTCAAAAATGTCGAAGATTTTACAAATTCTTACCACAATATGCAGGCAAATAAAATCTATAAATATATTTTAAAACATTTATCTGTTCTGCCAAGAATACAATTTTCTGAAAAAAATCCAAGAATGTTTTATTCGTCTAAAAAGATTTGAGATAGCGTATTTTTTAAGATTGATAAAGTGACAATATTTGTAACTGCAATATTCACAGAATAAGCAATAACTCTCAACCGGATTTACATTGAATTTGTCTCAATTTTCGCCAGTTTATAACAATCAGCAAACACTGTAGGAATATTGACGTATAGGAACTCTAACAAAATTCAACAATTTCGATAATTTAAGATTTAGATTATGCTACTCCAACAATTTTTAAGTTTCCTTCGAAAACCTTCCCGAATTTTAAAGATTTTTCCGCGACTTACTACAACATCCAGATAATTAGAATTCACATATATATTATCGAAGTTTAGTGATTTCTACAATGAGTGTTCTTATTGACAGCGACTCTGAATCAAACTCTTGAAGGAAAATGAGTTAGATTTTAGACTGTTCTGTTTGTCATAGTTGATTTAAGTACGCTACTTATAAAAATGTAAAAGAGACCTTTTCTTTTGATGCAATATTCACATTAATTAAGATAAGTATTAAAACACTTTTCTTTCAGTTTTCTACTGGTCTTCAAGTAGTTAGTTAAATTGGTAGCAAAATTTAAGCAAAGACGACCTAGAACAATAAGGAATATTGTAATTTTAAAGAATAGGATATGCTCAACAGACTATATATATGCTAATTACGAAAACCTTCAAAAATGTCGTAGTTTTTACAAATTCTTACCACAATATGCAAGCAAATAACATCTATAAATATAATTCAAAAAATTTATCTGTTTTTCCAAGAATACAATTTTCAGAAAAAAATCCGAGAATGTTTTATTCGTCTTAACAGATTTGAGATAGCGAATTTTTCAAGATTGATAAAGTGACAATTTTTGTAACTGCAATATTCAAAGAATAAGCAATAACTCTCAACCGGATTTACATTGAATTTGTCTCAATTTTCGCCAGTTTATAACAATCAACAAACACTGTAGGAATATTTACGTAAAGGAACTCCAACAAAATTCAACAATTTCGATAATTTAAGATTTAGATTATGCTAACCCAACTATTTTTAAGTTTCCTTCGAAAACTTTCCCGAATTTTGAAGATTTTTCCGCGACTTACTACAACATCCAGATAATTAGAATTCAAATATATATTATCGAAGTTTCGTATTTTCTACAATGAGTGTTCTTATTGACAGCGACTCTGAATCGAACTCTTGAAGAAAAATGAGTTAGATTTTAGACTGTTCTGTTGGTTTTAGTTGATTTAAGTAGGCAACTTATTAGAATGTAAAAGCGACCTTTACCTTTGATGCAATATTCACATTAATTAAGTTGAGTATTAAAACCCTTTGCTTCCTGGTTTCTACTGGTCTTCACGTAGTTAGTTAAATTGGTAGAAAAATTTATGCAAAGACGCCCTAGAACAATAAGAAATATTGTAATTTTAAAGGATGTCCGGATATGCTCAACAGACTATATTCATGCTAACTACGAAAACCTTCAAAAATGACGAAGATTTGACATATTCTTACCACAATGTGCAGACAAATAAAATCTATAAATATAATTAAAAACATTTATCTGTTTTTATCGAAAATACAATTTTTTGAAAAAAATTTGTCTTAACAGATTTGTGATGGCGTATTTTTCAAGAGTGTTAAAGTGACAATTTTTGTAACTGCAATATTCACAGAATAAGCTACAAATCCCTACCGGATTTACATTGCATTTTTCTCAATGTCCGCCAGTTTATAACAAACAGCAAACACTGTAGGTATATTTACGTAAAGGAACTTCAACAAAATTCAACAATTTCGATAATTTAAGAATTATATTATGCTAACCCAACTATTTTAAGTTTACTCTGAAAAACTTCCCAAATTTTGAAGATTTTTCCGCGACTTACTACAACATCCAGATCATTAGAATTCAAATATATATTATTGAAGTTTAGTGTTTTCTACAATGAGTGTTCTTATTGACAGCGACTCTGAATCAAACTCTTGAAGAAAAATGAGTTAGATTTTAGACTGTTCTGTTTGTCATCGTTTATTTAAGTAGGCTACTTATTAGAATGTAAAAGAGAACTTTACTTTTGATGCAATATTCACATTAATTAAGATAAGTTTTAAAACACTTTGCTTTCAGTTTTCTACTGGTCTTCAAGTAGTTAGTTAAATTGGTAGCAAAATTTATGCAAAGACGCCCTCGAACAATAAGAAATATTGTAATTTTAAAGGATGTCCGGATATGCTCAACAGACTATATTCATGCTAACTACGAGAACCTTCAAAAATGACGAAGATTTTACAAATTCTTACCACAATATGCAGGCAAATAAAATCTATAAATACAATTCAAAACATTTATCTGTTTTGCCAAAAATACAATTTTTTGAAAAAAAATCCAAGAATGTTTTATTTGTCTTAACAGATTTGAGATAGCGTATTTTTCAAGAGTGTTAAAGTGACAATTGTTGTAACTGCAATATTCACTGAATAAGCAATGTATCCCAACCAGATTTACATTGAATTTTTCTCAATGACCGCCAGATTATAACAATCAGCAAACACTGTAGGAATATTTACGTAAAGGAACTCCAACAAAATTCAACAATTTCGATAATTTAAGAATTAGATTATGCTAACCCAACTATTTTTAAGTTTACTCCGAAAACCTTCCCGAATTTTGAAGATTTTTCCGCGACTTACAACAACATCCAAATAATTAGAATTCAAATATATATTATCGAAGTTTAGTGTTTTCTACAATGAGTGTTCTTATTGACAGCGACTCTGAATCAAACTCTTTTAGGAAAATGAGTTAGATTTTAGACTGTTCTGTTTGTCATCGTTGATTTAAGTAGGCTACTTTTTAGAAAGTAAAAGAGACCTTTACTTTTGATGCAATATTCACATTAATTAAGATAAGTAATGAAACACTTTGCTTTCAGTTTTCTACTGGTCTTCAAGTAGTTAGTTAAATTGGTAGCAAAATTTAGGCAAAGACACCCTAGAACAATATGGAAAATTGTAAGTTTAAAGGATAGGATATGCTCATCAGACTATATTTATGCTAACTACGAAAACCTTCAAAAATGTCGAAGATTTTACAAATTCTTACCACAATTATCCGCGACTTGCTACAACATCCAGATAATTAGATTCTACCGGATTTACATTGAATTTTTCTCTCAATGTCCGTCAGTTTATAACAATCAGCAAACACTGTAGGAATATTTACGTAAAGGAACTCCATCAAAATTCAACAATTTCGATAATTTAAGAATTAGATTATGCTAACCCAACTATTTTTATGTTTACTCCGAAAACCTTCCCGAATTTTGAAGATTTTTCCGCGACTTACAACAAAATCAAGATAATTAGAATTCAAATATATATTATCGAGGTTTAGTGTTTTCTACAATGAGTGTTCTTATTGACAGCGACTCTGAATCAAACTCTTGAAGGAAAATGAGTTAGATTTTAGACTGTTCTGTTTGTCATCGTTGATTTAAGTAGGCTACTTATTAGAATGTAAAAAAGACCTTTACTTTTGATGCAATATTCACATTAATTAAGATGAGTATTAAAACACTTTGCTTTCAGTTTTCTACTGGTCTTCAAGTATTTAGTTAAATTGGTAGCAAAATTTATGCAAAGACGCGCTCGAACAATAAGAAATATTGTAATTTTTAAGGATGTCCGGATATGCTCAACAGACTATATTCATGCCAAGTACGAGAACCTTCAAAAATGACGAAGATTTTACAAATTCTTACCACTATATGCAGGCAAATAAAATCTATAAATACAATTCAGAACATTTATCTGTTTTGCCAAAAATACAATTTTTTGAAAAAAATCCAATATTGTTTTATTTGTCTTAACAGATTTGAGATAGCGTATTTTTCAATAGTGTTAGAGCGACATTTTTTTAACTGCAATATTTACAGAATAAGCTACAACTTCCAACCGGATTTACATTGAATTTTTCTCAATGTCCGCCAGTTTATCACAATCAGCAAACACTGTAGGAATATTTACGTAAAGGAACTCCAACAAAATTCAACAATTTCGATAATTTAAGAATTAGATTATGCTCACCCAACTATTTTTAAGTTTACTCCGAAAACATTCCCGAATATTGAAGATTTTTCCGCGACTTACAACAACATCCAGATAATTAGAATTTGAATATATATTATCGAAGTTTAGTGTTTTCTACAATGAGTGTTCTTATTGACAGCGACAATGAATCAAACTCTTGAAGGAAAATGAGTTAGATTTTAGACTGTTCTGTTTGTCGTCGTTGATTTAAGAAGTCTACTTATTAGAATGTAAAAGAGACCTTTACTTTTGATGCAATATTCACATTAATTAAGACGAGTATTAAAACACTTTGCTTTCAGTTTTCTACTGGTCTTCAAGTATTTAGTTAAAGTGGTAGCAAAATTTAGGCAAAGACGCCCTGGAACAATAGGAAATATTGTAATTTTAAAGGATAGGATATGCTCATCCGACTATATTTATGCTAACTACGAAAACCTTCAAAAATGTTGAAGATTTTACAAATTCTCACCACAATATGCAAGCAAATATAATCTTTAAATATAAATTAAAACATTTATCTGTTTGGCCAAAAAATACAATTTTTTGAAAACAATCCAAGAATGTTTTATTTGTCTTAACAGATTTGAGATAGCGTATTTTTCAAAAGTGTTAAAGTGACAATTGTTGTAACTGCAATATTCACAGAATAAGAAATATCTCCCAACAAGATTTACATTGAATTTTTCTCAATGTCCGCCAGTTTATAACAATCAGCAAACACTGTAGGAAGATTGACGTATAGGAACTCTAACAAAATTCAACAATTTCGATAATTTAAGAATTAGATTATGCTAACCCAGCTTTTTTTTAAGTTTCCTCCAAAAACCTTCCCGAATTTTGAAGATTTTTCCGCGACTTACAACAACATCCAGATAATTAGAATTCAAATATATATTATAGACATTCAGTGTTTTGTACAATGAGTGTTCTTATTGACAGCGACTCTGAATCAAACTCTTTTAGGAAAATGAGTTAGATTTTAGACTGTTCTGTTTGTCATCGTTGATTTAAGTAGGCTACTTTTTAGAAAGTAAAAGAGACCTTTACTTTTGATGCAATATTCACATTAATTAAGATAAGTAATGAAACACTTTGCTTTCAGTTTTCTACTGGTCTTCAAGTAGTTAGTTAAATTGGTAGCAAAATTTAGGCAAAGACACCCTAGAACAATATGGAAAATTGTAAGTTTAATGGATAGGATATGCTCATCAGACTATATTTATGCTAACTACGAAAACCTTCAAAAATGTCGAAGATTTTACAAATTCTTACCACAATTATCCGCGACTTGCTACAACATCCAGATAATTAGATTCTACCGGATTTACATTGAATTTTTCTCAATGTCCGTCAGTTTATAACAATCAGCAAACACTGTAGGAATATTTACGTAAAGGAACTCCATCAAAATTCAACAATTTCGATAATTTAAGAATTAGATTATGCTAACCCAACTATTTTTATGTTTACTCCGAAAACCTTCCCGAATTTTGAAGATTTTTCCGCGACTTACAACAAAATCAAGATAATTAGAATTCAAATATATATTATCGAGGTTTAGTGTTTTCTACAATGAGTGTTCTTATTGACAGCGACTCTGAATCAAAACTCTTGAAGGAAAATGAGTTAGATTTTAGACTGTTCTGTTTGTCATCGTTGATTTAAGTAGGCTACTTATTAGAATGTAAAAGAGACCTTTACTTTTGATGCAATATTCACATTAATTAAGATGAGTATTAAAACACTTTGCTTTCAGTTTTCTACTGGTCTTCAAGTATTTAGTTAAATTGGTAGCAAAATTTATGCAAAGACGCGCTCGAACAATAAGAAATATTGTAATTTTAAAGGATGTCCGGATATGCTCAACAGACTATATTCATGCAAAGTACGAGAACCTTCAAAAATGACGAAGATTTTACAAATTCTTACCACTATATGCAGGCAAATAAAAATCTATAAATACAATTCAGAACATTTATCTGTTTTGCCAAAAATACAATTTTTTGAAAAAAATCCAATATTGTTTTATTTGTCTTAACAGATTTGAGATAGCGTATTTTTCAATAGTGTTAGAGCGACATTTTTTTAACTGCAATATTTACAGAATAAGCTACAACTTCCAACCGGATTTACATTGAATTTTTCTCAATGTCCGCCAGTTTATAACAATCAGCAAACACTGTAGGAATATTTACGTAAAGGAACTCCAACAAAATTCAACAATTTCGATAATTTAAGAATTAGATTATGCTCACCCAACTATTTTTAAGTTTACTCCGAAAACATTCCCGAATATTGAAGATTTTTCCGCGACTTACAACAACATCCAGATAATTAGAATTTAAATATATATTATCGAAGTTTAGTGTTTTCTACAATGAGTGTTCTTATTGACAGCGACAATGAATCAAAACTCTTGAAGGAAAATGAGTTAGATTTTAGACTGTTCTGTTTGTCTTAGTTGATTTAAGAAAGCTACTTATTAGAATGTAAAAGCGACCTTTACCTTTGATGCAATATTCACATTAATTAAGATAAGTATTAAAACCCTTTGCTTTCTGTTTTCTACTGGTCTTAAAGTAGTTAGTTAAATTGGTTTCAAAATTTATGCAAAGACGCCCCCGAACAATAAGAAATATTGTAATTTTAATAGTTGTCCGGATATGCTCAACAGACAATATTCATGCTAACTACGAGAACCTTCAACAATGACGAAGATTTTACAAATTCTTACCACAATATGCAGGCAAATAAAATCTATAAATACAATTCTAAACATTTATCTCTTTTGCCAAAAATACAATTTTTTGAAAAAAATCCAAGAATGTTTTATTTGTCTTAACAGATTTGAGATAGCGTATTTTTCAAGAGTGTTAAAGTGACATTTTTTCTATCTTCAATATTCACAGAATAAGCTACAACTTCCAACCGGATTTACATTGGATTTTTGTCAATGTCCGCCAGTTTATAACAATCAGCAAACACTGTAGGAATATTTACGTAAAGGAACTCCAACAAAATTCAACAATTTCGATAATTTAAGAATTAGATTATGCTAACCCAACTATTTTTAAGTTTACTCCGAAAACCTTCCCGAATTTTGAAGATTTTTTCCGCGACTTACAACAACATCCAAATAATTAGAATTCAAATATATATATTATCGAAGTTTAGTGTTTTCTACAATGAGTGTTCTTATTGACAGCGACTCTGAATCAAACTCTTTTAGGAAAATGAGTTAGATTTTAGACTGTTCTGTTTGTCATCGTTGATTTAAGTAGGCTACTTTTTAGAAAGTAAAAGAGACCTTTACTTTTGATGCAATATTCACATTAATTAAGATAAGTAATGAAACACTTTGCTTTCAGTTTTCTACTGGTCTTCAAGTAGTTAGTTAAATTGGTAGCAAAATTTAGGCAAAGACACCCTAGAACAATATGGAAAATTGTAAGTTTAAAGGATAGGATATGCTCATCAGACTATATTTATGCTAACTACGAAAACCTTCAAAAATGTCGAAGATTTTACAAATTCTTACCACAATTATCCGCGACTTGCTACAACATCCAGATAATTAGATTCTACCGGATTTACATTGAATTTTTTCTCAATGTCCGTCAGTTTATAACTATCAGCAAACACTGTAGGAATATTTACGTAAAGGAACTCCATCAAAATTCAACAATTTCGATAATTTAAGAATTAGATTATGCTAACCCCAACTATTTTTATGTTTACTCCGAAAACCTTCCCGAATTTTGAAGATTTTTCCGCGACTTACAACAAAATCAAGATAATTAGAATTCAAATATATATTATCGAGGTTTAGTGTTTTCTACAATGAGTGTTCTTATTGACAGCGACTCTGAATCAAACTCTTGAAGGAAAATGAGTTAGATTTTAGACTGTTCTGTTTGTCATCGTTGATTTAAGTAGGCTACTTATTAGAATGTAAAAGAGACCTTTACTTTTGATGCAATATTCACATTAATTAAGATGAGTATTAAAAAACTTTGCTTTCAGTTTTCTACTGGTCTTCAAGTATTTAGTTAAATTGGTAGCAAAATTTATGCAAAGACGCGCTCGAACAATAAGAAATATTGTAATTTTAAAGGATGTCCGGATATGCTCAACAGACTATATTCATGCCAAGTACGAGAACCTTCAAAAATGACGAAGATTTTACAAATTCTTACCACTATATGCAGGCAAATAAAATCTATAAATACAATTCAGAACATTTATCTGTTTTGCCAAAAATACAATTTTTTGAAAAAAATCCAATATTGTTTTATTTGTCTTAACAGATTTGAGATAGCGTATTTTTCAATAGTGTTAGAGCGACATTTTTTTAACTGCAATATTCACAGAATAAGCTACAACTTCCAACCGGATTTACATTGAATTTTTCTCAATGTCCGCCAGTTTATAACAATCAGCAAACACTGTAGGAATATTTACGTAAAGGAACTCCAACAAAATTCAACAATTTCGATAATTTAAGAATTAGATTATGCTCACCCAACTATTTTAAGTTTACTCCGAAAACATTCCCGAATATTGAAGATTTTTCCGCGACTTACAACAACATCCAGATAATTAGAATTTAAATATATATTATCGAAGTTTAGTGTTTTCTACAATGAGTGTTCTTATTGACAGCGACAATGAATCAAACTCTTGAAGGAAAATGAGTTAGATTTTAGACTGTTCTGTTTGTCGTCGTTGATTTAAGAAGTCTACTTATTAGAATGTAAAAGAGACCTTTACTTTTGATGCAATATTCACATTAATTAAGACGAGTATTAAAACACTTTGCTTTCAGTTTTCTACTGGTCTTCAAGTATTTAGTTAAAGTGGTAGCAAAATTTTAGGCAAAGACGCCCTGGAACAATAGGAAATATTGTAATTTTAAAGGATAGGATATGCTCATCCGACTATATTTATGCTAACTACGAAAACCTTCAAAAATGTTGAAGATTTTACAAATTCTCACCACAATATGCAAGCAAATATAATCTTTAAATATAAATTAAAACATTTATCTGTTTGGCCAAAAATACAATTTTTTGAAAACAATCCAAGAATGTTTTATTTGTCTTAACAGATTTGAGATAGCGTATTTTTCAAAAGTGTTAAAGTGACAATTGTTGTAACTGCAATATTCACAGAATAAGAAATATCTCCCAACAAGATTTACATTGAATTTTTCTCAATGTCCGCCAGTTTATAACAATCAGCAAACACTGTAGGAAGATTGACGTATAGGAACTCTAACAAAATTCAACAATTTCGATAATTTAAGAATTAGATTATGCTAACCCAGCTTTTTTTTAAGTTTCCTCCAAAAACCTTCCCGAATTTTGAAGATTTTTCCGCGACTTACAACAACATCCAGATAATTAGAATTCAAATATATATTATAGACATTCAGTGTTTTGTACAATGAGTGTTCTTATTGACAGCGACTCTGAATCAAACTCTTTTAGGAAAATGAGTTAGATTTTAGACTGTTCTGTTTGTCATCGTTGATTTAAGTAGGCTACTTTTTAGAAAGTAAAAGAGACCTTTACTTTTGATGCAATATTCACATTAATTAAGATAAGTAATGAAACACTTTGCTTTCAGTTTTCTACTGGTCTTCAAGTAGTTAGTTAAATTGGTAGCAAAATTTAGGCAAAGACACCCTAGAACAATATGGAAAATTGTAAGTTTAATGGATAGGATATGCTCATCAGACTATATTTATGCTAACTACGAAAACCTTCAAAAATGTCGAAGATTTTACAAATTCTTACCACAATTATCCGCGACTTGCTACAACATCCAGATAATTAGATTCTACCGGATTTACATTGAATTTTTCTCAATGTCCGTCAGTTTATAACTATCAGCAAACACTGTAGGAATATTTACGTAAAGGAACTCCATCAAAATTCAACAATTTCGATAATTTAAGAATTAGATTATGCTAACCCAACTATTTTTATGTTTACTCCGAAAACCTTCCCGAATTTTGAAGATTTTTCCGCGACTTACAACAACATCCAAATAATTAGAATTCAAATATATATTATCGAAGTTTAGTGTTTTCTACAATGAGTGTTCTTATTGACAGCGACTCTGAATCAAACTCTTGAAGGAAAATGAGTTAGATTTTAGACTGTTCTGTTTGTCATCGTTGATTTAAGTAGGCTACTTATTAGAATGTAAAAGAGACCTTTACTTTTGATGCAATATTCACATTAATTAAGATGAGTATTAAAAAACTTTGCTTTCAGTTTTCTACTGGTCTTCAAGTATTTAGTTAAATTGGTAGCAAAATTTATGCAAAGACGCGCTCGAACAATAAGAAATATTGTAATTTTAAAGGATGTCCGGATATGCTCAACAGACTATATTCATGCAAAGTACGAGAACCTTCAAAAATGACGAAGATTTTACAAATTCTTACCACTATATGCAGGCAAATAAAATCTATAAATACAATTCAGAACATTTATCTGTTTTGCCAAAAATACAATTTTTTGAAAAAAATCCAATATTGTTTTATTTGTCTTAACAGATTTGAGATAGCGTATTTTTCAATAGTGTTAGAGCGACATTTTTTTAACTGCAATATTTACAGAATAAGCTACAACTTCCAACCGGATTTACATTGAATTTTTCTCAATGTCCGCCAGTTTATAACAATCAGCAAACACTGTAGGAATATTTACGTAAAGGAACTCCAACAAAATTCAACAATTTCGATAATTTAAGAATTAGATTATGCTCACCCAACTATTTTTAAGTTTACTCCGAAAACATTCCCGAATATTGAAGATTTTTCCGCGACTTACAACAACATCCAGATAATTAGAATTTAAATATATATTATCGAAGTTTAGTGTTTTCTACAATGAGTGTTCTTATTGACAGCGACAATGAATCAAACTCTTGAAGGAAAATGAGTTAGATTTTAGACTGTTCTGTTTGTCTTAGTTGATTTAAGAAAGCTACTTATTAGAATGTAAAAGCGACCTTTACCTTTGATGCAATATTCACATTAATTAAGATAAGTATTAAAACCCTTTGCTTTCTGTTTTCTACTGGTCTTAAAGTAGTTAGTTAAATTGGTTTCAAAATTTATGCAAAGACGCCCCCGAACAATAAGAAATATTGTAATTTTAATAGTTGTCCGGATATGCTCAACAGACAATATTCATGCTAACTACGAGAACCTTCAACAATGACGAAGATTTTACAAATTCTTACCACAATATGCAGGCAAATAAAATCTATAAATACAATTCTAAACATTTATCTCTTTTGCCAAAAAAATACAATTTTTTGAAAAAAATCCAAGAATGTTTTATTTGTCTTAAACAGATTTGAGATAGCGTATTTTTCAAGAGTGTTAAAGTGACATTTTTTCTAACTGCAATATTCACAGAATAAGCTACAACTTCCAACCGGATTTACATTGGATTTTTGTCAATGTCCGCCAGTTTATAACAATCAGCAAACACTGTAGGAATATTTACGTAAAGGAACTCCAACAAAATTCAACAATTTCGATAATTTAAGAATTAGATTATGCAAAACCTTCCCGAATTTTGAAGATTTTTCCGCGACTTACAACAACATCCAAATAATTAGAATTCAAATATATATTATCGAAGTTTAGTGTTTTCTACAATGAGTGTTCTTATTGACAGCGACTCTGAATCAAACTCTTTTAGGAAAATGAGTTAGATTTTAGACTGTTCTGTTTGTCATCGCTGATTTAAGTAGGCTACTATTTTTTAGAAAGTAAAAGAGACCTTTACTTTTGATGCAATATTCACATTAATTAAGATAAGTAATGAAAACACTTTGCTTTCAGTTTTCTACTGGTCTTCAAGTAGTTAGTTAAATTGGTAGCAAAATTTAGGCAAAGACACCCTAGAACAATATGGAAAATTGTAAGTTTAAAGGATAGGATATGCTCATCAGACTATATTTATGCTAACTACGAAAACCTTCAAAAATGTCGAAGATTTTACAAATTCTTACCACAATTATCCGCGACTTGCTACAACATCCAGATAATTAGATTCTACCGGATTTACATTGAATTTTTCTCAATGTCCGTCAGTTTATAACTATCAGCAAACACTGTAGGAATATTTACGTAAAGGAACTCCATCAAAATTCAACAATTTCGATAATTTAAGAATTAGATTATGCTAACCCAACTATTTTTATGTTTACTCCGAAAACCTTCCCGAATTTTGAAGATTTTTCCGCGACTTACAACAAAATCAAGATAATTAGAATTCAAATATATATTATCGAGGTTTAGTGTTTTCTACAATGAGTGTTCTTATTGACAGCGACTCTGAATCAAACTCTTGAAGGAAAATGAGTTAGATTTTAGACTGTTCTGTTTGTCATCGTTGATTTAAGTAGGCTACTTATTAGAATGTAAAAGAGACCTTTACTTTTGATGCAATATTCACATTAATTAAGATGAGTATTATTAAAAAACTTTGCTTTCAGTTTTCTACTGGTCTTCAAGTATTTAGTTAAATTGGTAGCAAAATTTATGCAAAGACGCGCTCGAACAATAAGAAATATTGTAATTTTAAAGGATGTCCGGATATGCTCAACAGACTATATTCATGCCAAGTACGAGAACCTTCAAAAATGACGAAGATTTTACAAATTCTTACCACTATATGCAGGCAAATAAAATCTATAAATACAATTCAGAACATTTATCTGTTTTGCCAAAAATACAATTTTTTGAAAAAAATCCAAATATTGTTTTATTTGTCTTAACAGATTTGAGATAGCGTATTTTTCAATAGTGTTAGAGCGACATTTTTTTAACTGCAATATTCACAGAATAAGCTACAACTTCCAACCGGATTTACATTGAATTTTTCTCAATGTCCGCCAGTTTATAACAATCAGCAAACACTGTAGGAATATTTACGTAAAGGAACTCCAACAAAATTCAACAATTTCGATAATTTAAGAATTAGATTATGCTCACCCAACTATTTTTAAAGTTTACTCCGAAAAACATTCCCGAATATTGAAGATTTTTTTCCGCGACTTACAACAACATCCAGATAATTAGAATTTAAATATATATTATCGAAGTTTAGTGTTTTCTACAATGAGTGTTCTTATTGACAGCGACAATGAATCAAACTCTTGAAGGAAAATGAGTTAGATTTTAGACTGTTCTGTTTGTCGTCGTTGATTTAAGAAGTCTACTTATTAGAATGTAAAAGAGACCTTTACTTTTGATGCAATATTCACATTAATTAAGACGAGTATTAAAACACTTTGCTTTCAGTTTTCTACTGGTCTTCAAGTATTTAGTTAAAGTGGTAGCAAAATTTAGGCAAAGACGCCCTGGAACAATAGGAAATATTGTAATTTTAAAGGATAGGATATGCTCATCCGACTATATTTATGCTAACTACGAAAACCTTCAAAAATGTTGAAGATTTTACAAATTCTCACCACAATATGCAAGCAAATATAATCTTTAAATATAAATTAAAACATTTATCTGTTTGGCCAAAAATACAATTTTTTGAAAACAATCCAAGAATGTTTTATTTGTCTTAACAGATTTGAGATAGCGTATTTTTCAAAAGTGTTAAAGTGACAATTGTTGTAACTGCAATATTCACAGAATAAGAAATATCTCCCAACAAGATTTACATTGAATTTTTCTCAATGTCCGCCAGTTTATAACAATCAGCAAACACTGTAGGAAGATTGACGTATAGGAACTCTAACAAAAATTCAACAATTTCGATAATTTAAGAATTAGATTATGCTAACCCAGCTTTTTTTTAAGTTTCCTCCAAAAACCTTCCCGAATTTTGAAGATTTTTCCGCGACTTACAACAACATCCAGATAATTAGAATTCAAATATATATTTATAGACATTCAGTGTTTTGTACAATGAGTGTTCTTATTGACAGCGACTCTGAATCAAACTCTTTTAGGAAAATGAGTTAGATTTTAGACTGTTCTGTTTGTCATCGTTGATTTAAGTAGGCTACTTTTTAGAAAGTAAAAGAGACCTTTACTTTTGATGCAATATTCACATTAATTAAGATAAGTAATGAAACACTTTGCTTTCAGTTTTCTACTGGTCTTCAAGTAGTTAGTTAAATTGGTAGCAAAATTTAGGCAAAGACACCCTAGAACAATATGGAAAATTGTAAGTTTAATGGATAGGATATGCTCATCAGACTATATTTATGCTAACTACGAAAACCTTCAAAAATGTCGAAGATTTTACAAATTCTTACCACAATTATCCGCGACTTGCTACAACATCCAGATAATTAGATTCTACCGGATTTACATTGAATTTTTCTCAATGTCCGTCAGTTTATAACTATCAGCAAACACTGTAGGAATATTTACGTAAAGGAACTCCATCAAAATTCAACAATTTCGATAATTTAAGAATTAGATTATGCTAACCCAACTATTTTTAAGTTTACTCCGAAAACCTTCCCGAATTTTGAAGATTTTTCCGCGACTTACAACAAAATCAAGATAATTAGAATTCAAATATATATTATCGAGGTTTAGTGTTTTCTACAATGAGTGTTCTTATTGACAGCGACTCTGAATCAAACTCTTGAAGGAAAATGAGTTAGATTTTAGACTGTTCTGTTTGTCTTAGTTGATTTAAGAAAGCTACTTATTAGAATGTAAAAGCGACCTTTACCTTTGATGCAATATTCACATTAATTAAGATAAGTATTAAAACCCTTTGCTTTCTGTTTTCTACTGGTCTTAAAGTAGTTAGTTAAATTGGTTTCAAAATTTATGCAAAGACGCCCCGAACAATAAGAAATATTGTAATTTTAATAGTTGTCCGGATATGCTCAACAGACAATATTCATGCTAACTACGAGAACCTTCAACAATGACGAAGATTTTACAAATTCTTACCACAATATGCAGGCAAATAAAATCTATAAATACAATTCTAAACATTTATCTCTTTTGCCAAAAATACAATTTTTTGAAAAAAATCCAAGAATGTTTTATTTGTCTTAACAGATTTGAGATAGCGTATTTTTCAAGAGTGTTAAAGTGACATTTTTTCTATCTTCAATATTCACAGAATAAGCTACAACTTCCAACCGGATTTACATTGGATTTTTGTCAATGTCCGCCAGTTTATAACAATCAGCAAACACTGTAGGAATATTTACGTAAAGGAACTCCAACAAAATTCAACAATTTCGATAATTTAAGAATTAGATTATGCTAACCCAACTATTTTTAAGTTTACTCCGAAAACCTTCCCGAATTTTGAAGATTTTTCCGCGACTTACAACAACATCCAAATAATTAGAATTCAAATATATATTATCGAAGTTTAGTGTTTTCTACAATGAGTGTTCTTATTGACAGCGACTCTGAATCAAACTCTTTTAGGAAAATGAGTTAGATTTTAGACTGTTCTGTTTGTCATCGTTGATTTAAGTAGGCTACTTTTTAGAAAGTAAAAGAGACCTTTACTTTTGATGCAATATTCACATTAATTAAGATAAGTAATGAAACACTTTGCTTTCAGTTTTCTACTGGTCTTCAAGTAGTTAGTTAAATTGGTAGCAAAATTTAGGCAAAGACACCCTAGAACAATATGGAAAATTGTAAGTTTAAAGGATAGGATATGCTCATCAGACTATATTTATGCTAACTACGAAAACCTTCAAAAATGTCGAAGATTTTACAAATTCTTACCACAATTATCCGCGACTTGCTACAACATCCATCCAGATAATTAGATTCTACCGGATTTACATTGAATTTTTCTCAATGTCCGTCAGTTTATAACTATCAGCAAACACTGTAGGAATATTTACGTAAAGGAACTCCATCAAAATTCAACAATTTCGATAATTTAAGAATTAGATTATGCTAACCCAACTATTTTTTATGTTTACTCCGAAAACCTTCCCGAATTTTGAAGATTTTTCCGCGACTTACAACAAAATCAAGATAATTAGAATTCAAATATATATTATCGAGGTTTAGTGTTTTCTACAATGAGTGTTCTTATTGACAGCGACTCTGAATCAAACTCTTGAAGGAAAATGAGTTAGATTTTAGACTGTTCTGTTTGTCATCGTTGATTTAAGTAGGCTACTTATTAGAATGTAAAAGAGACCTTTACTTTTGATGCAATATTCACATTAATTAAGATGAGTATTAAAAAACTTTTGCTTTCAGTTTTCTACTGGTCTTCAAGTATTTAGTTAAATTGGTAGCAAAATTTATGCAAAGACGCGCTCGAACAATAAGAAATATTGTAATTTTAAAGGATGTCCGGATATGCTCAACAGACTATATTCATGCCAAGTACGAGAACCTTCAAAAATGACGAAGATTTTACAAATTCTTACCACTATATGCAGGCAAATAAAATCTATAAATACAATTCAGAACATTTATCTGTTTTGCCAAAAATACAATTTTTTGAAAAAAATCCAATATTGTTTTATTTGTCTTAACAGATTTGAGATAGCGTATTTTTCAATAGTGTTAGAGCGACATTTTTTTAACTGCAATATTCACAGAATAAGCTACAACTTCCAACCGGATTTACATTGAATTTTTCTCAATGTCCGCCAGTTTATAACAATCAGCAAACACTGTAGGAATATTTACGTAAAGGAACTCCAACAAAATTCAACAATTTCGATAATTTAAGAATTAGATTATGCTCACCCAACTATTTTTAAGTTTACTCCGAAAACATTCCCGAATATTGAAGATTTTTCCGCGACTTACAACAACATCCAGATAATTAGAATTTAAATATATATTATCGAAGTTTAGTGTTTTCTACAATGAGTGTTCTTATTGACAGCGACAATGAATCAAACTCTTGAAGGAAAATGAGTTAGATTTTAGACTGTTCTGTTTGTCTTAGTTGATTTAAGAAAGCTACTTATTAGAATGTAAAAGCGACCTTTACCTTTGATGCAATATTCACATTAATTAAGATAAGTATTAAAACCCTTTGCTTTCTGTTTTCTACTGGTCTTAAAGTAGTTAGTTAAATTGGTTTCAAAATTTATGCAAAGACGCCCCCGAACAATAAGAAATATTGTAATTTTAATAGTTGTCCGGATATGCTCAACAGACAATATTCATGCTAACTACGAGAACCTTCAACAATGACGAAGATTTTACAAATTCTTACCACAATATGCAGGCAAATAAAATCTATAAATACAATTCTAAACATTTATCTCTTTTGCCAAAAATACAATTTTTTGAAAAAAAAATCCAAGAATGTTTTATTTGTCTTAACAGATTTGAGATAGCGTATTTTTCAAGAGTGTTAAAGTGACATTTTTTCTATCTTCAATATTCACAGAATAAGCTACAACTTCCAACCGGATTTACATTGGATTTTTGTCAATGTCCGCCAGTTTATAACAATCAGCAAACACTGTAGGAATATTTACGTAAAGGAACTCCAACAAAATTCAACAATTTCGATAATTTAAGAATTAGATTATGCTAACCCAACTATTTTTAAGTTTACTCCGAAAACCTTCCCGAATTTTGAAGATTTTTCCGCGACTTACAACAACATCCAAATAATTAGAATTCAAATATATATTATCGAAGTTTAGTGTTTTCTACAATGAGTGTTCTTATTGACAGCGACTCTGAATCAAACTCTTTTAGGAAAATGAGTTAGATTTTAGACTGTTCTGTTTGTCATCGTTGATTTAAGTAGGCTACTTTTTAGAAAGTAAAAGAGACCTTTACTTTTGATGCAATATTCACATTAATTAAGATAAGTAATGAAACACTTTGCTTTCAGTTTTCTACTGGTCTTCAAGTAGTTAGTTAAATTGGTAGCAAAATTTAGGCAAAGACACCCTAGAACAATATGGAAAATTGTAAGTTTAAAGGATAGGATATGCTCATCAGACTATATTTATGCTAACTACGAAAACCTTCAAAAATGTCGAAGATTTTACAAATTCTTACCACAATTATCCGCGACTTGCTACAACATCCAGATAATTAGATTCTACCGGATTTACATTGAATTTTTCTCAATGTCCGTCAGTTTATAACAATCAGCAAACACTGTAGGAATATTTACGTAAAGGAACTCCATCAAAATTCAACAATTTCGATAATTTAAGAATTAGATTATGCTAACCCAACTATTTTTATGTTTACTCCGAAAACCTTCCCGAATTTTGAAGATTTTTCCGCGACTTACAACAAAATCAAGATAATTAGAATTCAAATATATATTATCGAGGTTTAGTGTTTTCTACAATGAGTGTTCTTATTGACAGCGACTCTGAATCAAACTCTTGAAGGAAAATGAGTTAGATTTTAGACTGTTCTGTTTGTCATCGTTGATTTAAGTAGGCTACTTATTAGAATGTAAAAGAGACCTTTACTTTTGATGCAATATTCACATTAATTAAGATGAGTATTAAAAACACTTTGCTTTCAGTTTTCTACTGGTCTTCAAGTATTTAGTTAAATTGGTAGCAAAATTTATGCAAAGACGCGCTCGAACAATAAGAAATATTGTAATTTTAAAGGATGTCCGGATATGCTCAACAGACTATATTCATGCCAAGTACGAGAACCTTCAAAAATGACGAAGATTTTACAAATTCTTACCACTATATGCAGGCAAATAAAATCTATAAATACAATTCAGAACATTTATCTGTTTTGCCAAAAAATACAATTTTTTGAAAAAAATCCAATATTGTTTTATTTGTCTTAACAGATTTGAGATAGCGTATTTTTCAATAGTGTTAGAGCGACATTTTTTTAAACTGCAATATTCACAGAATAAGCTACAACTTCCAACCGGATTTACATTGAATTTTTCTCAATGTCCGCCAGTTTATAACAATCAGCAAACACTGTAGGAATATTTACGTAAAGGAACTCCAACAAAATTCAACAATTTCGATAATTTAAGAATTAGATTATGCTCACCCAACTATTTTTAAGTTTACTCCGAAAACATTCCCGAATATTGAAGATTTTTTTTCGCGACTTACAACAACATCCAGATAATTAGAATTTAAATATATATTATCGAAGTTTAGTGTTTTTCTACAATGAGTGTTCTTATTGACAGCGACAATGAATCAAACTCTTGAAGGAAAATGAGTTAGATTTTAGACTGTTCTGTTTGTCGTCGTTGATTTAAGAAGTCTACTTATTAGAATGTAAAAGAGACCTTTACTTTTGATGCAATATTCACATTAATTAAGATGAGTATTAAAACACTTTGCTTTCAGTTTTCTACTGGTCTTCAAGTATTTAGTTGAAGTGGTAGCAAAATTTAGGCAAAGACGCCCTGGAACAATAGGAAATATTGTAATTTTAAAGGATAGGATATGCTCATCCGACTATATTTATGCTAACTACGAAAACCTTCAAAAATGTTGAAGATTTTACAAATTCTCACCACAATATGCAAGCAAATATAATCTTTAAATATAAATTAAAACATTTATCTGTTTGGCCAAAAATACAATTTTTTGAAAACAATCCAAGAATGTTTTATTTGTCTTAACAGATTTGAGATAGCGTATTTTTCAAAAGTGTTAAAGTGACAATTGTTGTAACTGCAATATTCACAGAATAAGAAATATCTCCCAACAAGATTTACATTGAATTTTTCTCAATGTCCGCCAGTTTATAACAATCAGCAAACACTGTAGGAAGATTGACGTATAGGAACTCTAACAAAATTCAACAATTTCGATAATTTAAGAATTAGATTATGCTAACCCAGCTTTTTTTTAAGTTTCCTCCAAAAACCTTCCCGAATTTTGAAGATTTTTCCGCGACTTACAACAACATCCAGATAATTAGAATTCAAATATATATTATAGACATTCAGTGTTTTGTACAATGAGTGTTCTTATTGACAGCGACTCTGAATCAAACTCTTTTAGGAAAATGAGTTAGATTTTAGACTGTTCTGTTTGTCATCGTTGATTTAAGTAGGCTACTTTTTAGAAAGTAAAAGAGACCTTTTACTTTTGATGCAATATTCACATTAATTAAGATAAGTAATGAAACACTTTGCTTTCAGTTTTCTACTGGTCTTCAAGTAGTTAGTTAAATTGGTAGCAAAATTTAGGCAAAGACACCCTAGAACAATATGGAAAATTGTAAGTTTAAAGGATAGGATATGCTCATCAGACTATATTTATGCTAACTACAAAAACCTTCAAAAATGTCGAAGATTTTACAAATTCTTACCACAATTATCCGCGACTTGCTACAACATCCAGATAATTAGATTCTACCGGATTTACATTGAATTTTTCTCAATGTCCGTCAGTTTATAACAATCAGCAAACACTGTAGGAATATTTACGTAAAGGAACTCCATCAAAATTCAACAATTTCGATAATTTAAGAATTAGATTATGCTAACCCAACTATTTTTATGTTTACTCCGAAAACCTTCCCGAATTTTGAAGATTTTTCCGCGACTTACAACAAAATCAAGATAATTAGAATTCAAATATATATATTATCGAGGTTTAGTGTTTTCTACAATGAGTGTTCTTATTGACAGCGACTCTGAATCAAACTCTTGAAGGAAAATGAGTTAGATTTTAGACTGTTCTGTTTGTCATCGTTGATTTAAGTAGGCTACTTATTAGAATGTAAAAGAGACCTTTACTTTTGATGCAATATTCACATTAATTAAGATGAGTATTAAAACACTTTTGCTTTCAGTTTTCTACTGGTCTTCAAGTATTTAGTTAAATTGGTAGCAAAATTTATGCAAAGACGCGCTCGAACAATAAGAAATATTGTAATTTTAAAGGATGTCCGGATATGCTCAACAGACTATATTCATGCCAAGTACGAGAACCTTCAAAAATGACGAAGATTTTACAAATTCTTACCACTATATGCAGGCAAATAAAATCTATAAATACAATTCAGAAACATTTATCTGTTTTTGCCAAAAATACAATTTTTTTGAAAAAAATCCAATATTGTTTTATTTGTCTTAACAGATTTGAGATAGCGTATTTTTCAATAGTGTTAGAGCGACATTTTTTTAACTGCAATATTCACAGAATAAGCTACAACTTCCAAACCGGATTTACATTGAATTTTTTCTCAATGTCCGCCAGTTTATAAACAATCAGCAAACACTGTAGGAATATTTACGTAAAGGAACTCCAACAAAATTCAACAATTTCGATAATTTAAGAATTAGATTATGCTCACCCAACTATTTTTAAGTTTACTCCGAAAACATTCCCGAATATTGAAGATTTTTCCGCGACTTACAACAACATCCAGATAATTAGAATTTAAATATATATTATCGAAGTTTAGTGTTTTCTACAATGAGTGTTCTTATTGACAGCGACAATGAATCAAACTCTTGAAGGAAAATGAGTTAGATTTTAGACTGTTCTGTTTGTCGTCGTTGATTTAAGAAGTCTACTTATTAGAATGTAAAAGAGACCTTTACTTTTGATGCAATATTCACATTAATTAAGATGAGTATTAAAACACTTTGCTTTCAGTTTTCTACTGGTCTTCAAGTATTTAGTTGAAGTGGTAGCAAAATTTAGGCAAAGACGCCCTGGAACAATAGGAAATATTGTAATTTTAAAGGATAGGATATGCTCATCCGACTATATTTATGCTAACTACGAAAACCTTCAAAAATGTTGAAGATTTTACAAATTCTCACCACAATATGCAAGCAAATATAATCTTTAAATATAAATTAAAACATTTATCTGTTTGGCCAAAAATACAATTTTTTGAAAACAATCCAAGAATGTTTTATTTTGTCTTAACAGATTTGAGATAGCGTATTTTTCAAAAGTGTTAAAGTGACAATTGTTGTAACTGCAATATTCACAGAATAAGAAATATCTCCCAACAAGATTTACATTGAATTTTTCTCAATGTCCGCCAGTTTATAACAATCAGCAAACACTGTAGGAAGATTGACGTATAGGAACTCTAACAAAATTCAACAATTTCGATAATTTAAGAATTAGATTATGCTAACCCAGCTTTTTTTTAAGTTTCCTCCAAAAACCTTCCCGAATTTTGAAGATTTTTCCGCGACTTACAACAACATCCAGATAATTAGAATTCAAATATATATTATAGACGTTCAGTGTTTTGTACAATGAGTGTTCTTATTGACAGCGACAATGAATCAAACTCTTGAAGGAAAAAGAGTTAGATTTCAGACTGTTCTGTTTGTCATCGTTGATTTAAGTAGGCTACTTATTAGAATATAAAAGAGACCTTTACTTTTGATGCAATATTCACATTAATTAAATTTTAAGTTTCCTCCAAAAATCTTCCCGAATTTTGAAGATTTTTCCGCGACTTACAACAACATCCAGATAATTAGAATTCAAATATATATTATAGACGTTCAGTGTTTTGTACAATGAGTGTTCTTATTGACAGCGACAATGAATCAAACTCTTGAAGGAAAATGAGTTAGATTTTAGACTGTTCTGTTTGTCATCGTTGATTTAAGTAGGCTACTTATTAGAATATAAAAGAGACCTTTACTTTTGATGCAATATTCACATTAATTAAGATGAGTATTAAAACACTTTGCTTCCAGTTTTCTACTGGTCTTCAAGTAGTTAGTTAAAGTGGTAGCAAAATTTAGGCAAACACGCCCTGGAACAATAGGGAATATTGTAATTTTAAAGGATAGGATATGTTCATCCGACTATATTTATGCTAACTACGAAAACCTTCAAAAATGTTGAAGATTTTACAAATTCTTACCACAATATGCAGGCAAATAAAATCTATAAATATAATTCAAAACATTTATCTGTTTTGCCAAAAATACAATTTTTTGAAAAAAATCCAAGAATGTTTTACTTGTCTTAAAAGATTTGAGATAGCGTATTTTTCAAAAGTGTTAGAGTGACAATTGTTGTAACTGCAATATTCACAGAATAAGCAATATCTCCCAACCAGATTTACATTGAATTTTTCCCAATGTCCGCCAGTTTATAACAATCAGCAAACACTGTAGGAATATTGACGTATAGGAACTCAAACAAAATTCAACAATTTCGATAATTTAAGACTTAGATTATGCTAACCCAACTCTTTTTAAATTTACTCCGAAAACCTTCCCGAATTTTGAAGATTTTTCCCCGACTTACTACAACATCCAGATAATTAGAATTCAAAAATATATTATCGAAGTTTAGTGTTTTCTACAATGAGTGTTCTTCTTGACAGCGACTCTGAATCAAACTCTTGAAGGAAAATGAGTTAGATTTTAGACTGTTCTGTTTGTCTCAGTTGATTTAAGAGAGCTACTTATTAGAATGTAAAAGCGACCTTTACCTTTGATGCAATATTCACATTAATTAAGATAAGTATTAAAACCCTTTGCTTTCTGTTTTCTACTGGTCTTCAAGTAGTTAGTTAAATTGGTAGCAAAATTTATGCTAAGACGCTTTCGAACAATAAGAAATATTGTCATTTTAAAGGATGTCCATATGTGCTCAACAGACTATATTTATGATAACTACGAGAACCTTCAAAAATGACGAAGATTTTACAAATTCTTACCACAATATGCAGGAAAATAAAATCTATAAATACAATTCAAAACATTTATATGTTTTGCCAAAAATACAATTTTTTGAAAAAAATCCAAGAATGTTTTATTTGTCTTAACAGATTTGAGATAGCGTATTTTTAGGAGTGTTAAAGGGACATTTTTTTCAACTGCAATATTCACAGAATAAGCTAGAACATTTTAAAACAAATAAAACATTCTTGGATTTTTTTCAAAAAATTCTATTTTTGGCAAAACAGATAAATGTTTAGAATTATATTTATAGATTTTATTTGCCTGCATATTGTGGTAAGAATTTGTAAAATCTTCAACATTTTTGAAACATTTTTCGTAGTTAGCATAAATATAGTCTGATGAGCATATCCTATCCTTTAAAATTACTATATTCCCTATTGTTCTAGGGCGTCTTTGCCTAAATTTTGCTACCAATTTAACTAACTACTTGAAGAACAGTAGAAAACTGAAAGCAAAGTGTTTTAATACTTATCTTAATTAATGTGAATATTGCATCAAAAGTAAAGGTCTCTTTTACATTCTAATAAGTAGCCTACTTAAATCAACGATGACAAACAGAACAGTCTAAAATCTAACTCATTTTCCTTCAAGAGTTTGATTCAGAGTCGCTGTCAATAAGAACACTCATTGTAGAAAACACCAAACTTCGGTAATATATATTTGAATTCCAATTATCTGGATGTTGTTGGAAGTCGCGGATAAATCTTCAAAATTTCGTGAAGGTTTTCGGAGTAAACTTAAAAATAGTTGGGTGAGCATAATCTAATTCTTAAATTATCGAAATTTTTGAATTTTGTTGGAGTTCCTTTACGTAAATATTCCTACAGTGTTTGCTGATTGTTATAAACTGGCGGACATTGAGAAAAATTCAATGTAAATCCGGTTGCAAGTTGTAGCTTATTCTGTGAATATTGCAGTAAAAAAAATGTCATTTTAGCACTCTTTAAAAATAAGCTATCTCAAATCTGCTAAGACAAATAAAACATTCTTGGATTTTTATTAAAAAATTATATTTTTGGCAAAACAGATAAATGTTTTGAATTGTATTTATAGATTTTATTTGCCTGCATATTGTGGTAAGAATTTGTAAAATCTTCGTCATTTTTGAAGGTTCTCGTACTTGGCATGAATATAGTCTGTTGAGCATATCCGGATATCCTTTAAAATTACAATATTTCTTATTGTTCGAGGGCGTCTTTGCATAAATTTTGCTACCAATTTAACTAACTACTTGAAGACCAGTAGAAAACAGAAAGCAAAGGGTTTTAATACTTATCTTAATTAATGTGAATATTGCATCAAAAGTAAAGGTCGCTTTTACATTCTAATAAGTAGCTTTCCTAAATCAACGATGACAAACAGAACAGTCTAAAATCTAGCTCATTTTCCTTCAAGAGTTTGATTCAGAGTCGCTGTCAATAAAAACACTCATTGTAGAAAACACTAAACTTCGATAATATATATTTCAATTCTAATTATCTGGTTGTTGTAGTAAGTTGCGGAAAAATCTTCAAAATTCGGGAAGGTTTTTGCAGGAAAATTAAAAAAAATTTGGGTTAGCATAATCTAAGTCTTAAATTTTCGAAATTGTTGAATTTTGTTAGAGTTCCTATACGTCAATATTCCTAAAGTGTTTGCTGATTATTATAAACTGGCGGACATTGAGAAATGTTCAATGTAAATCTGGTTGGGAGATATTGCTTATTCCGTGAATTTTGCAGTTACAACAATTGTCACTTTAACACTTTTGAAAAATACGCTATCTCAAATCTGTTAAGACAAATAAAACATTCTTGGATTTTTTTCAAAAAATTGTATTTTTGGCAAAACAGATAAATGTTTTGAATTATATTTATAGATTTTATTTGCCTGCATATTGTGGTAAGAATTTGTGAAATCTTCAACATTTTTGAGGTTTTCGTAGTGAGCATAAATATAGTCTGATGAGCATATCCTATCCTTTAAAATTACAATATTCCCTATTGTTCTAGGGCGTCTTTGCCTAAATTTTGCTACCAATTTAACGAACTACTTGAAGACCAGTAGAAAACTGAAAGCAAAGGGTTTTAATACTTATCTTAATTAATGTGAATATTGCATCAAAAGTAAAGGTCTCTTTTATATTCTAATAAGTAGCCTACTAAAATCAACGATGACAAACAGAACAGTCTAAAATCTAACTCATTTTCCTTCCAGAGCTTGATTCAGAGTCGCTGTCAATAAGAACACTCATTGTAGAAAACACTAAACTTCGATAATATATATTTGAATTCTAATTATCATATTGATTTATGTGAATATTGCATCAAAAGTAAAGGTCTATTTTACACTCTAATAAGTAGCCTACTTAAATCAACGATGACAAACAGAACAGTCTAAAATCTAACTCATTATCCTTCACGAGTTTGATTCAGAGTCGCTGTCAATAAGAACACTCATTGTAGAAAACACTAAACTTCGATAATATATATTTGAATTCTTGAAAAATATTTGAAAAATCTTCAACATTTTTGAGGTTTTCGTAGTGAGCATAAATATAGTCTGATGAGCATATCCTATCCTTTAAAATTACAATATTCCCTATTGTTCTAGGGCGTCTTTGCCTAAATTTTGCTACCAATTTAACGAACTACTTGAAGACCAGTAGAAAACTGAAAGCAAAGGGTTTTAATACTTATCTTAATTAATGTGAATATTGCATCAAAAGTAAAGGTCTCTTTTATATTCTAATAAGTAGCCTACTAAAATCAACGATGACAAACAGAACAGTCTAAAATCTAACTCATTTTCCTTCCAGAGTTTGATTCAGAGTCGCTGTCAATAAGAACACTCATTGTAGAAAACACTAAACTTCGCTAATATATATTTGAATTCTAATTATCTGGATGTTGTTGTAAGTCGCGGAAAAATCTCCAAAATTCGGGAAGGTTTTCGGAGTAAAAAATGTAGTTGGGTTAGCATAATCTAATTCTTAAATTATCGAAATTGTTGAATTTTGTTGGAGTTCCTTTACGTAAATATTCACACAGTGTTTGCTGATTGTTATAAACTGGCGGACAATGAGAAAAATTCAATGTAAATCCGGTTGAAAGTTGTAGCTTATTCTGTGAATATTGCAGTTAAAAAAAATGTCACTTTAACACTCTTGAAAAATACGCTATCTCAAATCTGTTAAAACAAATAAAACGTTCTTGGATTTTTTTTTCAAAAAATTGTATTTTTGGCAAAACAGATAAATGTTTTGAATTATATTTATAGATTTTATTTGCCTGCATATTGTGGTAAGAATTTGTAAAATCTTCAACATTTTTAAAGGTTTTCGTAGTAAGCATAAATATAGTCTGATGAGCATATCCTATCCTTTAAAATTACAATATTCCCTATTGTTCTAGGGCGTCTTAGCCTAAATTTTGCTACCATTTAACTAACTACTTGAAGACCAGTAGAAAACTGAAGGCAAAGTGTTTTAATACTTATATTGATTTATGTGAATATTGCATCAAAAGTAAAGGTCTATTTTACACTCTAATAAGTAGCCTACTTAAATCAACGATGACAAACAGAACAGTCTAAAATCTAACTCATTATCCTTCACGAGTTTGATTCAGAGTCGCTGTCAATAAGAACACTCATTGTAGAAAACACTAAACTTCGATAATATATATTTGAATTCTAATTATCTGGATGTTGTTGTAAGTCGCGGAAAAATCTTCAAAATTCGGGAAGGTTTTCGGAGTAAACTTAAAAAATAGTTGGGTTAGCATAATCTAATTCTTAAATTTTCGAAATTGTTGAATTTTGTTGGAGTTCCTTTTCGTAAATATTCCTACAGTGTTTGCTGATTGTTATAAACTGGCGGACATTGAGAAAAATTCAATGTAAATCCGGTTGGAAGTTCTAGCTTATTCTGTGAATATTGCAGTTGAAAAAAATGTCCCTTTAACACTCTTAAAAATACGCTATCTCAAATCTGTTAAGACAAATAAAACATTCTTGGATTTTTTTCAAAAAATTGTATTTTTGGCAAAACAGATAAATGTTTCAATTATATTTATAGATTTTATTTGCCTGCATATTGTGGTAAAAATTTGTAAAATCTTCAACATTTTTGAAGGTTTTCGTAGTTAGCTTAAATATAGTCGGATGAACATATCCTATCCTTTAAAATTACAATATTCCCTATTGTTCCAGGGCGTGTTTGCCTAAATTTTGCTACCACTTTAACTAACTACTTGAAGACCAGTAGAAAACTGAAAGCAAAGTGTTTTAATACTCATCTTAATTAATGTGAATATTGCATCAAAAGTAAAGGTCTCTTTTATATTCTAATAAGTAGCCTACTTAAATCAACGATGACAAACAGAACAGTCTAAAATCTAACTCATTTTCCTTCAAGAGTTTGATTCATTGTCGCTGTCAATAAGAACACTCATTGTACAAAACACTGAACGTCTATAATATATATTTGAATTCTAATTATCTGGATGTTGTTGTAAGTCGCGGAAAAATCTTCAAAATTCGGGAAGGTTTTTGGAGGAAACTTAAAATTTAATTAATGTGAATATTGCATCAAAAGTAAAGGTCTCTTTTATATTCTAATAAGTAGCCTACTTAAATCAACGATGATAAACAGAACAGTCTAAAATCTAACTCATTTTCCTTCAAGAGTTTGATTCATTGTCGCTGTCAATAGGAAACACTCATTGTACAAAACACTGAACGTCTATAATATATATTTGAATTCTAATTATCTGGATGTTGTTGTAAGTCGCGGAAAAATCTTCAAAATTCGGGAAGGTTTTTGGAGGAAACTTAAAAAAAAAATTGGGTTAGCATAATCTAATTCTTAAATTATCGAAATTGTTGAATTTTGTTAGAGTTCCTATACGTCAATCTTCCTACAGTGTTTGCTGATTGTTATAAACTGGCGGACATTGAGAAAAATTCAATGTAAATCTTGTTGGGAGATATTTCTTATTCTGTGAATATTGCAGTTACAACAATTGTCACTTTAACACTTTTGAAAAATACGCTATCTCAAATCTGTTAAGACAAATAAAACATTCTTGGATTTTTTTCAAAAAATTGTATTTTTGGCCAAACAGATAAATGTTTTAATTTATATTTAAAGATTATATTTGCTTGCATATTGTGGTGAGAATTTGTAAATTCTTCAACATTTTTGAAGGTTTTCGTAGTTAGCATAAATATAGTCGGATGAGCATATCCTATCCTTTAAAATTACAATATTTCCTATTGTTCCAGGGCGTCTTTGCCTAAATTTTGCTACCACTTTAACTAAATACTTGAAGACCAGTAGAAAACTGAAAGCAAAGTGTTTTAATACTCATCTTAATTAATGTGAATATTGCATCAAAAGTAAAGGTCTCTTTTACATTCTAATAAGTAGACTTCTTAAATCAACGACGACAAACAGAACAGTCTAAAATCTAACTCATTTTCCTTCAAGAGTTTGATTCATTGTCGCTGTCAATAAGAACACTCATTGTAGAAATCACTAAACTTCGATAATATATATTTAAATTCTAATTATCTGGATGTTGTTGTAAGTCGCGGAAAAATCTTCAAAATTCGGGAATGTTTTCGGAGTAAACTTAAAAATAGTTGGGTTAGCATAATCTAATTCTTAAATTATCGAAATTGTTGAATTTTGTTGGAGTTCCTTTACGTAAATATTCCTACAGTGTTTGCTGATTGTTATAAACTGGCGGACATTGAGAAAAATTCAATGTAAATCCGGTTGGAAGTTGTTGCTTATTCTGTGAATATTGCAGTTAAAAAAATGTCACTTCAACACTTTTGAAAAATACGCTATCTCAAATCTGTTAAGACAAATAAAACAATATTGGATTTTTTTCAAAAAATTGTATTTTTGGCAAAACAGATAAATGTTCTGAATTGTATTTATAGATTTTATTTGCCTGCATATTGCAGTAAGAATTTGTAAAATCTTCGTCATTTTTGAAGGTTTTCGTAGTTAAAATGAATATAGTCTGTTGAGCATATCCGGACATCCTTTAAAATTACAATATTTCTTATTGTTCGAAGGCGTCTTTGCATACATTTTGCTACAAATTTAACTAACTACTTGAAGACCAGTGGTAAACAGAAAGCAAAGGGTTTTAATACTTATCTTAATTAATGTGAATATTGCATCAAAGGTAAAGGTCGCTTTTACATTCTAATAAGTAGCTTTCTTAAATCAACTAAGACAAACAGAACAGTCTAAAATACAACTCATTTTTCTTCAAGAGTTTGAATCAGAGTCGCTGTCAATAAGAACGCTCATTGTAGAAAACACTAAACATCGATAATATATATTTGAATTCTAATTATCTGGATGTTGTTGTAAGTCGCGGAAATATCTTCAAAATTCTGGAAGGTTTTTGAAGGATACCTAAAAATAGTTGGGTTAGCATAATCTAAGTCTTAAATTATCGAAATTGTTGAATTTTGTTAGAGTTCCTATACGTCAATATTCCTACAGTGTTTGCGGATTGTTGTAAACTGGCGGACATTGAGAAAAATTCAATGTAAATCCGGTTGGGAGATATAGCTTATTCTATGAATATTGCAGTTACAACAATTGTCACTTTGACACTTTTGAAAAATACGCCATCTAAAATCTGTTGAGACAAATAAAACATTCTTGGATTTTTTTCAAAAAATTCTATTTTTGGCAAAACAGATAAATGTTTAGAATTATATTTATAGATTTTATTTGCCTGCATATTGTGGTAAGAATTTGTAAAATCTTCAACATTTTTGAAGGTTTTCGTAGTTAGCATAAATATAGTCTGATGAGCATATCCTATCCTTTAAAATTACTATATTCCCTATTGTTCTAGGGCGTCTTTGCCTAAATTTTGCTACCAATTTAACTAACTACTTGAAGACCAGTAGAAAACTGAAAGCAAAGTGTTTTAATACTTATCTTAATTAATGTGAATATTGCATCAAAAGTAAAGGTCTCTTTTACATTCTAATAAGTAGCCTACTTAAATCAACGATGACAAACAGAACAGTCTAAAATCTAACTCATTTTCCTTCAAGAGTTTGATTCAGAGTCGCTGTCAATAAGAACACTCATTGTAGAAAACACCAAACTTCGATAATATATATTTGAATTCCAATTATCTGGATGTTGTTGGAAGTCGCGGATAAATCTTCAAAATTTCGTGAAGGTTTTCGGAGTAAACTTAAAAATAGTTGGGTGAGCATAATCTAATTCTTAAATTATCGAAATTTTTGAATTTTGTTGGAGTTCCTTTACGTAAATATTCCTACAGTGTTTGCTGATTGTTATAAACTGGCGGACATTGAGAAAAATTCAATGTAAATCCGGTTGCAAGTTGTAGCTTATTCTGTGAATATTGCAGTAAAAAAAATGTCATTTTAGCACTCTTGAAAAATAAGCTATCTCAAATCTGTTAAGACAAATAAAACAATCTTGGATTTTTATTAAAAAATTATATTTTTGGCAAAACAGATAAATGTTTTGAATTGTATTTATAGATATTATTTGCCTGCATATTGTTGTAAGAATTTGTAAAATCTTCGTCATTTTTGAAGGTTCTCGTACTTGGCATGAATATAATCTGTTGAGCATATCCGGATATCCTTTAAAATTACAATATTTCTTATTGTTCGAGGGCGTCTTTGCATAAATTTTGCTACCAATTTAACTAACTACTTGAAGACCAGTAGAAAACAGAAAGCAAAGGGTTTTAATACTTATCTTAATTAATGTGAATATTGCATCAAAAGTAAAGGTCGCTTTTACATTCTAATAAGTAGCTTTCCTAAATCAACGATGACAAACAGAACAGTCTAAAATCTAGCTCATTTTCCTTCAAGAGTTTGATTCAGAGTCGCTGTCAATAAGAACACTCATTGTAGAAAACACTAAACTTCGATAATATATATTTCAATTCTAATTATCTGGTTGTTGTAGTAAGTTGCGGAAAAATCTTCAAAATTCGGGAAGGTTTTTGCAGGAAAATTAAAAAAAATTTGGGTTAGCATAATCTAAGTCTTAAATTTTCGAAATTGTTGAATTTTGTTAGAGTTCCTATACGTCAATATTCCTAAAGTGTTTGCTGATTGTTATAAACTGGCGGACATTGAGAAATGTTCAATGTAAATCTGGTTGGGAGATATTGCTTATTCCGTGAATTTTGCAGTTACAACAATTGTCACTTTAACACTTTTGAAAAATACGCTATCTCAAATCTGTTAAGACAAATAAAACATTCTTGGATTTTTTTCAAAAAATTGTATTTTTGGCAAAAACAGATAAATGTTTTGAATTATATTTATAGATTTTATTTGCCTGCATATTGTGGTAAGAATTTGTAAAATCTTCAACATTTTTGAGGTTTTCGTAGTGAGCATAAATATAGTCTGATGAGCATATCCTATCCTTTAAAATTACAATATTCCCTATTGTTCTAGGGCGTCTTTGCCTAAATTTTGCTACCAATTTAACGAACTACTTGAAGACCAGTAGAAAACTGAAAGCAAAGGGTTTTAATACTTATCTTAATTAATGTGAATATTGCATCAAAAGTAAAGGACTCTTTTATATTCTAATAAGTAGCCTACTAAAATCAACGATGACAAACAGAACAGTCTAAAATCTAACTCATTTTCTTTCCAGAGTTTGATTCAGAGTCGCTGTCAATAAGAACACTCATTGTAGAAAACACTAAACTTCGATAATATATATTTGAATTCTAATTATCTGGATGTTGTTGTAAGTCGCGGAAAAATCTCCAAAATTCGGGAAGGTTTTCGGAGTAAAAAATGTAGTTGGGTTAGCATAATCTAATACTTAAATTATCGAAATTGTTGAATTTTGTTGGAGTTCCTTTACGTAAATATTCACACAGTGTTTGCTGATTGTTATAAACTGGCGGACAATGAGAAAAATTCAATGTAAATCCGGTTGAAAGTTGTAGCTTATTCTGTGAATATTGCAGTTAAAAATACGCTATCTCAAATCTGTTAAAACAAATAAAACGTTCTTGGATTTTTTTTTTCAAAAAATTGTATTTTTGGCAAAACAGATAAATGTTTTGAATTATATTTATAGATTTTATTTGCCTGCATATTGTGGTAAGAATTTGTAAAATCTTCAACATTTTTGAAGGTTTTCGTAGTAAGCATAAATATAGTCTGATGAGCATATCCTATCCTTTAAAATTACAATATTCCCTATTGTTCTAGGGCGTCTTAGCCTAAATTTTGCTACCATTTAACTAACTACTTGAAGACCAGTAGAAAACTGAAGGCAAAGTGTTTTAATACTTATATTGATTTATGTGAATATTGCATCAAAAGTAAAGGTCTATTTTACACTCTAATAAGTAGCCTACTTAAATCAACGATGAAAAACAGAACAGTCTAAAATCTAACTCATTATCCTTCACGAGTTTGATTCAGAGTCGCTGTCAATAAGAACACTCATTGTAGAAAACACTAAACTTCGATAATATATATTTGAATTCTAATTATCTGGATGTTGTTGTAAGTCGCGGAAAAATCTTCAAAATTCGGGAAGGTTTTCGGAGTAAACTTAAAAATAGTTGGGTTAGCATAATCTAATTCTTAAATTTTCGAAATTGTTGAATTTTGTTGGAGTTCCTTTTCGTAAATATTCCTACAGTGTTTGCTGATTGTTATAAACTGGCGGACATTGAGAAATATTCAATGTAAATCCGGTTGGAAGTTCTAGCTTATTCTGTGAATATTGCAGTTGAAAAAAATGTCCCTTTAACACTCTTAAAAATACGCTATCTCAAATCTGTTAAGACAAATAAAACATTCTTGGATTTTTTTCAAAAAATTGTATTTTTGGCAAAACAGATAAATGTTTTGAATTGTATTTATAGATTTTATTTTCCTGCATATTGTGGTAAGAATTTGTAAAATCTTCGTCATTTTTGAAGGTTCTCGTAGTTAGCATAAATATAGTCTGTTGAGCACATCTGGACATCCTTTAAAAAGACAATATTTCTTATTGTTCGAAAGCGTCCTAGCATAAATTTTGCTACCAATTTAACTAACTACTTGAAGACCAGTAGAAAACAGAAAGCAAAGGGTTTTAATACTTATCTTAATTAATGTGAATATTGCATCAAAGGTAAAGGTCGCTTTTACATTCTAATAAGTAGCTCTCTTAAATCAACTGAGACAAACAGAACAGTCTAAAATCTAACTCATTTTCCTTCAAGAGTTTGATTCAGAGTCGCTGTCAAGAAGAACACTCATTGTAGAAAACACTAAACTTCGATAATATATTTTTGAATTCTAATTATCTGGATGTTGTAGTAAGTCGCGGAAAAATCTTCAAAATTCGGGAAGGTTTTCGGAGTAAATTTAAAAAGAGTTGGGTTAGCATAATCTAAGTCTTAAATTATCGAAATTGTTGAATTTTGTTTGAGTTCCTATACGTCAATATTCCTACAGTGTTTGCTGATTGTTATAAACTGGCGGACATTGGGAAAAATTCAATGTAAATCTGGTTGGGAAATATTGCTTATTCTGTGAATATTGCAGTTACAACAATTGTCACTCTAACACTTTTGAAAAATACGCTATCTCGAATCTTTTAAGACAAGTAAAACATTCTTGGATTTTTTTCAAAAAATTGTATTTTTGGCAAAACAGATAAATGTTTTGAATTATATTTATAGATTTTATTTGCCTGCATGTTGTGGTAAGAATTTGTAAAATCTTCAACATTTTTGAAGGTTTTCGTAGTTAGCATAAATATAGTCGGATGAACATAGCCTATCCTTTAAAATTACAATATTCCCTATTGTTCCAGGGCGTGTTTGCCTAAATTTTGCTACCACTTTAACTAACTACTTGAAGACCAGTAGAAAACTGAAAGCAAAGTGTTTTAATACTCATCTTAATTAATGTGAATATTGCATCAAAAGTAAAGGTCTCTTTTATATTCTAATAAGTAGCCTACTTAAATCAACGATGACAAACAGAACAGTCTAAAATCTAACTCATTTTCCTTCAAGAGTTTGATTCATTGTCGCTGTCAATAAGAACACTCATTGTTCAAAACACTGAACGTCTATAATATATATTTGAATTCTAATTATCTGGATGTTGTTGTAAGTCGCGGAAAAATCTTCAAAATTCGGGAAGGTTTTCAGAGTAAAAAATGTAGTTGGGTTAGCATAATCTAATTCTTAAATTATCGAAATTGTTTAATTTTGTTAGAGTTCCTATACGTCAATCTTCCTACAGTGTTTGCTGATTGTTATAAACTGGCGGACATTGAGAAAAATTCAATGTAAATCCGGTTGGAAGTTGTAGCTTATTCTGTGAATATTGCAGTTAAAAAAAATGTCACTTCAACACTTTTGAAAAATACGCTATCTCAAATCTGTTAAGACAAATAAAACAATATTGGATTTTTTTCAAAAAATTGTATTTTTGGCAAAACAGATAAATGTTCTGAATTGTATTTATAGATTTTATTTGCCTGCATATTGCAGTAAGAATTTGTAAAATCTTCGTCATTTTTGAAGGTTTTCGTAGTTAAAATGAATATAGTCTGTTGAGCATATCCGGACATCCTTTAAAATTACAATATTTCTTATTGTTCGAAGGCGTCTTTGCATACATTTTGCTACAAATTTAACTAACTACCTGAAGACCAGTGGTAAACAGAAAGCAAAGGGTTTTAATACTTATCTTAATTAATGTGAATATTGCATCAAAGGTAAAGGTCGCTTTTACATTCTAATAAGTAGCTTTCTTAAATCAACTAAGACAAACAGAACAGTCCAAAATACAACTCATTTTTCTTCAAGAGTTTGAATCAGAGTCGCTGTCAATAAGAACGCTCATTGTAGAAAACACTAAACATCGATAATATATATTTGAATTCTAATTATCTGGATGTTGTTGTAAGTCGCGGAAATATCTTCAAATTTCTGGAAGGTTTTTGAAGGATACCTAAAAATAGTTGGGTTAGCATAATCTAAGTCTTAAATTATCGAAATTGTTGAATTTTGTTAGAGTTCCTATACGTCAATATTCCTACAGTGTTTGCGGATTGTTGTAAACTGGCGGACATTGAGAAAAATTCAATGTAAATCCGGTTGGGAGATATAGCTTATTCTGTGAATATTGCAGTTACAACAATTGTCACTTTGACACTTTTGAAAAATACGCTATCTAAAATCTGTTAAGACAAATAAAACATTCTTGGATTTTTTTCAAAAAATTCTATTTTTGGCAAAACAGATAAATGTTTAGAATTATATTTATAGATTTTATTTGCCTGCATATTGTGGTAAGAATTTGTAAAATCTTCAACATTTTGGAAGGTTTTCGTAGTTAGCATAAATATAGTCTGATGAGCATATCCTATCCTTTAAAATTACTATATTCCCTATTGTTCTAGGGCGTCTTTGCCTAAATTTTGCTACCAATTTAACTAACTACTTGAAGACCAGTAGAAAACTGAAAGCAAAGTGTTTTAATACTTATCTTAATTAATGTGAATATTGCATCAAAAGTAAAGGTCTCTTTTACATTCTAATAAGTAGCCTACTTAAATCAACGATGACAAACAGAACAGTCTAAAATCTAACTCATTTTCCTTCAAGAGTTTGATTGAGAGTCGCTGTCAATAAGAACACTCATTGTGGAAAACACTAAACTTCTGTAAAATATATTTGAATTCTAAATATCTGGATGTTGTTGTAAGTCGCGGAAAAATCTTCAAAATTCGGGAAGGTTTTCGGAGTAAACTTAAAAATAGTTTGGGTTAGCATAATCTAATTCTTAAATTATCGAAATTGTTGAATTTTGTTGGAGTTCCTTTACGTAAATATTCCTACAGTGTTTGCTGATTGTTATAAACTGACGGACATTGAGAAATATTCAATGTGAATCCGGTTGGAAGTTGTAGCTTAATCTGTGAATATTGCAGTTAAAATAATGTCGCTTTAACACTCTTGAAAAATACGCTATCTCAAATCTGTTATGACAAATAAAACATTCTTGCATTTTTTTTCAAAAAATTGTATTTTTGGCAAAACAGATAAATGTTTGGAATTGTATTTATAGATTTTATTTGCCTGCATATAGTGGTAAGAATTTGTAAAATCTACGTCATTTTTGAAGGCTCTCGCAGTTAGCATGAATATAGTCTGTTGAGCATATCCGGACATCCTTTAAAATTACAATATTTCTTATTGTTCGAGCGCGTCTTTGCATAAATTTTGCTACCAATTTAACTAAATACTTGAAGACCAGTAGAAAACTGAAAGCAAAGTGTTTTAATACTCATCTAAATTAATGTGAATATTGCATCAAAAGTAAAGGTCTCTTTTACATTCTAATAAGTAGCCTACTTAAATCAACGATGACAAACAGAACAGTCTAAAATCTAACTCATTTTCCTTCAAGAGTTTGATTCAGAGTCGCTGTCAATAAGAACACTCATTGTAGAAAACACTAAACCTCGATAATATATATTTGAATTCTAATTATCTTGATTTTGTTGTAAGTCGCGGAAAAATCTTCAAAATTCGGGAAGGTTTTCGGAGTAAACATAAAAATAGTTGGGTTAGCATAATCTAATTCTTAAATTATCGAAATTGTTGAATTTTGATGGAGTTCCTTTACGTAAATATTCCCACAGTGTTTGCTGATTGTTATAAACTGACGGACATTGAGAAAAATTCAATGTAAATCCGGTAGATTCTAATTATCTGGATGTTGTAGCAAGTCGCGGATAATTGTGGTAAGAATTTGTAAAATCTTCGACATTTTTGAAGGTTTTCGTAGTTAGCATAAATATAGTCTGATGAGCATATCCTATCCTTTAAACTTACAATTTTCCATATTGTTCTAGGGTGTCTTTGCCTAAATTTTGCTACCAATTTAACTAACTACTTGAAGACCAGTAGAAAACTGAAAGCAAAGTGTTTCATTACTTATCTTAATTAATGTGAATATTGCATCAAAAGTAAAGGTCTCTTTTACTTTCTAAAAAGTAGCCTACTTAAATCAACGATGACAAACAGAACAGTCTAAAATCTAACTCATTTTCCTAAAAGAGTTTGATTCAGAGTCGCTGTCAATAAGAACACTCATTGTAGAAAACACTAAACTTCGATAATATATATTTGAATTCTAATTATTTGGATGTTGTTGTAAGTCGCGGAAAAATCTTCAAAATTCGGGAAGGTTTTCGGAGTAAACTTAAAAATAGTTGGGTTAGCATAATCTAATTCTTAAATTATCGAAATTGTTGAATTTTGTTGGAGTTCCTTTACGTAAATATTCCTACAGTGTTTGCTGATTGTTATAAACTGGCGGACATCGACAAAAATCCAATGTAAATCCGGTTGGAAGTTGTAGCTTATTCTGTGAATATTGAAGTTAGAAAAAATGTCACTTTAACACTCTTGAAAAATACGCTATCTCAAATCTGTTAAGACAAATAAAACATTCTTGGATTTTTTTCAAAAAATTGTATTTTTGGCAAAACAGATAAATGTTTAGAATTGTATTTATAGATTTTATTTGCCTGCATATTGTGGTAAGAATTTGTAAAATCTTCGTCATTGTTGAAGGTTCTCGTAGTTAGCATAAATATTGTCTGTTGAGCATATCCGGACAACTATTAAAATTACAATATTTCTTATTGTTCGGGGGCGTCTTTGCATAAATTTTGATACCAATTTAACTAACTACTTTAAGACCAGTAGAAAACAGAAAGCAAAGGGTTTTAATACTTATCTTAATTAATGTGAATATTGCATCAAAGGTAAAGGTCGCTTTTACATTCTAATAAGTAGCTTTCTTAAATCAACTAAGACAAACAGAACAGTCTAAAATCTAACTCATTTTCCTAAAAGAGTTTGATTCAGAGTCGCTGTCAATAAGAACACTCATTGTAGAAAACTCGAAACTTCGATAATATATATGTGAATTCTAATTATCTGGATGTTGTAGTAAGTAGCGGAAAAATTTTCAAAATTCGGGAAGGTTTTCGAAGGAAACTTAAAATTAGTTGGGTTAGCATAATCTAATTCTTAAATTATCGGAATTGATGAATTTTGTTAGAGTTCCTATACGTCAATATTCCTACAGTGTTTGCTGATTGTTATAAACTGGCGGTCATTGAGAAAAATTCAATGTAAATCTGGTTGGGAGACATTGCTTATTCAGTGAATATTGCAGTTACAACAATTGTCACTTTAACACTCTTGAAAAATACGCTATCTCAAATCTGTTAAGACAAATAAAACATTCTTGGATTTTTTTCAAAAAATTGTATTTGTGGCAAAACAGATAAATGTTTTGAATGGTATTTATAGATTTTATTTGCCTGCATATTGTGGTAAGAATTTGTAAAATCTTCGTCATTTTTGAAGGTTCTCGTAGTTAGCATGAATATAGTCTGTTGAGCATATCCGGACATCCTTTAAAATTACAATATTTCTTATTGTTCGAGGGCGTCTTTGCATAAATTTTGCTACCAATTTAACTAACTACTTGAAGACCAGTAGAAAACTGAAAGCAAAGTGTTTTAAAACTTATCTTAATTAATGTGAATATTGCATCAAAAGTAAAGTTCTCTTTTACATTCTAATAAGTAGCCTACTTAAATAAACGATGACAAACAGAACAGTCTAAAATCTAACTCATTTTTCTTCAAGAGTTTGATTCAGAGTCGCTGTCAATAAGAACACTCATTGTAGAAAACACTAAACTTCAATAATATATATTTGAATTCTAATGATCTGGATGTTGTAGTAAGTCGCGGAAAAATCTTCAAAATTTGGGAAGTTTTTCAGAGTAAACTTAAAATAGTTGGGTTAGCATAATATAATTCTTAAATTATCGAAATTGTTGAATTTTTGTTGGAGTTCCTTTACGTAAATATAACCTACAGTGTGTTTGCTGTTTGTTATAAACTGGCGGACATTGAGAAAAATGCAATGTAAATCCGGTAGGGATTTGCAGCTTATTCTGTGAATATTGCAGTTACAAAAATTGTCACTTTAACACTCTTGAAAAATACGCCATCTCAAATCTGTTAAGACAAATTTTTTTCAAAAAATTGTATTTTCGATAAAAACAGATAAATGTTTTTAATTATATTTATAGATTCTATTTGCCTGCACATTGTGGTAAGAATATGTCAAATCTTCGTCATTTTTGAAGGTTTTCGTAGTTAGCATGAATATAGTGTGTTGAGCATATCCGGACATCCTTTAAAATTACAATATTTCTTATTGTTCTAGGGCGTCTTTGCATAAATTTTGCTACCAATGTAACTAACTACGTGAAGACCAGTAGAAACCAGGAAGCAAAGGGTTTTAATACTCAACTTAATTAATGTGAATATTGCATCAAAGGTAAAGGTCGCTTTTACATTCTAATAAGTTGCCTACTTAAATCAACTAAGAAAACAGAACAGTCTAAAATCTAACTCATTTTTCTTCAAGAGTTCGATTCAGAGTCGCTGTCAATAAGAACACTCATTGTAGAAAATACGAAACTTCGATAATATATATTTGAATTCTAATTATCTGGATGTTGTAGTAAGTCGCGGAAAAATCTTCAAAATTCGGGAAAGTTTTCGAAGGAAACTTAAAAATAGTTGGGTTAGCATAATCTAAATCTTAAATTATCGAAATTGTTGAATTTTGTTGGAGTTCCTTTACGTAAATATTCCTACAGTGTTTGTTGATTGTTATAAACTGGCGGTCATTGAGAAAAATTCAATGTAAATCCGGTTGAGAGTTATTGCTTATTCTTTGAATATTGCAGTTACAAAAATTGTCACTTTATCAATCTTGAAAAATTCGCTATCTCAAATCTGTTAAGACGAATAAAACATTCTCGGATTTTTTTCTGAAAATTGTATTCTTGGAAAAACAGATAAATGTTTTGAATTATATTTATAGATGTTATTTGCTTGCATATTGTGGTAAGAATTTGTAAAAACTACGACATTTTTGAAGGTTTTCGTAGTTAGCATATATATAGTCTGTTGAGCATATCCTATTCTTTAAAATTACAATATTCCTTATTGTTCTAGGTCGTCTTTGCTTAAATTTTGCTACCAATTTAACTAACTACTTGAAGACCAGTAGAAAACTGAAAGAAAAGTGTTTTAATACTTATCTTAATTAATGTGAATATTGCATCAAAAGTAAAGGTCTCTTTTACATTCTTATAAGTAGCGTACTTAAATCAACTATGACAAACAGAACAGTCTAAAATCTAACTCATTTTCCTTCAAGAGTTTGATTCAGAGTCGCTGTCCAATAAGAACACTCATTGTAGAAATCACTAAACTTCGATAATATATATGTGAATTCTAATTATCTGGATGTTGTAGTAAGTCGCGGAAAAATCTTTAAAATTCGGGAATTCGGAGGTTTTCGAAGGAAACTTAAAAATTGTTGGGGTAGCATAATCTAAATCTTAAATTTATCGAAATTGTTGAATTTTGTTAGAGTTCCTATACGTCAATATTCCTACAGTGTTTTGCTGATTGTTATAAACTGGCGAAAATTGAGACAAATTCAATGTAAATCCGGTTGAGAGTTATTGCTTATTCTGTGAATATTGCAGTTACAAATATTGTCACTTTATCAATCTTAAAAAATACGCTATCTCAAATCTTTTATAGACGAATAAAACATTCTTGGATTTTTTTCAGAAAATTGTATTCTTGGCAGAACAGATAAATGTTTTAAAATATATTTATAGATTTTATTTGCCTGCATATTGTGGTAAGAATTTGTAAAATCTTCGACATTTTTGAAGGTTTTCGTAGTTAGCACATATATAGTCTGATGAGCATATCCTATCCTTTAAAATTACAATATTCCTTATTGTTTTATGGCGTCTTTGCCTAAATTTTGCTACCAATTTAACTAACTACTTGAAGACCAGCAGAAAACAGAAAGCAAAGGTTTTTAATACTTATCTTAATTAATGTGAATATTGCATCAAAGGTTAAGGTCGCTTTTACATTCTAATAAGTAGCTTTCTTAAATCAACTAAGACAAACAGAACAGTCTAAAATACAACTTATTTTTCTTCAAGAGTTTGATTCAGAGTCGCTCTCAATAAGAACACTCATTGTAGAAAACACGAAACTTCGATAATATATATGTGAATTCTAATTATCTGGATGTTGTAGTAAGTAGCGGAAAAATTTTCAAAATTCGGGAAGGTTTTCGAAGGAAACTTAAAATTAGTTGGGTTAGCATAATCTAATTCTTAAATTATCGAAATTGTTGAATTTTGTTGGAGTTCCTTTACGTAAATATTCTTATAGTGTTTGCTGTTTGTTATAAACTGGCGGACATTGAGGAAAATTCAATGTAAATCCGGTAGATTCTAATTATCTGGATGTTGTAGCAAGTCGCGGATAATTGTGGTAAGAATTTGTAAAATCTTCGACATTTTTGAAGGTTTTCGTAGTTAGCATAAATATAGTCTGATGAGCATATCCTATCCTTTAAACTTACAATTTTCCCTATTGTTCTGGGGCGTCTTTGCCTAAATTTTGCTTCCAATTTAACTAACTACTTGAAGAACAGTAGAAAACTGATAGCAAAGTGTTTTAATACTTATCTTAATTAATGTGAATATTGCATCAAAAGTGAAGATCTCTTTTACATTCTAATAAGTGGCCTACTCAAATGAACGATGACGAACAGAACAGTCTAAAATCTAACTCATTTTCCTTCAAGAGTTTGATTCAGAGTCGCTGTCAATAAGAACACTCATTGTAGAAAACACTAAACTTCGATAATATATATTTGAATTTTAATTATCTGGATGTTGTAGTAAGTTGCGGAAAAATCTTCAAAATTCGGGAAGGTTTTCAAAGTAAACTTAAAATAGTTGGGTTAGCCTAATCTAATGCTTAAATTATCGAAATTGTTGAATTTTGTTGGAGTTCCTTTACGTAAATATTCTTACAGTGTTTGCTGTTTGTTATAAACTGGCGGACATTGAGGAAAATTCAATGTAAATCCGGTAGATTCTAATTATCTGGATGTTGTAGTAAGTCGCGGAAAAATCTTTAAAATTCGTGAAGGTTTTCGGAGTAATCTTGAAAATTGTTGGGTTAGCATAATCTAATTCTTAAATTATCGAAATTGTTGAATTTTGTTGGAGATCCTTTACGTAAATATTCCTTCATTGTTGGCTGTTTGTTATAAACTGGCGGACATTGAGAAAAATTCAGTGTAAATTCGGTTGGGAGTTGTATCTTATTCTGTGAATATTGCAGGTAAAAAAAATGTCACTATCTCAAATCTGTTAAGACAAATGAAACATTCTTGGATTTTTTTCAAGAAATTGTATTTTTAGCAAAACAGATAAATGTTTTGAATTATATTTATAGATTTTATTTGCCTGCATATTGTGGTAAGAATTTGTAAAATCTTCGACATTTTTGAAGGTTTTTGTAGTTAGCATAAATATAGTATAATGAGCATATCCTATCCTTTAAAATTACAATTTTCCCTATTGTTCTAGGGCGTCTTTGCCTAAATTTTGCTACCAATTTAACTAACTACTTGAAGACCAGTAAAAAACTGAAAGCAAAGTGTTTTAATACTTATCTTAATTAATGTGAATATTGCATCAAAAGTAAAGGTCTCTTTTACATTCTAATAAGTGGCCTACTCAAATCAACGATGACAAACAGAACAGTCTAAAATCTAACTCATTTTCCTTGAAGAGTTTGATTCATAGTCGCTGTCAATAAGAAACACTCATTGTAGAAAAACACTAAACTTCGATAATATATATTTGAGTTCTAATTATATGGATGTTGTAGTAAGTCGCGGAAAAATCTTTCAAAAATTAGGGAAAGTTTTCGAAGTAAACTTAAAATAGTTGGGTTAGCATAATCTAATTCTTAAATTATAGAAATTGTTGTATTTTGTTGGAGTTCCTTTACGTAAATATTCTTACAGTGTTTGCTATTTGTTATAAACTGGCGGACATTGAGAAAAATTCATTGTAAATCCGGTAGATTCTAATTATCTGGATGTTGTAGTAAGTCGCGGAAAAATCTTTAAAATTCGGAAAGGTTTTCGGAGTAATCTTAAAAATTTTTGGGTTAGCATAATCTAATTCTTAAATTATCGAAATTGTTGAATTTTGTTGGAGTTCCTTTACGTAAATATTCCTACAGTGTTTGTTGTCTGTTATAAACTGGCGGACATTGATAAAAATACAATGTAAATCCGGTAGGGATTTGCAGCTTATTCTGTGAATATTGCAGTTAAAAAATATTGTCAATTTGACCATCTTAAAAAATACGCCATCTCATATCTGTTAAGTCAAATTTTTTTCAAAAAATTGTATTTTTGACAAAACAGATAAATGTTTTGAATTATATTTTTAGATTTTATTCGCCTGCATATTATGGTAAGAATTTGTAAAATCTTTGTCATTTTAGAAGGTTCTCGTAATTTGCATGATATAGTCTGTTGAGCATATCCCGACATCCTTTAAAATTACAATATTTCTTATTGTTCTAGGGCGTCTTTGCTCAAATTTTGCTACCAATTTAACTAACTACGTGAAGACCAGTAGAAAAAAGAAAGCAAAGGGTTTTAATACTTATCTTAATTAATGTGAATATTGCATCAAAGTTAAACGTCGCTATTACATTCTAATAAATAGCCTACTTAAATCAACTAAGACAAACAGAACAGTCTAAAATTTAACTCATTTTTCTTCAAGAGATTGATTCAGAGTCGCTGTCAATAAGAACACTCATTGTAGAAAACACGAAACTTCGATAATATATATTTGAATTCTAATTGCCTGGATGTTTTAGTAAGTCGCGGAAAAATCTTCAAAATTCGGGAAGGTTTTCGGAGGAAACTTAAAAACAGTTGGGTTAGCATAATCTAGGTGTTAAAGTATCGAAATTGTTGAATTTTGTTGGAGTTCCTTTACGTCAATATTCCTACGGTGTTTGCTGATTATTTTAAACTGGCGAAAATTGAGACAAATTCAATGTAAATCCGGTTGAGAGTTATTGCTTATTCTGTGAATATTGCAGTTACAAAAATTGTCACTTTATCAATCTTGAAAAATACGCCATCTCAAACCTTTTAAGACATATAAAACATTCTTGGATATTTTTCAGAAAATTGTATTTTTAGCAAAACAGATAAATGTTTTAAATTATATTTATTGATTTTATTTGCCTGCATATTGTGATAGGAATTTGTAAAATCTTCGACATTTTTAAGGTTTTCGTAGTTAGCATAAATATAGTCTGGTGAGCATATCCTATCTTTAAAAATTACAATATTTCTTATTGTTCTTGGGCGTCTTTGAATAAATTTTTGCTACCAATTTAACTAACTACTTGAAGACCAGTAGAAAACTTAAAGCAAAGTGTTTTAATACATATCAATTAATGTAAATATTGCATCAAAAGTAAAGGTCGCTTTTACATTCTAATAAGTAGCCTATTTAAATTAACGATGACAAAGAGAACAGTCTAAAATTTAACTCATTTTCCTTCAAGAGTTTGATTCAGAGTCGCTGTCAATAAGAACACTCATTGTAGAAAACACTAAACTTCGATAATATATATGTGAATTCTAATTATCTGGATGTTGTAGTAAGTCGCGGAAAAATCTTCAAAATTCGGGAAGGTTTTCTGAGTAAACGCAAAAGTAGTTGGGTTAGCATAATCTAATACTTAAATTATCGAAATTGTTGAATTTTGTTGGAGTTCCTTTACGTAAATATTCCTACAGTGTTTGTTGATTGTTATAAACTGGCGGACATTGTGAAAAATTCAATTGTAAATCCGGTAGGGATTTGTAGCTTATTCTGTGAATATTGCAGTCAAAAAAATTGTCACTTTAACACTCTTGAAAAATACGCCTTCTCAAATCTGTTAAGACATATAAAATATTTCTTGGATTTATTTCTAAAAAATTGTATTTTTGGCAAAACAGATAAATGTTTTGAATTATATTTATAAATTTCTTTTGCCTGCATATTATGGTAAGAATATGTAAAATCTTCGACAATTTTGAAGGTTTTCGTAGTTAGCATGAATATGCTCTGTTGAGCATATCCGGACATCCTCCAAAATTACAATATTTCTTATTGTTCCAGGGCGTCTTTGCATAAATTTTGCTACCAATTTAACTAACTACTTGAAGACCAGAAGAAAACAGAAAGCAAATGGTTTTAATACTTATTTTACTTGATGTGAATATTGCATCAAAGGTAAAGGTCGCTTTTACATTCTCATAAGTAGCTTACTTAAATCAACTAAGAAAACAGAACAGTCTAAAATCTAACTCATTTTTCTTCAAGAGTTTGATTCAGAGTCGCTATCAATATGAAAACTCATTGTAGAAATTACTAAACTTCGATAATATATATGTGAATTCTAATTATCTGGATGTTGTAGTAAGTCGCGGAAAAATCTTCAAAATTCGGGAAGGTTTTCAGAGTAAACTTACAAATAGTTGGGTTAGCATAATCTAATTCTTAAATTATCGAAATTGTTGAATTTTGTAGGAGTTCCTATACGTCAATATTCCTACAGTGTTTGTTGATTGTTATAAACTGGCGGACATTGAAAAAAAATTTATTTAAATCCTGTTGGGAGCTATAGCTTATTCTGTGAAAATATGAGTTAAAAAAATTGTCACTTTAACACTCTTAAAAAAAACGCCATCTCAAATCTGTTAAGACAAAAAATCATTCTTGTATTTTTTCAAAAAATTGTATTTTTGGCAAAACCGATAAATGTTTTGAATTAAATTTATAGATTTTATTTGCCTGCATATTGTGGTAAGAATTTTTAAAATCTTCGACATTTTTGAAGGTTTGCGTAGTTAGCATGAATATAGTCTGATGAGCATATCCTATCCTTTAAAATTACAATATTCCCTATTGTTCTATGGCGTCTTTGCTTAAATTTTGCTACCAATTTAACTAACTACTTGAAGACCAGTAGAAAACTGAAGGCGAAGGGTTTTAATACTTATATTGATTAATGTGAAAATTGCTTCTAAAGTAAAGGTCTCTTTTGCATTCTAATAAATAGCCTACTTAAATCAACGATGACAAACAGAACAGTCTAAAATCTAACTCATTTTCCTTCAAGAGTTTGATTCAGAGTCGCTGTCAATAAGAACACTCATTGTAGAAAACACTAAACTTCGATAATATATATGTGAATTTTAATTATCTGGATGTTGTAGTAAGTCGCGGAAAAATCTTCAAAATTCGGGAAGGTTTTCGGAGGAAACTTAGAAATAGTTGGTTTAGCATAATCTAAGTCTTAAATTATCGAAATTGTTGGATTTTGTTAGAGTTCCTATACTTCAATATTCCTACAGTGTTAGCGGATTGTTATAAACTGGCGGACATTGAGAAATTTCAATGTAAATCCGGTTGGGAGTTATAGCTATATATATAGCTATATATATATTCTGTGAATATTGCAGTTACAAAAATTGTCACTTTAACACTCTTGAAAATTACGCCATCTCAAACCTGTTAAGACAAATAAAACATTCTTGGATTTTTTTTCAAAAAATTGTACTTACTACTACATCCAGATAATTAGAATTCACATATATATTATCGAAGTTTATTGTTTTCTACAATGAGTGTTCTTATTGACAGCGACTCTGAAACAAAATCTTGAAGGAAAATGAGTTAGATTTTCGACTGCTCTGTTTGTCATCGTTGATTAAAGTAGGCTACTTATTAGAATGTAAAAGCGACCTTTACTTTTGATGCGATATTCTCATTAATTAAGATAAGTATTAAAACACTTTGCTTTCAGTTTTCTACTGGTCTTCAAGTAGTTAGTTAAATTGGTAGCAAAATTTATGCAAAGACGCCCTAGAACAATAAGGAATATTGTAATTTGAAAGGATAGGATATGCTCATCAGAATATATTTATGCTAACTTCCAAAACCTTCAAAAATGTCAAAGATTTTATAAATTCTTACCACAATATGCAGGCAAATAAAATCTATTAATAAAATTCAAAACATTTATCTGTTTTGCAAAAAATACAATTTTTTGAAAAAAATCCAAGAATATTTATTTGTCTTAACAGATTTGAGATAGCGCATTTTTCAAGAGTGTTAAAGTGACAATTTTTGTAACTGCAATATTCACAGAATAAGCTATAACTCCCAACCGGTTTTAGATTGAATTTTTCTCAATGTACGCCAGTTTGTAACAAACAGCAAACACTGTAGGAATATTTACGTAAAGGAACTCCAACAAAATGCAATAATTTCGATAATTTAAGAATTAGATTATGCTAACCCAACTATTTTTAAGTTTACTCCGAAAACCTTCCCGAATTTTGAAGATATTTTCGCGACTTAGTACAACATCCAGATAATTAGAATTCACATATATATTATAGAAGTTTAGTGTTTTCTACAATGAGTGTTCTTATTGACAGCGACTCTGAATCAAACAATTGAAGAAAAATGAGTTAGATTTTATACGGTTCTGTTTGTCCCGAAACCTTCCCGAATTTTGAAGATATTTCCGCGACTTAGTACAACATCCAGATAATTAGAATTCACATATATATTATAGAAGTTTAGTGTTTTCTTCAATGAGTGTTCTTATTGACAACGACTATGAATCAAACAATTGAAGAAAAATGAGATAGATTTTATACTGTTCTGTTTGTCCTAGTTGATTTAAGTAGGCTACTTATTGGAATGTAAAAGCGACTTTTACCTTTGATGCAATATTCACATTAATTAAGATAAGTATTAAAACCCTTTGCTTTCTGTTTTCTACTGGTCTTCAAGTATTTAGTTAAATTAGTAGCAAAATTTATGCAAAGACGCCCTAGAACAATAAGAAATATTAGAATTTTAAAGGATAGAATATGCTCATTTAACTATATTCATGCTAACTACGAAAGCCTTCAAAAATATCGTAGATTTTACAAATTCTTACCACAATATGCAGGCAAATGAAATCTATAAATACAATTCAAAACATTTATCTGTTTTGCCAAAAATACAATTTCTTGAAACAAAATCCAAGAATGTTTTATTTGTCTTAACAGATTTGAGATAGTGACATTTTTTTTAACTGCAATATTCACAGAACAAGCTACAACTCCAAACTGGATTTGCACTGAATTTTTTTCAATGTCCGCCAGTTTATAACAAACAGCAAACACTGTAGGAATATTTACGTATAGGAACTCCAACAAAATTCAACAATTTCGATAATAAAAGAAATACATTATGCTAACCCAACTATTTTTTAGTTTACTCCGGAAACCTTCCCGAATTTCGAAGATTTTTCCTCCATTTATCACAACATCCAGACACTTAGAATTCAGATCTATATTATCCAAGTTTAATGTTTTCTACAGTGATTGTTCTTATTGACAAAGACTCTTAATCATACTCTTCGAGAAAAATGGTTAGATTTTTGGCCGTTCTGTTTTTCTTTTTACTTAGATAGACTACTTTTCAGAATGTAAAAGCGACCTATACTTTTGTTACAATCTATACATTAAGAAAGGTAAGTATTAAAACACTTTACTTCCAGTTTTCTACTGTTCTTCAAGTAGTTAGTACATAAATATAGCTCCAAAAATTATCCTGGTTTGCTGAAAACGCAAATATCTGATTAAACTATTGAGTTTTGAGAAACAAATAGAAAAAATCTCTAAATTTTTAATTTTTATTCCCTTTTCCAAATAGGATATGCTAATCCAACTATTTACAACGTTAAGTCTTGAAATTTTCAAAATTTCTAAGATTTTTAAAAATCAAACTACTATTGGCAGACAATAAAAATCAGTTAACATAGGTCCAAAAATTATTCTGGTTTACCAAAAAGTAAATTTCTAAAGAAATATACAATCGTTCTGTTTGTCGTAATAAATTTGAGATAGTGTATGTGTTCATGATTCAAAATATACAATAGTTTTCAATTGCATATCTTCAAACAAAAACTAAAGCTCAAGTATTAAACTAATTTGTCTTTAATATGCTAATGTGAAGCAGAAAAAATTAGATACGTTAGCGAACGGTCGATCCATCGAATTTTAAGCAACAGAAAACAAAAAAATCTATAAATTATTATCCAAATAGGATATGCTAATCAGACTATTTTCAAGGTAAAGTTTAAAACATACCAAAATTTCAAGGATTTTCAACAATTATACCACAAATGGAAGGCAATGAAAATCTATAATTATAACGTCAAAAATGTATCTTGTTTGCCAAAAAGAGCAAATTTCTGAAAAAAAATTACAATCGTTCTGTTTGTTCGTGATACAATTGAGATATTGAATTCTTAGAAACAGAAATTAGAGAAATCTCTAAATTTTCAATTTTTATTAAAATAGGATATGCTAAAGAGATTATTTATAAGTTAACGTCTAAAACCTACCAAAATATTGCGGTTTTTCAATAACCATACAACTATTGGCAGACAATAAAAATCAATAAATATAGGCTCTAGAATTATTCTGATTTGCCGATAAATAGCCGATCAGACTATCCGCGAGGTGAAGTCTAAAACCTACCAAAATTTCCAGGATTTACCACAATCGTACCACAATTGGCGGTCAATAAAAATCTATAAATAAAAATCTATAAATAAAAGCAAATTTCTGAAGAAATTGCAATCGTTCTGTTTGTCCGTGATACATTTGAGATAGTGTTATTGATCATGATTCAAAGTAGCCAATATTGTGGCATATCTTTGAATAAAAACTGCACATCTTCGAATTTAAAAGCTTAAGTATTAAGCTATTTTGTATTCCACGTACTTGCGTGAAGCAGAAAAAAAAAAGATATTTCAGCGAACGGTCGGTCTATTGAATTTTAAGTAACAGATATTGAAAAAATCTCTACATTTTTAATTTTATTCAAATAGGATATGGTAACCAGACTGTTTACAACGTTAATTCTAAAACATAGAAAAATTTTCAACAATCAAACTACTGTTGACAGACAATAAAAATCTATAAATAAAGTTTCAAAAATTATTCTGGTTTGCCAAAAGCGCATAAATTCACAATTAGTCTGTTTGTCGTAATGCATTTGAGATATATATCTTTTCAACTGCATCCCTTCAAATTAGGAAACTCAAACATCCAATTATTTTGCTATCAACTTTCTAATGAGTAGCCGAAAAAAAAGAAAACTGTGAACTGTATATTTTATTTTAAAGAGCAGAAATCGAATAAAAATATTAAAAAATTATACAATGGGATAAGCTATTAGGTTTCTACTATAACCCGCCAAAATTTTCGAGATAGATTTCAGCAATCATACCACAATTAGCACTAAAATTAAATTCATAAATACAATTTTAAGCATTTATCTCTTCTTCTAACAACATTGCAGAAATGCTCTCAAAAATCTTCAGAGCTCAACTTTCAAAATGTTACAAATTCGCCGTTCAAGAGTAAGATGACTATTTCCCATAATTTGAATGTCACCATAGTTTCAAATTTTGACCAATGTATTGGATTGTTTTGCATTGGAATGCCATTTCGTGATTTTTAAGAGGTTTTTGTTATTTTTTTTTTTTAATATTGAATCTGTGTCGCAACGCTGTATTTTAGTTAGTGTGAATAATCTTAATGTTTTGGAAAAAATCGAACTGCTTGAAACATTTTCGCGTGAAAATGAAATAAGAACGGCATTTTTTATCTGCTCATAAATTAGTTTGGAATATCAGAACTTCCCAATTGTGATTTTTTTAATCCATACCCTTAGGTTGGAGACTATCTACAATGTGATTAAAGAAAAGCAAATTCATAATTTGAACCGCGTTGTTTACCTGTTTCTTTATTTATTTTGTCAAATATTAGCTGTTTATGGCAGCGCGTTCCATCAACTATCTATATTTGGCAAAAAAATCAATTTATTTTATTATGATATAGCCAAGTTAAATTTTGTTTTAAAAATAGGTATTTTACTGCTTTTTGTACTAATGTTTGTACAGTACAGTTGTACTAATGATAAAACTGCAATATTCTTACCTGGAAGTTGTAGAAATCGTGCTTTCCTTGAAGTTCCGTGTTTAAGATCTGCAAAAGTTAAGCATATGAATCGACGAATTTAAGATAAAACTCAAAAAGAAACACAATTTGACAGATGGATTTTAGACTAAATGCATAAAAATAACTCTGCGATGATTTTGTGGGAGAGATTGATAGAGCAAAAAAAAAATTCCGCAGGTGTCATATATTTAGGTTGGGAGGGCGCGAATAAACCATAACAACGTGGGATGTCATGGTCAGACCGTGACAGATTTTTTTTTAATTTTTCCGTGTGCCCGAGCATAGTTGGTAGTGAAAGCCATTAGCAGTGGCTACGTGACATACAGCTAGGGTTTCACAATTTCTGAAATTCCCATGGGAGGAATTTCACTATCGGTAATTTTGTCATAAGATGGGAATTAACGGAAAATTTCGATAAATGTTATGTTGATAAAGACCAATATGGCTTTTCTGTATTATCGCTGTGGCCTGACCTTTAATATTTTAAATCAAAGTATACATCATGACCATACGATATTTTGTTTCTTGCACAGTAGTTCTAAAAATGAAAACAAAGTACTCACTGATAAGCGATGAAGTAGCACAAAGTTAGAAATTAGACCGAAACACTTCCGGAGTTGATTTGTCATTTGCCTGTTAACTTGTGATTAGGACTGAGCAAAACTTGAATCACTTGGAATTCTATTCGGAATCGGATATTTTCTTCAAATCCGATCGAATCTCCACTTCTGCATAAATACTAGATATACCATTTTTCCTATTACAAGTTGCCTCTATTATAAAATTCCCAATATTTATAGTTATGAATTACTGATATTAACATAAAGAATCGCGAAAAGACTGTACCTTTAATTCACACTCCATGCCACAAAGTGGGAAAAGTTACATATTTGAACGACAGAATGTGATCGATTCTGTTCAACATTATAAAATTTGATTTCATTTTTCCTCTGAAAATGAAAATCCATTTTATTTAAGAAGTTTTTGTTCCTATGAATGCATGATTAATTTGAATAATTTATTCTTCTTATCGATTCGAATCACCGAATCAAATTGCCACGCCCTACGTTTGATAAATTTATCGGGGACTTCAAGGTTCAAGATTGACAAACTATTCATAGTTTGAAACCAATTGATGTCTAATTATAAGATTTAATTATGAGATTTAATTTATGTCTAATTATGAGATTTAATTATGTGGTTTAAAATATCTTTTATGGTGATTTCAATATAAGAAGCAGTTATACAAAATATTTCCGGGCTCCTGAAAATTACCGGAAACTTTCCATCCCTAGTTATAGCTATCCGTGTGGTGCTTTGCTGAAGGATATACACCGTGGTGGATGGACCAAGCATCGAACTAACTCGATTTTTCGAAACACTACGATCACGCTTTACGGGTTAAACCACCAATCCGAGCTGCCCCAAACGGTAATCTGGCCAGTGAACAATAATTTGAAACAAAATTTCAAGTTTATTGACAATTAAGGTCCCCTCTCCAACCACCCGTCTTTCGCCAGTGGATCTATTTACTATGGAACGGTGCTTGAACAATTTAAGTTTTTCCCTACATATTCTACTATACTTTACCTCGTAAATTATAACGCTTGTCTTCAATTACACCATTTTCTGCTTATTTCGTTTTACATAGCGAGGCACAAAAAGGCTTCGGTTAATCGCCGATTCGCGTCTATTGCCCGACGTCTTCAATCCACTACAGTCTTTTCTGTAAATGAGATGGATTTGGAAAATATACTACCTTGAGACTTGGCACTTAAAATTCGTCAATGAATTGCAAGTAGATTATTGTGATAGGAAAAGGGTTGGGGAGTGCTTCATATCAAGATGGGCATGGCTTAGTCCTAAATAAAGACACACCGATTACCAGCCATTATTACGATACCGACACTCAAAAACGAGCCGATACCCATACTATACACAAACTCGGTGCTGAGATAGGATTTTCAAGATAAAAGATTCACTGGTTCAAAGATAAAAAGAGTTTCTGAAAAATTGAATATGACATATGTTATCATAGTCATATTTGCCAAAAAGTAGGGGATTGTGCTATATCGGAATGTCATTTTACTTTGCAATTTTTTTTAGGGTTTTGGTCAACTTTTCATCATTACCGTGTCACAACAATGCCCGTTGTCATGTTGGCGCAAATTGCAATGTTTATGAAAAAATGTTGAACAATTTAAAAATATTACCACAAAGAAAAAAACAAACTGAAAACGTTTCTATTGACACAAATTGTATATATGAATAAAAGGTATGTTAACTTGCCCGGGAAAAAGACCTAAACATAGCTTTCTCGTTTGTTAATGCTGTGCTTTCAATTTTTTTTTTTCAGATACAATTGTTAATTTGAAATATTAGCTTGAGGTGCGCGCAATTTTACAGTCGAGTTAACTATACTAAATATGAAACTTATTTTCTTCTCAAATCAGGGAGAGTTTTTTTATAAAAATAACAACAGCAATTTGCATTCCCAAGTAAACAATTTGCCACTCGTTTCTACTAGGGCTGGGCAATTCGATTCGTTGATTAGAATGATTCGAAGCACAATTTAATCGAATGAATCATGGATTGTTCATAGGAACAAAAACATGCTAAATAAACTAGAATTGGTATGTTTAATGACAATATACTGTCGATTTTGGTCAAATTTGACCAACATCGATAGCATTCTGCCGTTAAAATATGAAAATTGTTGCTCTTAGACAATGTAGTGTGAGCTAAAAAAACACTATAATTTCCTGATAACCAATAGGGATACAAGTTGTAAGAGTTAAATATGGGATATTTGCTATTTACATCAAATTAGTGATTCGATCCGATTCGAAAAAATTATTGGAATCAAATGCGAATTTCGAATGATTCGGATTTTTCCAGCCCTAGTTTCCGCTATTCAACAACTGAAAAAGTTTATCTTTTGTGTATCTGGCAGATACAGAAAATAATAGCGGCATCAGCCATTTTCAGGCCGATAGCATATCGATGCTTTAAAAATACCCGATAAATGTCTCGGGTTCGAGCCCAGGCGAGTCCGGCTGGCTTATTAATGCCAACCACTCAAACCAGGCTGTAACTACTTGGGTAGGCTAAGCCGAACAGGAAAAGATCGTATCTTTCCAGTAATTGTAACACTGTCCGTCTATAAGTGGCCGCTGTTACAAGGCCTTGGACAGGGTGATCCACTCTAAAAAATGACTATAAATGAAAATGAAAAAAACTAAAAATATCTAAATTATACCTTTTGTCAAGAAGTTTTGAATTTCTCCTGTTTATCTAAGTGGAAATCAGCCACGGCCATCACCTCTGTAATGCTTTTAGTCCGAAAAGCCGTGAAGAGGCAAAAACTTATTACGGCACTAACTACATTCCCAATACTGACGCTGCCTTTAGCTTTGCGCAAGAACCCACTTGAAACAAACATTGAGACAGATATTTTCAAGCAGCTAACTGAAACTACAGCGTCAACACATTCACTCAAAACAAAACTTACACGCTGTGGAGTAGGCTCAGAAAGAGTAATCTCGACCCTACCGAATAGGCAATCAGAGATGTAAACATCGTGAATGACTTTGAGACGTAAACAGTATTAAAAAACACGCAAAACTATCTAAAAAACATTATAAAGTTCAATCACCAGTATTTTTAACAAAAATAACTCAACAACTACTAAGGCACCGATACCGCATTCTGTGCCGATACTAATGCTCCAAAATGAGCTATCACTGATACAGCTTTTTTTTTTTGAAAATCACATTAAAACTGGAAGCACTAAACAGGAGTAAAACTAACTAATCACAAGGAACTACAACAAGACATAGTACCAGCAACTACACTCTAAGCGACAAAAATCCGAAAAAAATGAACTGCTATAACAAGACGCGGTGAGTAGTATCTGCCCTGCGCGATGTTAAAATCATCTGACACTGACATCTGACAGGACTAAAAATTTGCGATACATGCCGACACCCGATCAGATTGTGCTATGCTCAAATAACATGTAAGTACGGACTATGCGATAGTCCTAACATCTCCTACGCTTCGTAGGAGAAGACTTAAAAGAACCAAAAAATGGTAGATCGCCCAAGGCAGATACCACCCGCAGCACTTAAAAATAGCGGTTTAGGGCCCATTTGATGCTTTGCGCGAAGAGTGCAGTTGATGGTACTACATATTGTATTAACTCTTTGCCATTTGGGCGGTCGTTAATAAGTCCCCTTAAAGCACTGCTTCTGGCCTTGCTAAAAGTGAACTCAAAAAAATAGAATAAAAAATTTTAAGATTACTTCTCTCTGTTTTCTTGAAAACCGAGTCATAGCACTGTTTTTCATTGAAGTAGAAAACTTGACAAAAAACATGTAGGACATTTTTTGTAGTATTTTATTTTTATCGCCACTTATTTTAGTGGATTACGCTGAACAGGGCATTTGCGGCTACCTGAGGACTAATACTTACACTTAGCCACTTATGGACAAAGGGGTTGCTTCTGACTATTTTGGTTAATGGGTGAAATGCAAACACTTTGATTCTCCGACGTTTCAAACGCCTATTCTCAATGAATAGACAATCATAATGTCGTACAATTACATATATATCCCATAGAAACATGTTTGTCTACCTGGTGGCAACCACTCTGTAATGAATCTGTATTTTTTTCTTCTTAAAAAAAAAAGTAAAAGTCGCATTTATTTTCATTTTGGTCGGTATTTCATCACCAGTATTTAATAATGAAACGGGGTGGTAATTGGCCATATTGTTTTTTTTTTTTTGTCATATTTGGAAATCCTATATTCGGACAAACGATTTTTGTCCAAATTTACATGTTCCAAACAAGGTGTTTCACTTTATATGAAAATATCGTATAATTTTTCTACTTTCACTCCGAAATTGATAAATTTTTCTCTCAAGCTGAAAGAAAATTTTTCTTGATTTCGGCGCGCAAGTAACTCATTTTTTCATGTCGATATTAAAATTTGTCACAGCTTGAGTATCTGCGTTCTTTCTTTGCAGACACTGAAGTATAATCAAATGGTAAAAGAATTGATATTTTTATAATAAATTACTCCAATAAATGACAAAATGCGTCCATATTTCAAATTATCCGAATATTTAGTCTAAATTGTCTCAAACTGGCCGAAAGAACCAGGCAACTCTATTTGCATATTTGTAGAACGTTGGCCTAGTTTGTGGATGTGTGGCGCATGACACCTGATGAAATGGAATAAGTTCCGGTGCATCGGCCGTACAAAACATCATTGATTTTGCGAATGGATAAGGATTCGAATTGAAAAAACATGAACAGAAATCCCATACGATTGAGTATTCTGAAAAAATCTTCAGAATCACAGATAAATGCAGTCGCAACCAGGAGATATATTCGAATTGAGTTTGGCAACCATTCTAGAGACAGAGACCGAAATTACTGACATGTTTACATTTGTTTGGACATATTCTAACTTCGGCAGACAAAATCAATGTTCACTGAATCTGGGAATGACGAGAATTTATACCCTTTTTTATTTATTAAAATGCCTGGTGTCATTAAATTGAGATAACCTTTAACAATCGACACTTCGCAATGTAAAAATGAATTTTAAGTCGGAATTTTTCTTTCGGCAACATCTCGACTATGGAACTTCTTACTTTCAAGATATCATACAGATAGATTTCATTTCAGTCTACTTGTAAGCATATTATTCCGTTTTCAATCACACATCAAAAAGCTTCAGTGATGCATTGATATATATTGCTTACCAACAATAATTAAGCGAGGGAGCATGGAACATGTATTTAAGAAAAAGATATAGCCAAAGAATCCTCTATATAATTTCTCTATAGAAAGAAAATTGTCTGAACAGCTCGAAATTTTTTTTATCCCAAATTATTTACCAAGCATTGTTTGCTGACGTACTTGCTATTGTAATATACCGTTAGTTGGTTACTTTTAATGGCTACTTAACTCCGGCCTTGTTCGAAAAAATATAATGGAAACGTTTGGTAGGAAAATCAAAATTGATGTTTAAAGTTAATAATTAATGCAACTTACATTTAGGGTTTTCTGCGCCCAGGGCTGACTTGTTCAAGTAATTCATTCAGCCAAACTTTTTCTACATGATCAGGGACTGCAAAAAGATGTATCATCATGATACTGAATGAGTAATAAATAATTTGATATTCGAAATCCATTCCAAGAAATAAAAATGGGTATTGTTTTTCACCATATTGTTTATAGTCACTCATTTTTTGGAGTGGACCACCCTAAACACCGGTGACTACTTCGAGACAAACGAGGTTAGTATAGTTAGAAATATATTACCAACCCTGTTTGGCCGACTCTACCCAAGGTGTTACACCCTTGGTTGAAGGTTGGACAAGGAAGAAGGAGAATCGAATCGGTGCTATCTGTCAGTGATCCATACCTCACAAACTAACTGAGTTTAACTGAGTAGTTTGAATGATATTCTGAATGAAATAAACAATTACTACAAATGACCGGTAAATTCATTGCAATTTTTCAGAGTGTAGGTATCTCAGGTTTAGTATATATTAGCATGACTAAAAAAGTAAAAAACAAATTAAATTTTGGAATATTTTGGAAGAGCTTTATAAAAAAAGCTGAGAATAAATCACAATACTGAAAGTTCTGAAATGCGACTTCATTTTTTAATTTCATAAAAATTTTTATATGAATATTTTATATCACAAATAAAAAAAGGTTCCTCTTCTAATCCGCCAAAATTTATACCAAAATCTATATTTGTATGATTTAAAACTCTATCATTACCCATGGTAACAAGAAATATTGCTATTTGGGCTGGGCAATTTGATATGATGAGGCGAATCGTTCCGAAGCATAGATTATTCGACTGATCGTGAATCGAAATTGTAATAAATTTATAGTAGAATGGATATATATATATATATATTAGATGATTCATACGAGACTATGCATATAGTGGTTACAGAGAGGAAATACACTTTCAAAATTTGGCAAAACATTCAAACGTCCTACTTTTTTTGCTGAGAGTCATGTCCGTTGCCATTTCTTCGTACTTTTCTTTGCCAGCTCTGTATATTTTTCAGTTAATTCATTATTTTTTTTTGATTTGTCAAAAACGTAACATAAACGATTTCAATATATATGTTGTTTTGTCATAATTAGTGCGCCATGATGCAACTGTGGTATTTTTATATTTTCTGATATTCTTTTGAGTTTGAACATGACTGATGTATGGTGCTGCCAATCGATAACAGACGTCTTAGCCTTACTTGACTGTATGACGTAAAAATGTCCAATTTATTATCATGGTTAAGCGTAAGAAATCATTTTCCGCTACAAATCATAGCAGTTTACTGTGATATAAATATTAATTGATTTGTTCCGGCGCTGCTTTCGACTTGTTGGAGTTGAATTCAAATTCAATGAGAAAACATATTAGTCTTACATATATAGTACCTCACAACCGGTTGGAGCGCAAAGCAAGCGCAACATCGATGAATAATTCATAAATATATTTGGCACAAGGGAAACATTTTTTGTGAATAGAAAGAACCGCTGAAATGATAATGACAGTTTGAAATTTGATCTTGTAAATTTTACTTGTCATTTTAAAAGGCTTACTGACTTTTGGCGCCAATCAGTAAAAAATAAGACATCGCCCGGCTCAATGGCCTAGTGGTTATCATGTTGAGATTGGTTGGAGATTTAGAGTTTGAGATGTCGGCGAGTCTGTTTCGGTAATCGCCAATCCACCCAACTGTCAACCCAGGTTGCAACAAGTTTACTTAGAGCAAATTCTCCATAGAAAAATATTGTTTTATTCACTGCATGTTGTTATAACAAGAGAAAATAACTTACGCTGTATCGCTCAATAGGTTAAATTATTGCCCTATGAAAGTTAAATTACTTGATGACGCAGACAAAAATTATGAAAAATCAGCCCAATTAAGGTTTATTGAATTATTGTTCTTGATTCGTCAAGGAGCGATCCATCAGTGACTCCTACTTGATGAAATAAAATTTCTGATATCAATTTTTTTTTAAAGAAATGCATAAATCGCTAACTTTTTGGCGAATAATTTTCGTCATTCGTCTATCTGACATCATAATTATTCACAGAAATGAGTATTTGAATCATCGTAATCGAAAGTGTAAACGAATTGATTTGAATTCCGACCCCAAAAGTTCCTAAGGTTATCTCACCGACACGCCACGTCTCTTACTGCTCTTGCCGGTGTTATTGCGTCATCAGAGGGCTTTTCTGTTGTCAATAAAATGATTACTGACAACTGGACGATTCCAAGCTGATGGTAACACATTGTCTTTAGCAACGGTCAATGATCTTCCTGTATTCCTCCTGCGCAACACAAATTTAAATCCAATTTTATTTTTTATAAGCAAATCACTTCGGGAAAACGTGGTGTTTCAAATTATGAGGAGAAACATGAAATCACATTTTTCTAATCTAACTTTCGCGTCGAAGGCATGTGTAAAATTTTTGGACTTTTTATTACGGAAATTCATTTTTCAACATTTGTTGATATGAAATATTGTGCCTTCAACTCTTCCACAAAATAATAAATGATACATGACATAATGCAACAATTATTTTTTTTACCAGCAAATGTCGAAAACAGCCCAAAAGGTTTAGTTTAATAAACCTCGACGATGGTAAAACTATTGCCCAATTCTTCGTTTCTTTTCAGTCGCTTCTTACGATACGCAGAAGATTTCTTAAACTTTCAGTGAATGAACATCGAAATGACAACAATCGACTGGGGGGCAATGAGATCGTGGTTTGGCATTGATACTAATTTACACCATGTAACAAATGTACAGTCAATTTTCTGGCAAATATGAGCTGTTGATTGACCGTAACTCGACGGTGCGTTTCATCAAATGTCTCATTGACCAAAAAAATCATTTTTGGGTCTCATTTCATTGTCACTAAGTAAAAATACTGTCAAAAATACCCTTTTGTTGCAATGTAACTTACTGGATCTACCATATGGCAGCCAATGAAAATAATTTAACAGTTTATCCGTCGCATTGGAATATTCAAATTTAATCTTATTTATCATATCAATGAACCGATTGTAAGGAAAAGAAACAAAATTAATCTGAGCCCTTGAAACTGGAAAGAACCTGAAATCAAATGTAATTGAGATTAAAATTTCAGTACACTGCGACAAAATTATAGTAAATTTACCCGTTATTTGCAATAATTGTGTATTCACACAAATTGAAATGAATTCGTAGATGAAATTTATGCCAATTATGGATACTTTTGGTGGATCGTAACTCGGTTGACGCGTTACTCTGCCTACCTATAATCCAGCCTTCGTCAGCCTATAAGCAAGACCGTTATTAAGGAACGTTCAGATAGGTTTTAAAAGCAACTGCAAAACGTTGTAGCAGCAGTAAGTGGGAAATATCCAAAAGGGGTGAACCACTATAATATTGTGCAACGATTGTCCCCACTAGCGGTGAAAATAGAGTTTCGTATTTTATTTCAATATCACAGAATTCAATTACTCGCAAGGAACAAACATTTTTACTTATTTTGTCAAAGTCCAGTACCATGTAACTGTGCAAACGATTTAGCTAATTTTCAAAAACGCCCTAATGATTTATCGTCCGTTATTCAGCAACTTACTTGATTATTCTTCGACAATACAAATAGAAAACCACTTTTTAATTAGTTGAAGTCGTTTATTCAACTTTTCATTACGTATAAAGCACAATAAGAGCAATTTTTGATAATGCAAATCATAGCTGAAAATATGTTCTGATGGAATCTTAGTTGTCAATTCATATTACGAAGATGTGGAATTTTCCCGATTTTTATTATAAAGAGATAATGGGCCGCATGCAAAAAAAAATGGCCAAATTTATGTGATATAAAAGGGCAAAACTGCCTAAAATTTAGAGAGGAGGCGCAAAATTTTTCAATTTTCCTATGAAGAGGGAGGGGGTGGGAGCATTAAACATTTTCAGGAGAATTCGGTAAATCAAAAGCACTTTATCGAAAATTTGTTTTCGGCAAGGCGGAAAGAAGCAAAATTTTACGCTCATGTAACGCTAATGATTCAGCAGGTCAAAATATGCTACCTTACGAAGCAACTCTTGGAAAAGTGTGCTTCACAAAAGTTTCCTGTAGGTGCGGATATAAAATTGTCCTTTGGGTATTTTCAACCTTCCAAAAAAGTGACTTATAGGAAACGAGAAAGTAGTAGATGGCTTCGCTTTGCAGAGCAGATATTTTAATGGTGTTTCAGTTCCGTTTAAAGTTAGTACATTTGCGGGTGCTGCAATTTGTGGTATATTTCACCATTAGTTCAAGTCTTTTTCGGCGCTGCTTGCGCAGATCTATCTTATAGCAACATTGAAGAAACCATAGATATATTATTTATTAGTGAATAAAACTAACTGTTTGTATGAGAAAAAATTCAGAATTGCTTTCATGAATTTGTTATCCGCTATAATATTTAGCGATATTTCTAACACAGCAACACGGCGTCATAGTATTTACAAGCTTTAAATGCATTGCTTCGTCTTGCAAAACTTTAAATGCATTGCTTTGTCTAGCTGGGCTAATCGATCTGGAAATATCAAGTGCATTAAATCCTTGGTACAGGTATAACAAAGTCAGAAAATTAGTGTGTCAGCAAGTAGGGATCGTGCCGTTTAGGCGAGGTCCATGTATGACTCCTGATTAATTAATTAAATTTCAGAATGGGCAATTGACAAAATTATTGGCATAGCATATATTGTCGAATGTATCAGAGCTGTATTGTACTGACAAACTTCAATCCATCGCTTTGAGTTCGCTTGACAAGATTAGGTTACAAGATTATTACCTTGCGCCGAAACGAAAAGTAAAAACGGTGATACACATCCGCATTTCTTTGCTTTAATATTATTCACTATCCTGGTTCCACAGTGTTTATTTTTTCATCATTAAAAACCTTGTCTATATTAAGCACACAATCTCAAAATAAAACAGGTGCTTTTCAAAAATTATGCCAGCACAAAACAATGCATTGAATCTATCAAAGAATGAATAATTAGTTGCAATAAATGTTAGATCATGCTGTGTTAGACAGAAATTACGTTTTGCCAAGCATGGGTCATAGATGAATCATACCCTTCAATAAAATGGTCATTTTGACAGTAATATCCCTTGAAGATGTTAAAATAAAGCCATAAAATCATTTTTTCGGCCAAACCGCGTTCGATCAACAACCCGTACTTAGCATAAATCTCATTAACATAACGAAATTTAGGAATATGAAATTACTGTGAATTAGGGTAAAATTCTGTATTTTTTACGCTATGGCCAAGTCCTTCATTTCAATTGCAACTATTATATACAATTATTTGGACACCTGTTCTAATCCGCCGATTGTATAATATTTTATTTTTAACCGAGAACGAAATTATCAATTGTATCCGTAACTATTAGAGCAAATTTCATCGTTTAGTCTATATTTCCAAGAAGGTATTTCGACGCAATCCTGATTTCCATCCATGTTGTTCGACTGATCGTCGTACCAAAGTGTATTACCAGCTTCAGCAACAACGCCATCCGACCATATGTATCTGCCTACAGTTTGTTTGTCGTCCAATCCGATCCAAGTATTATCACTTCGAGATGATTTGACCAATGAAACAAGTTCACTGAAATGCAATATGAATTTGTGAAACTAGAAAAAGTTTGTCGTTGAAAGTACATTTCACTATGTCATCTATTTTCCAAATGTTTTGTTGAGGCTGATAATTTGAATTGCTGAATATTATTTTTGAGCATGGGCCACAGGTAGATGACGGCATAGTGACACAATCCACTTGCAATTGTACGTAAAAATAATTCATGCCCGGCTCGGTGGCTCAGTCGATTAAGCCCGATCGTATTATCCGGAAGGCAGATGGTTCAATATATATTGAAATAATATTTGCAAATCACTAATTTTATATAAATACCAAATAAGTCATGTTTACTATTACAATTTCATTATGAAAATCAAGAAATTTATCATTACGAAATACTAATATTGGCATGAACAACCTTTAAGGCAATGTATAGTTTAATATATTCTCTGTGTCTGAGGTTAAAATGTTTCGTATTTACAAATGTGACAGAAATCGATTGCATTTTGTGATTAAAAATTTTAATTTAACAAGTTGTTGTAAATTTGAAGTTCCGCGATTGATTCGAATGATTTGATTTTCGGATGGTTTCAGATTACCGAATTAAATTGACCAGTCCCACACTAGTCACAAGGGGAACGCGCCCCGGCGATATCACCGACAAGTGACTTATGCCTGACAAAATGTGTTTTGACAACAAATTTTTACAGTGAATAGAACTTTTGATCTGAATTCTTTTTCACGAACTCCCATGATATTTAGGGATTGAACGATATTTCAGTTTTGTGTTCTGATAACTGATACCGATGACGACTATCAAAGTTTAGTTTTTGCCTAGAACTACGTATAGGTGAAATAGATAACGTCACAATGATTTAACCCTTTTTGAAGAAACAGAAGATAGAAAGAAACCGAACTAGAATTTGAGGTTGGTATTAGACAGAAATTTTAAAATTTATATTATTCACAGTAAAAAGTATTTGTTTTTTTAAACTCTTATCCAGTACATTATATACTGAAAATGTTTATATACTTCGGTAGCCATCCATATTATTTTTTTTAATATTTGTTGCTGCCACGGAACGCAAACTCAGTGTTTATATACAAAAGTATTCGCGAGAATTTGCGTTTAAAATCAATCGCCAATGATCAGCACACGTGACAGACAATTTCAAATTTTAGTCAAATTGTTTACAGCATATTTCTTGATTACCTTCTACCACTGCAATGTGGTATCGCCATATATTAGTGTATTTATCACGATCGGCAATATTTCATTTGTTCATTTGTAAAATTTGGCATTCTCAAGTTTTGAAACGCTTTTTGATAAGATTTAGGCAATTTATATGTTTTTGATGTACCGCGGCTAAATCAACAACTCATTGACACTCGACTCAGTTCAATCAACAACTCATTATTATTGGAGAAATCCAAACGTATCAGTCTCTTTCGATACTACCGATTAAAATTACTGTGGATTTTCCTTCATTTCTATTGCACTGTACTCATACTACATTTGTATGAGAGAAAACGCGCGAAGAACCAAAAATGTTATCTATTTTATTGCGCCGGATAATAATGCATCGTATAGGCTAAGTTCGGCCAGTTTTTGCATATTGCTTAACAAAATTAATTTTTCTGAGCTAGATGAATAGCTCTGTATTTGTGTTGGCAATACTTTTCTAATGATTTAAGTTCTATGATGCCATACTCATATTTCTGTTTCTATTTTCTAGCCTGCTTCGAAAATTTTATGCTGTTTTATATTGATATACAAAACAAATTTTAGCTATTAGTAAACAAAATTATCCTGTAATTGTTACGACGTCGATCAGCAAATATTTACCCCCCCCCCCCCCCGTTAACAAAGATCGTGGTTAGCCATATGTTGACTTGTTCTCAACTTTCCTATCCCGCAGCATCAAAATTAAATCATATCACCATACTTTATAGGTTATTTAAATCTTCGCATATCAAAAGTCGCTAATCATTTCCGCTTTACGTTGGGTTTTCAGAACTTAAACTGAATAAAAATGAAATGGGAACATCTTTTTAATACTATAAATTTAAAAACAATAATATTGAACTTGGAACGAGTGAAACGATACTTTGCCGTTACTATTGCCAGAATGTATCGGCGATGATACGGATTTGTTGAACGCTGACATAGCTCGTAGAACTGTGGCGTATTGCAGCGACAGTTTGCTGGGATCGTGTTGCAAACAGTCAGCTGAAGTTTAGATTGGCCTAAATTTCTTCCTGTACCAATCTATCATGCTGTGGAATAATTTGCCGACCACCGTCGCTTTCACTGTTCGAACTCTGAACTTAATGCTTTCCAAAAAGTTATTGTTGGTGCTCTTTTGATAGATTTTCGTCGCATCTTCAATGAAATGAATTCTAATTGTTTTCCCATCACTATTACCAGTTCATCATAGTATTTCTGAATGTATACACCTGTATCGAAGTTATGTACAATACTCTCATATATGTGTGTTGGAAACGTGATGAATGTGGGCAAAATTAAAATCATATAATCTTATTTACTAAGTTAAGCTTGCAGCTAAGCAATTGTTTTACTTGGTGTTTATTTTTAGAAGAAAAAAAATCTAGGTTACTGCATTCACACTTCTTCTCGATATGGATATGTCTCAGAACTTTGAAAATAGTTTAAAGTTGATTTTAAATATAATGTATTCGAGTATACATACACATACATTCCAGTATACATAGATCGGACTTTGGGATACCATGACGTCATAATATATACATACACAACTTCTCAATGTCACAAATTGTTTTGTATGGAGCGTTGTTGGACAACGCCCCCAAATACGTGCCACTGTTGAGCGATAATGCCATGAAAGACGCCTGAATGTATTACACTGTTTCAAAAGTGCAGTTGCTGTTCCTACATTGTCATTTTTTGACAAAACAAACGTCCCTCTGGTTCCGCCGCCAGTGGCCATACTAATCCCTTCTTCGACAATCTGGATATCAACAATTTGAGTGCAACAAGTATCGTGTCTGATAGAGTTTCGCTAATAGATTACGAATATCAAAATCATACTTTGCGTACCTGCTAATTTTAGCAAGGGTATGCTTCCAAAGTCAACCTCACTGCCGATGTATTCAAACGATTTGAGTGCAAGTTTCGTTCCTATGATGAAAGGTGTCTTGTGGGAAGTTAATATTTGTTGTGTAGTTAACAACAAAAATATATTTATATTGATACTCATTTTTTATTGTAATTTCTCTTCAAAATGTTATATAACGTTACTTTTATTTACAGGGCAACCAGTCACACAATGTTATAAAGAAAGGTAAACTTGACAAACTAGAACGAATTCCAATCGTATTTCAATTATTTAAAAAGAGATATTCTCCCCAAAAATTTGTGGTTACATATTTTCAATACCCAGTTAGATCAAAGCAATTAAATAAATATATAACGCCCTGGGTTGAGCAAACATGGATTTAAAATATGATTGAACATCCAACCAGTCAAATCGCAAATTGGAACTTTATCACATAAAAGAAATTACGAGTATGTGAGTAGCTGAGTCTGTTCCATGCTTGGCCGTTTAATCACCGAGCAGGAACCGGAACCGTCGAACAGATACACAATCACAACCTGTGTCCTTATCTAACGGTGTCGGATAAAAGCATCCAATAATTTTCTCCGCCAGATCATCAAAACCTTTTTCGGTATAATTTTACTTTCAAACTTCCCCAGTGTAATATAACGTTTTGTCTAATATTTTGTCAGCATCGTTTAATGCAAATATTGTGCATCATGATTGCCCAGCTCAAATGACAATATTGCTCGTTACCATGGGTAATAATAGAGTTTTAAATCATACAAATATAGATGTTGGTATAAATTTTGGCAGATTAGAAGATAAACCTTTTTTAATGTGTGATATAAAATATTTATATATAAAATTTCATAAAAATTAAAAAAATGAAGTCGCATTTCAGAACTTACAGTAATGTGATTTATTCTCAGTTTTCTTTTTTTTAAAAACTATTCCAAAATATTCCACGAATATAATTTGTTTTTAATTTTATAGTCATGCTATGATTTATTAAACCTGAGATACATAAACTGTGAAAAATTGCAATAAATTTACCGGCTATTTGAGGTAATTGTATATTTATTTCAGAATATCTTTCGAACTACTCAGTTAAACCCAGTTAGTTTGTGAAGTGTGGATCACTGACAAATAGCACCGATTCGATTCTCTTTCTTCCATGTCCAACCTTCAACCAAGGGTGTAACACCTTGGGTAGAGTCGGCCAAATCGGGATGATAATATATTTGTAACTATACCAACCGCGTTTGTCTCTAAGTAGTCCCCGGTGTTTAGGGTGCTCTACTCCAAAAAATGAGTGACTATAAACAATATGGTGAAAAACAATGCCCATTTTTAATTCTTGAAATGGATTTCGAATATCAAATTATTTATTACTTTTCCAGTATCATGATACATCTATCTGCAGTACATAATGATTCAGAAAAAGTTTGGCTGAATGAATTACTTGAACAAGTCAGCCCTGGGCGCAGAAAACCTTAAATGTAAGTTGCATTGATTATTAACTTTAAACTTTAAGTTTGGTTTACCCACCCAACGTTTCCATTGTATGTTTTCAAACAAGGCCGGAGTTAAGTAGCCATTAAAAGTAACCAACTAACGGTATCTTACAATAGCAAGTACGTCAGCAAACGATACTTGATAAACACTTTGGGACAAAAAAATTTCGAGCTGTTCAGACAATTTTCTTTCTATATAGAAATTATATAGAAAATTCTTTGGCTATATCTTTTTCTTAAATACATGTTCTTTGCGCTCTCGCTTAATTATTGTTGACAAACAATATATATATCAATTCATCACTGAAGCTTTTTGGTGTGTAATTGAAAACGGAAAAATATGTTTACAAGTTGTCTGAAATGAATATGTCACTAGTATTGCTAAACTAGCCTCGATGAAAACCGGTTCTCTATATCGAGCTCGCCATTATTTCTCTCCCGAAATCATTCTTTATTTGTACAAGTCACTGATTTCATGTAGCTCTTTGCACTTTAATTGCTTTGGAAAAATTTTCAAGTATGATTTGTCTTCTACAGCCTTGCTCTGAGAAAATTTGAATGAAAGATGATATTTTTGCATACATGTCTCAGTTATTGCACTATTTTAACAAATTATTTATGTTTCTGTTTCAGATACTCCGTAAGCTAAGCTTGGCTATAGTCATCAATTTGACAGAGCTTAATGATGTAAAATTGAATAAATAAGTATCATATCACAGTCATTCATTCATTGTTTGACTTTTTTATTTCGTAGTGTATCGGACGTAGCAGGGTCATTCCACGCCAAAAGATGAAAAATATCATCCATACTCACGCAATTGGCTGATACTCAAATTTCCGAATCCGAATTATCAGAGTTTGAAAATGGTCTGTTTTTTGAATGTTAGAACTTTAGGGTAATTTTCGAGTCTTTATTTTTGGAAATGTTTAAACTAATTGAAGCTTTCGATGTAAACTTTCGCCAGTGGATGTCAGTAGATTCCAATTTAGTTGTTTCAAAAGTTCATGACATAAGAATAAACATTTTTTTACGTAGTAAGGCAAATTTCCGTAAATGCACTCACAGGAATTGAAATTGATCAAAATCTTAAAACTCTTATAGAAAAATAATAGTAATCAGAATAATCAAAATAAATTGGATTTTGAACAACATCCAACGTTTAAAATGAAAAATAATCACAAAATCTTTAAACAGAGTTAAAAAAAACTTTAACAATTATCTTTCCAAAATAAAAAAAAATAATGTCCTCAGAGATAGTTTGGTTAACATGCGTGTGTTTTCACGTTCTAGGTTATGTATGTGGCTATTAAAGTTGTTCCGATGACTCGGTAATAAATATATAGCGTTCTTTCTGTCTTTCTAGCGTTGGAGGTCAGATTTGAATGGCACGGAATGCCATTTTCATCCCGTGGGAAAGGAACGCTGAGAATACTCTTTAAACACGGAAAGGATAACCTTATGCATCTTGTGACCAGGGATTCCAGTTTTTGCCTAGACGATATTCAATTCTCAATGCGTGGACATAATTGGTTCCCAGAACCAAACATGCCTTTTTGGGTTTCTGGAAGTCCTTCGGTGGATCAATATATTCACCTACAAACATCCTGTGAATCGCAAGTTTCGGCATGCTTCGGCAAACAAGACATTGGAGCTTCTATGGTTCTGTAAATTATTTAAATTTCTACTAATATAGGTGGGCAATCGCTTAAAACCACTAAAATTTTTACACATTCTTTGACTAAGTAAGGCAAAATCACTATGCAACTTCCAGCAACATTCAAAAATTAAACTATAAATTATAAAAAATAATGCACAATGATAAGTCGTGATTTTACAAGTTGATCTTATCGCAATGCATGGTTTTCTTCTCTTGAAAAAAAAACAAAATATAACTAATCCATTGCTTTAATGCACGATCAACTTGGTACATAAACTTTAATATGTTTCATATGTTTTTTATTTTGCCCGCATTCATCAGGTTTTCAATCTGATCCATGAGTATTTGTATTAGCTTTCACATACCTTTTGATACGTAAAACGTAACATATACTATGAACATCTGGTAATAATGATAGACATAAGGATTTATTTTGACAAAGAAGCGGCAAAAATCTATTAAAAATACCCTTATTGCGATTTTCGCCAAACTAGAAATAGATTATCTAAAATCAAATCTACATCTGCAGTCAGTCATTGTGCCCTACTCAGTTACCGTCTAGTTAACTATACCACCCTCTTGAACCTTCAGTGATATAACAAACGAACTTATTGCTTATCTGTTTATCGGCATAGCCTAGTAACATCACCATATGTAATTTTCTGTCCATCAACCTGTACCTTGGCAAAGCAGTTCACAGAAAGACAATCTGGTCTAGACGCGCTTTTAACAGTTTAATTTAGAAGTATCAATAGGCGGTTATCAAGTTTGGAGTTACAAACAGGGCGCCTGAGTGCCGATAGTAGCTTATCACTGACTGACCGGAAAAATATCCCACAGCAAAACGAATTACAAGAAGTATAGGAAGGCATATAGGCAACGATTATACTTCAGCTGTCTGTTTCCAGTCCACCATGATCCCAGCAAACTGCTTCTGCAATGCGCCACACTTCCACAAACTAGGCCAACGTTCCACAAATCTGCAAATAGCGTTGTCAGGTTGTTTCAACCAGTTTCAGACAATTTGGACCTAACATTCGGATAATTTAAAATATGGACGCATTTTGTCATTTATTGGAGTAATTTATTATAAAAACATCAAATCTTTTACCATTTGATTATATTTCAGTTTCTGGAAAGAAAGAAGGCAGATACTCACGCTGCGACAATTTTTTAATATCGACATGAAAAAATAAGTTCCTTGCGCGCCAAAATCAAGAAAAATTTTCTGTCAGTTTGACAGAAAAATTTATCAATTTCGGTGTGAAAGTAGTAGAATTATATGATATTTTCATAAAAATTGAAACACCTTGTTTGGAGCATGAAAATTCTGACAAAAAGCGTATGTCCGAATATAGGATTTCCGAATATGGTAAAAAAACAATATGGCCAATTATCACCCGTTTCATTATTAAATACTGGTGATGAAATACCGACTAAAAAAAAAAAATAAATGCTAACTTTACATCAGATTGTTTTGTTTTTGAAGAAGAAAAATGCAGATTCATTACCGAGTGGTTCCAACAAGGTAGACGAACATGTTTCTTTGGGATATATATTTAATTATCCGACATTTTGAATGTCTATTCAATGAGAATAGGCATTACAAACGTCGGCAAATCAAATTGTCTACATTTCAACCATTAACCAAAATAGTCAGAAGCAACTCTTTTGTCCATAAGTAGCTAAGTGTAAGTATAAGTAGTCCTCAGGTAGCCGCAAATGCCATGTTGAGCGTAATCCACTCAAATAAGTGGCGATAAAAATAAAATACTACAAAATTTAATGTTTATTTAAAATGTTATACATGTATTTCGTCAAGTTTTCTACTCCAATGAAAAGCAGTGCTGTGACTCGGTCTTCACGAAAACAGCGAAAAATGATCTTAAAAATTGTTATTCTATTTTTTAAAGTTCACTTTTAGAAAGGCCAGAAGTAGTGCTTTAAAGGGACATATTAACGACTGCCCAAATGGCAAAGAGTTAATACAATATGTAGTACCATCAACTGCACGCGTTGCGCAAAGCATCCTAAATGGCCCTAAACCGCTACATTACAGTGCAGCGAGTGGTATTTGCCTTGGGCGATCTACCATTTTCTGGTTCTTTTTAGTTTTCTCTTACGACGCGTGGAGATGTTAGAACTATTGCATAGTCCGTACCTACATGGTATTTGAGCATAGCATAATCCGATCGGGTATCAGCATGTATCGCGATATTTTAGTCCTGTCGGTACGGGATACAAAATAGTCCAAACGCATTTCCTGCGTAAAAGAAAAAAAAAGAAGTTTTAAATGATTTTAACTTCGCCCAGGGCAGATACTACTCACCGCGTCTTGTTATAGCAGTTCAGTTATTTTTTGAATGTTTGCCGCTTAGAGTGCAGGTGCTGGTACTATGTCTTGTTGTAGGTCTTTGTGATTAGGTGACTGACTGTTAGTTGGTCCCTTTCACTGCTTCCAGTTTTACAGTGCTTTCAATAAAAAACAAAAATGCTTAATCAGTGACGGCTCATTTTGGAGCAATAGTATCGGCAGAAAATGCGGTATCGATGCCTTAGTAGTTGTTGAGTTATTTTTGTTAAAATTACTGGTGATTGACCTTTATAATGTTTTTTAGATAGTTTTGCGTGTTTTTTAATACTGTTTACGTCTTGAATTCATCCACGATGTTTACATCTCTGATTGCCTATTCGGTAGGGTCGAGATTACTCTTTCTGAGCCTACTCCACAGCGTGTAAGTTTTGTTTTGAGTGATTGTGTTGACGTCGTAGTTTCAGTCAGCTGCTTGGAAATATCTGTCTTATGTGTTTGTTTTATAAGTCGGTTCTAGCGCAAGGCTAAGGGGAGCGTCAGTATTGGAAATGTAGTTAGTGCCGTAATAAGTTTTTGCCTCTTGATATTCACGGTTTTTCGGACTAAAAGCATTACAGAGGTGATGGCCCCGGCTGATTTCCACTTAGATAAACAGGAGAAATTCAAACCTTTCCGACAAAAGGTATAATTTAGATATTTTTTTTTATTTTTTTATAGTCACTTTTTAGAGTGGATCACCCTGTCCAAGGCCCTGTAAAAGCGGCCACTTATAGACGGACAGTGTTACAATTACTGGAAAGATACGATCTTTTCCTCTTAGGGTTCGCCTACCCAAGTAATTACACCCTGGGTTGAGTGGTGGGCATTGATAAGCCAGCCGGACTCGCCTGGGCTCGAACCCGAGACATATATCGGGTATTTGTGAAGCATCAATATGCTATCGGCCTGAAAATGGCTGATGCCGCTATTATTTTCTGTATGTGCCAGATACACAAAATATCAACTTTTCAACTGTTGAAGAGCGGAAACTAGGGCTGGAAAAAAACGAATCATTCGAAATTCGCATCTGATTTCAATAATTTTTTTGAATCGGATCGAATCACTTCAAGCTAATATTTCAAATTAACAACTGTATCTGAAAAAAATGGGAGCACAGCATTAACATCCGAGAAAGCTATGTTTTTAGATCTTTTTCCCGAGCAAGTTAACATTCTTTTTTTTCATGTATAGAATTTGTGCCAATAGAAATGTTTTCAGTCTGTTTTTTTCTTTGTGATAATATCCGTATTTTTAAATTGTTTCAACATTTTTTTGAAGAAATATTACAATTTGCGTCAGCATGTTTACGGGCATTGTTGTGGCGCGGAAAATGATGAAAAAGTTGATCAAAAACCATAAAAAAATTGCAAGGTAAAATGACATTCCGATATAGCACAATCCCCTACTTTTTGGCATATTCAATTTTTTCGAAAACTATTTTTATCTTGAACCTGTGTAAATCGTTTAGCTTAAAAATCTTATCTGAGCACCGAGTTTGTGTATGGTATGGGTATCGGCTCGTTTTTTGAGTGTCGGTATAGGCATAATAGCTGGGTAATCGGTGTGTATTTTATTTAGGGCTAGGCCATGCCCATCCTTGATAAGAATCGCTCCAAAGCCCTTTTTCCTGTCACAAAATTCCACTTGCAATTCATTGACGAAAGGTTAAGTGCCAAGTCTCAAGATTGTATATTTTCCAAGTTCATCTCATTTACAGAAAAGACTGCAGCGGATTTGAAAAACGTCGGGCAATAGACGCGAATCGGCGATTAACCGAAGCCTTTTTTGCGCCTCGCTATGTGAAATAAGCAGAACATGATGTAATTGAAGACAAGTGTTATAATTTATAAGGTAAAGTAAAGTGGAATATGTAGGGAAAAACATAAATTGATCAAGCACCGTTCCATAGTAAATAGATCCACTGGCGAAAGACGGGTGGTTCGAGAGGGGACTTAATTTCAATGAACTGAAATTTTGTTTCAAATTATTGTTCACTGACCAGATTACGGTTTGGGGCAGCTCGGTATGGTGGTTTAACCCCGTAAAGCGTGATCGTTATGTTTCGCAAAATCGAGATAGTTCGAGGCTTTGTCCATCCACCACGGTGTATACCCTTCAGCAAAGCACCCCACGGATAGCTATAACGAGGGATGGAAAAGTTTCCGGTAATTTTTCAGGAGCCCGGAAAATATTTTGTATAACTGCTTTTTAGATTGAAAATCACCATAAAAGATATTTTAAACCATCTTTGTATGTTACCCGCCTTATATAATTAAATCTCATAATTAGACATCAATTGGTTTCAAAACTTTGAAATAGTTTGTCAATCTTGAACCCTTGATGTCCCCGATGAATTTATCAAACGCAGGGCGTGGCAATTTTATTCGGTGATTTGAATCGATAAGTAAGAATATTTATTTTTAAGAATATTTATTTCTGTGCAAGAAACAAAATATCGTAAGGTCATGATGTAAACTTTGATTTAAAATATTAAATTTAAAGGTCAGGTGCCAACAGGCGATAATACAGAAAAGCCATATTGGTCTTTATCAATAATAACTTTTATCAAAATTTTCCATTAATTCCCAACTTATGACAAAATTACCGATAGTGAAATACCTCCCATGGAAATTCCAGAAATTGTGCAACCTTAGCTTGTATGTCACGTAGCCACTGCTAATGGCTTTCACTAACCAAACTATGCTCAGGCACAAAATCGGAAATATTAAAAAAAAATCTGTCACAGTCTGACCATGACAATCCCACGTTATTATGGTTTATTTCGCGCGCCCTCCCAACCTAAATAAATGACACTTGCGGAATGTTTTAATGCTCTATCAATCTCTCCCACAAAAACATCGCAGAGTTATTTTTATGCATCTAGTCTAAAATCCATCTGTCAAATTGTGTTTCGTTTTTTGAGTTTTATCCTTAAATTCAATCGATTCATATGTCTAACTTTTTGCAGATTTGAAAACAGGGAATTTCAAGGAAATGCCGATTTCTACAACTTCCCAGTAAGAATATTGCAGTTTTTATCATTAGTACAACTGTAAAACGTACAAACATTAGTAAAAGCAGTAAAAATACGTTTTTTAAAACCAAAATTAACTTGGGCAACATCCAGTAATAAAAATAAATTGAATTATTTTGCCCAAATACAGATAGTTGATGAACGCTCTGCCCCTAAACAGCTAATTATTTGACAAAATTAAATAAAGAAACAGGTAAACAATGCGGTTCAAATTTATGAATTTGCTTTACTTTAATCCCATTGTAATAGTCTCCAACCTAAGGGGTATGGATTAAAAAAATTACAATTTGGAAAAGTCCGGATATTCCAAACTTAAATTTAATGAAGGCAGGATAAAAATGCCGTTCCTATTTCATTTTTACGCGTAAATCTTTCAAGTCGCTCGATTTTTTTCTAAAATTTTAAGATTATTCACTCTAACCTAAAATATAGCGTTGCGACACAGATTCATTATTGAAGAAAAAAAAATAATAATAAAAACAATAATAAAACCTCTTAAAAATCACGAAATGGCATTCCAATGCAACACAATTCAAATACATTGGGTCAAAATTTAAACTATGGGGCTGACATTTAAATTATGGGAATAATCATCTTACTCTTAAACGGCGAATTCTAAACATTTTGAAAGTTGAGCTCTGAAGATTTTTGGGTAGAGAAGCATTTCTGCAATGTTGTTGGAATGAAGAGATAAATGCTTAAAATTGTATTTATGAATTTTAATTTTAGTGCTAATTGTGGTATGATTGCTGAAATCTATCTTGAAAATTTTGGCGGGTTATAGTAGAAACCTAATAGCATATCCCATTGTATAAATTTTTTTAATATTTTTTATTCGATATTTCTGCTCTTTAAATAAAAAATACATTCACAGTTTTTTTTTTTTTTCGGCTACTCTTTAGAAAGTTGATAGCAAAATAATTGTATATTTTGGTTTCCTAATTTGAAGGATTGCAGTTGAAAAAAAATATATCTCAAATGCATTACGACAAACAGACTTATTGTGAATTCTATGCATCAATAAATATTGCGTTTTTGGCAAACCAGAATAATTTTTGGAGCTTTATTTATTGATTTTTATTGTCTGTCAATTGTAGTATGATTGTTGGAGAATCCTAAAAATTTTTCTATGTTTGTAAAATTAACGGTTGTATAACAGTCAGGTTACCATAATTCTAATTTGAATAAAATTAAAAAATTTAGAGATTTTTTTTCAATATCTGTTTCTTAAAATTCAATGGATCGAAGCCGTTCGCTGAAATACTCTTTTTTTTCTGCTTCACGCAAGTACATGGAATACAAAATGAGCTTAATACTTATAGCTTTTAAATTCGAAAATTGAAGCAGTTTTTTATTCAAAGATAGTCAACAAATATTGGCTGCTTTGATTCATGATCAAACACACTATCTCAAATGTATCACGGACAAACAGAACGATCCGATAATTTTTAGAAATTTGCTTTTTTTGGCAAACCAGATACATTTTGTGCGTTATATTTATAGATTTTTTTTATTGTCTTCCATTTGTGGTATAATCTGTTGAAAATCCTGAAAATTTTGATAAAGTTATAGACTTTGCCTTGAAAATAAGTCTGATTAGCAAATCTAATTTTTAGCTAATATAATTTTTTCCACAATAGTATAATAGTTAAATACATGAGCTTCAGTTTTTTCTTAAAGATATGCAATTGAAAAACTATTGCATATTTTAAAATAATGAGACAGACATAAACTATCTCAAATTTATTACGAACAAACTGAACGATTGTATATTTTTTTAGAAATTTTACTTTTTGTAAACCAAATAATTTTTGGACCTATGTTAATTGATTTTCAATGTCTGCCAATAGTAGTTTGATTTTTAAAAATCCTAGAAATTTTGGAAATTTTTTTAAGAACTTAATTTGGAATTTTGGAAAATTTGGAAAATAGCGATTTTTTTTAGAGCGATTTTTTTTTCAATTTGTTTCTCCAAACTCAATAAGTTTAATCAGAAATTTGCATTATCGAGCAAACCTAGATAAATTTTTGGAGCTATATTATATGGTACTAACTACCTGAAGAAAATAGAAAACTGGAAGTAAAGTGTTTTTTTAATACTTATCTTTCTTAATGTAGAGATTGCAACAAAAGTACCAGCTTTACATTCTGAAAAAAGTAGTCATACCTAAAAATCAACGTAAGACAAACAGAACGGTTCTAAAATCTAACCATTTTTCTCTCGAAGATATATTGTCAAATAAGAACACTCAATGTAGAAAACATTAAACTTGGATAATATCTATGTGGATTCTAAGTGTCAGGATGTTGTGATAAAATGGAGAAAAAATCTTTGAAAATTCAGGAAGGTTTTCCGGAGGGGAAAACTTAGAAATAGTTGGGTTAGCATAATGTATTTCTTTTATTATCGAAATTGTTCCAATTTGATGGAGTTACTACAGTGTTTGCTGTTTGTTATAATCCAGATGGGCATCAGAAACATTTAATGAAACACAAGTTAGGAAAGTTATAGCGTATTCTGTGAGTATTGCAGATAAATATAATTGTCACTTTTATACTCTTGAAAAAAAATACGCTAAAATCTGTTTAAGACCAGATAAGACAAATAAAACATTCTTGGATTTTTTCAAAAAAAAAAATTGTATTTTTGGAAAAACACAAAAGTTTTGAAGTATATATATAGATTTTGTTTTACCTGCATATTGTGGTAAGACGACTTGAAAAATCTTCGAAATTATGATAGGTTTTCCGAAGTTTAGCATTTAAAATTAGTCTCATGAGCAATTTTATATCCTTCAAAATTACAATATTTCCCCTTGTTCTAGGGCGTTTTATGCATAAATTTTGCAACCAATTTAATAATTACTTGAAAGATAATTAGAAAACTAAAAGCAAAGTGTTTTTAAATACATACCTTTCTTAATCCAAGGTTAACATCAATAAATGAAGATCGCTTTTACATTCTTAAAAGTAGCCTACCTAAAATCAACTAAGACAAACAGAACAGTCCCAAAATCGAACCGATTTTTCCTGAAAAGTGTGAATAAGAGTCGCTGTCAATAAGAACACTCCTGTAGAAAAACATTAAACTTCGATAATATATATGTGGATTCTAATTGTCTGGGATGTTGTGATAAAATCTTCGCAATTCGGAAAGGTTTGCGTCGGAGTAAACCTTAAAAATAGTTTGAGTTAGCATATACTATTTGTTTAATTATCGAAATTGTTGAAATTTTGCTGGAGTTCCTTTACGTAAATATTCCTACAGTGTTTGCTCTTTGTTATAAAACTGACGGAAATTCAGAAAAAATTAATGAAAAAAAAATTCGATTGGGAGAAGTAAAACTAACTCTGTTAATATTGCAGTTAAAAAATTGTAAATTTTACTCTTTTGAGAAATACGCTATATCAAATCTGTTAAGACAATTAAACATTCTTAATTTTTTTCAAAATATTGTATTTTTTTTTATTTTTGGCAAAAAGCGTAAATGTTTTGAATTATATATTATTAGATTTTTTTTGCCTGCATTATTGTGGTAAGACTTTGGTAAAATATTCTAAATTAAGGTAACGTTTTCGGAGTTAGCTTGAAAATATACTCTGATAAACATTTCATATCCTCAAAAAAGAACAATATTTCATATTGTTCTAGGGTTCTGTTTCTTAAAATTTTTCCACCCAATTTAACTGACTATTTGACGGCCAGTGTAGATAACTGAAGAGCAGAGAGTTTTATTCTAAACCTATCTCAATATTGGAATGCTAATGCTTATCCTATTTAAATGATGTGAAGATAGCAATCAAAAACACAGTGTCGCTCCTACATTCTCATATGTAGCCTACCTAAAATCACCTAAGACAAACAGTTCTTAGAATAGAGTGATGATAAGCATATCCTAACCCTCGAAATCAACAATAGTACTTTTTGTTCTAGGGCGTCCTTCGCATAAATTTTGACATACCAATTTAGCTAACATGCTTGAAAACCAGTAAAAAACCTGAATACACCATTGTTTTTAAATACTTATCTTTTATTTATGTGAATCTTGCATCGATAGTACAAAACAGGAACAGTCTCAAAATCTAACAACATTGTTCTTCAAGAGTTTGATTCAGAGTTGGCCGTCAATAAAAACACTCACTTGTGAGAAAACATTAAACTTTCGATAATATATATGTGAAGTCTTATTGTGTGGGATGTTGTGGTATGTCGCGGTAAATTCTTCGAAATTTCCGGGAAGGTGTTTCGGAGTAAATTTTAAATAGATAGTTGGGAGTTAGGCATTAATCTGATTCTTTAAAATTATCGAAATTATTGAGATTTTGTAGAGTCCGATTACGTAATTTATTCCATACAGTGTTTGGCTGTTTGTTATAAACATGCGGAATATTGAGGAATAATTTATGGCTTATGCGGTTGGGCAGTTATAGCTTTTTCTATGTGAATATGCAGTTTTAAAAAAATATTGTCACTTTTTCACTGTTAAAAATAATTTAAAATTAAATAAAAATCTCCAATCTGTTAAGAACAAATAAAAACATTCTTTGGATTTTTTTTCAACAAAATTGTATTTTTGGCTAAACCAGATAAAGTTTTGAATAATATTTGGTAGATTTTATTTGCCAGCACATATTGTGGTTAAGAATTTTGTAAAATCTTCGAACTTTTAAAGGGTTTTCGGTGGTGGCTTGAAATAACTCTGATAAACATAACCTATCCTTAAAAAGTAACAGTTATTTCATATTTGTTTTAGGGTGTTCGTTTGCTTAAACTTGACCACCATTTAAACGAACTATTTGAAAGGACCACTAGAAAAATGAAAGCAATGTGTGTTTAATTACCTTTCTATCTCAATCTGAAACTATGCATCAAGAGTAATAGGTCACTATTTACATACTAAAAGTTAGCCATACTTTAATATCAACTATGGACAGTCTTAAAATCTTAACACCATTTTTCTCGAATACTTATGATTCAGAGTCGGCCGTCGATGTATAAGAATCACTCACCTGTTAGAAAACATTAAACTTCTGATAATATTATTATGTGAATTCTATTTATCTGGATGTGTGGTATGTCGCTGAAAAATTCTTCAAACAATTTGAGAAGGTTTTCGGAATAATAAAACTTTAAAATTAGTTGGTTTGGCATAATCTAATTTTTTAATTATCAAAATAATTGACTTTTGTGGTGTTCTTTTACCTAAATTTTTCCGACAGTGTTTTGCTGTTTGTTATAAATCTTGCGGGACATTGAAGAAATATTTAGTGGAAAATCCTTTTTTTTTCAGTTATAGCTTATTCTGGTAAATATTGCTGTTGACAATTAAAATTGTCACTATTCAAAAACTCTTAAAAATAAGGCTATCTCATAGTGGGTTAACCCACCTATGAAATTCTCGAGATTTTTTTCAAAAAAAATTGTATTTTTGACAAAACAGATATATGTTTTGATTTATATTTATTAGATTTTATTTGCCTGCAACTTGTGGTAAGAAAAATGTAAAAATCTTCGACAATTTGTGAAGGTTTTTCGTAGTTAGTTAGCTTTAATATAGTCTGCATGAGCATATCCTATACTTTAATATTACAATTTTTTCTTATTGTTCTAGGCATCTTTGCCACAAAATTAATGCTATCAATTTAACTAAATACTTGAAGACCAGTATAAACTGAAAGCATGTGTTTTTAAATGACTTATCCCTAATAAATGGAAGATTGCATCTAAAGAAAATGTCGCTTTTGACATTCTAATTTTTTGTCTGCCTAAAATTCTACTAAGACAATACAAAAGAGTTTAAAAGCAACTCATTTTCTTCAAGAGTTTTGATTCAGAGTTGCTGTCAAAAAGAACACACTCTGTAGAAACATTAACTTCGATAATAAATATGAAGATTTCTAATGTGTGGATGTTGTGGAAAGTCGCGAAATCTTCAAAATTGCGGCAAGGTTTTTTGGAATAAACCTTAAGAATAGTTGGGTTGCATAATCTATTTTTTAAATCCAACGAAATTGTTGAGTTTTTGGGGAGTTCCGTTACGTAAAATATTCCTACAGTGTTTGCTGTTTTGGTTATAAACTGGCGACCCTTGAAAAAATTTATTGGAAATCCGGCTGAGAGTTTTATATTGTATTCTGTGGAATATTGCATTTAAAAAAAAAATTGTCACTTTGCACTCTTGGAAAGTGCGCTTTCTTCCAAACTGTTAGGACAAATAAAACATTCTTAGATTTTTTTTTTTCTAAAAATAGAATTTTTGGGCAAAACAGAGAAAAGTTTTAAATTGTATTATAGATTTTATTATGCCAGCATATTGTGTTAAGATGTTGTAAAATCTTCGAACATTTGGAAGGTTTTCGAAGTTTGCTTGAAATATTCTCTGATAAACATATCTCTTTCCTTTAAAGAAGTACCGTATTTCAATTTTGTTTCTAGGGCTTCGTTGCTTAAATTTTGACAACCATTTAAACGTACTATTGAAGACCAGTAGAACACTAAAGCAAATTGTTTTAATACCTATCTTAACTCGTAAGCTTTGCATCAAGAGTAAAAGGTCCGCTTTTACATACTGAAAATAGCCTACTTACTTATCAAACAAGACAGTCCTAAAATCTATCCCATTTTTCTCGAATACTATTATTCAGAGTCCCGTGTAAAAAGAACACTCACTGTAGAAAAAAATTTAACTTTCGATAATATATTTATGTAATCCTAATTAACTGGATTTGTTGGTATGTTGTGCGGAAAAAATCTTCAAAATTATGGAAGAGGTTTTTCGGAGTAAACCTAAAAATAGTTTGGTTAGCATAATCTAATTCTTTTATTATCGAAAATATTTGAATTTTTGTGTAGTTCCTTTAGCCTAAATATTTCCTACAGTGTTTGCTGTTGTTATAAAAACTTGCGGACATTCGAATAATTTAATGAAATTCCTTTTTTAGTTAGTTCTTTAATTCTGTGAATATTGCAGTAGAAAAAATTGTCACTTTAACCACTCTTGACAAAAACGCTATCTCAAATCTGTTAAGACAAATAAAAAATTCTCGAATTATCTCCTTCAAAAAAATTGGTATTTTTTGGCAAAAACAGATAAATGTTTTAGAATTCTATTGATAGATTTTAATATGCCTGCTTATTGTGGTAAGAATTTGTAAAATTCTAAGACAGTTTTGAAGGTTTACGTAGTTAGCTTATAATAAATGTTCTGATGAGCATATCCTAAACCTTCAAATTACCATAATCTTATTGTTCTAGTCGTCTTTGCGCAAAATTTTGGCTTATCCAATTTAACTAACTCCTTGAAGACCAGTAGAAAACTGAAAGCAATGTGTTATAATACTACCTAATCATTGTAATATTGCATCAAAAGTAAGAGGTCGCTTTTTACAATTCTAATAATTAGCCTGCCTAAAATCAACTAAAGGCAAAAAGAACAGGCTAAAATCTAACTCTTTATCTCTAGTGTTTGATTTTCCGAGTCGCTGTCAATTAAGAACACTCACTGTAGAAATCATTAATCTTCGATAATACATATGTGAATTCTATTTGTTCTGGATGTTGTGGTAAGTCGTCGGAAATTCTTCGAATTCGTGGAAGGTTTTTGAGAAACTTAAAATCTTGGGTTAGCATAATCTAATTTCTTTAATTATCGAAATAATGAATTTTCCTTAGTTCCTTTAGGTTAATATTCTACTGGGTTTGATGTTTTGTTATTAACTGCGGAAAATTGAGAAAAAATGAATACAATTCCTGTTGCAGTTCCAGCTTGATTCTGTGAAGATTGCAGGTAAAATCAGGAGTATCCTTTAGGTAAATATTCCTACATGTGTTTTTCTGTTATTATAAACTTGCGGAAATGAGAAAAAATTAATGCAATTCCTTTGGCAGTTTCAAGCTTATTCTGTGAATATTGCAGTTAAAAAATATTTGTCAACTTTTACACACCTACAAATACGCTACTCAAATTTGTTTACAAAAAACCAATAAAACACATGGATTTTTTTTCAAAAAATTAGTAATTTTTTACAAAACTGATAAATGTGTAAAATTATATTTATAGATTTTATTTCCTACAAATTGTGGTAGTAATTAGTAAACTCTCGACATTTTTGGTAGTTTTTTTCCGAGTACCCTTGAAAATACACAGATGAACAAATCCTATTCCTTAAAAAGTCAGTATTCATATTGTTCTAGGTCTTCGGCTGCTTAAATTTATCACCCAATTTTTAATAACTACTTGAAGAACAGTAAGAAAACTGAAAGCAATGTGTTTTAATACTTAACCTAATTAATGTGAAATTGCAACAAAATTAAAGATCGCTTTTACATTCTAATGAAGTAGCCTAACCTAAAATCAACTTGTATCTTCAGATTGGCGATAAATAGGTATTAAAACTATTTGCTTCCAGTGTT